>VZQC01011742.1:4536872-4885064 GCA_009823505.1 Rhizomys pruinosus | reverse complement strand
CTCTTTCTTACTCTTTTTTTTATTTTTTTTTGGTCTTTTTGAGACAGGGTCTCCCTTTAGTCTCAGCTGGCCTGGAACTCACTATGTAGACCAGGCTGGCTTTGAACTCACAGAGATACACCTGCCTCTGCCTCCCAAGGGCTAGGATTGAAGGCATGCATCACCATGCCCGGCTATTTTCGCTTTCTTACTCTTGTCCCCATGTTTGGTGACATCACTGCAGGCTCTCCTGATGCTGTCCAGCCATCTCCAACTTTTGAAAATTAGTTTATATTAATTGCATACAATAATGGGTTCCATTATAACATTTTCACGCATGTATACAGTGTATCTTGATCATAGTCATCGCCAATTTCCCTTTGTTGTGCCCTCATCACTCCTACTGATCTCCATCCTCTTCCCAACTCATCCTCCTCCTTCTTTTATGAGTGTTTTTCTTGTGAGCTCATGAGTTGAATTAGGGTAGCTTACAGGAGTAGAGGTCAGAGTTATTTACAGCAGCATGGGCACCTAACCAGTGGCTATACCACAAAAGAAAAATGTCACTCCTTCCCTCAACAGTTGTTGGCTGCTTATAGATCCTGGGATGGGGGATTATGAGATCCTCCCTCCCCCAAGAATGTTGACAGACCCAATCTTGTGCAGTGAGTTCATTAGTGCAATGGTCATGTCACACCCAGAAGCCAGTGCTGCACGCTCTACCCTCCCTCGGCTCTCATTCTCCAGCAGTCTTCTTCACAGTCTCTCTCCAGAGACCCTGAAGTTGGGTGGTCCTTCTTTGAGTCACATCGACAGGTCAGGTCACTTTCTACTGGAAAATCTATAATGGCTCATTCCCTGTAGACTCAGATCTAAATTCTTAAATTGGAATACATACCCCTACACAACATGGCCACAGCCTTCCATGGGGTACAGGGTCCCATCTGTCATTCCTCTATGGTACCCCAGCCTGAAGCAGCCTTTAGAATTACGAGCAAAATGAACCAACTCTTGAAGTTTGCTTTAGAAGCCAGTGTCATACAGCATCCAGGACACACTTTTATGTAAAAAAAAAAAAAGTGCTTCAGAGAACTCTTTCTCTGCTTGGAAACTGGTAAACATGTTTGGTTTTAGAACTCTGCGTGCTGGTGTGTGCATGTGTGCACATTTGAATATATGTGTGGAGGTCAGAGTCAACCTCAAGTATTGTTCCTTAGGAGACAGTCTCTCACTAGGACCTGGAGCTCACAAATTGAGCTAGGTTAGCCCGACAGTAAACCCTAGAGTGTCTTCTGTTTCCACTTCCCCAGAGCTGGGATTTCAAGAGCACACCACCATGCCCAGCTTTATTACGCAGGTGCCAGAGAAGAACTCAGACACTCATGCTTGTGGGGCAAGCACTTTACTGACAGGCCATTTTCCAGATCATTATTTTTAGGGTTCACCTCTTGCAGTGGTGCAAATGGCAAGAGTGGTCATGACCAATTTGCACCTGTAATCTTCCAAGCTTACAGCAGCCTAAGAGTTCATCAGCCACAATTTTCTCTTGTGGACAAACTTCACTGCAACTCAGAGGCTGGATCAACTTGCTGGAGGCCACCTAGGGGCTCCTGGGTGGTTCCCAAGGGCAGTGCATATAGGAACATCAGCTCTGCTAAGGCACAGCTCACTTCCACCTTCACTTGAAGGGTCTGTTTAAAGCTCTCGAGCCCCATCTTTCCTTGGGGGTCTCCCAATTTTGGCCCAAATGGGAAGAGGTGGGGATACCCTTCTATGATGGGTTCATGATGTGTCCTGGCCTCTCAATCCATCTGTGCTCTGTCAGCAGCAGGATTCTCTGGGATTTTCCATGCCAAGGTCCTCCTTCATTCGTCAAGGCTGAGGCTGCTGGTAACAGAGGGAAGGCATTTTTCTAAGGCGGTGAGAGGGATGGCAGGTTTATAACTATAATTACACCATACAGAAAATAGTTGCTACTCAATAGTGTATTGTTCTTCATACACTGGCTCAGCGATGGTGGCTTAGCCAACAATTATCAGGTAGCACTGGATCTCTGGTGTCAAGTTCATAGGGACTGGGTGGGCTTAGGAGTGGGCGGGTGATGGGCCCTTCCGGTGAGACACATCTTTGTTCTGCTTGTGAAATGGTCCAGCTCACTCCCCAGGTCGCGGAGCCTCTGTCCTGCACAAGCATGATACGTACATGATACGTACACAGCATTTTCCAAGCCAAGCTTAGGGAACAGTTGTGTGGTAACTTGTTATTTGCAGACAAGCACCATCACACCATGTAACATCCTCCTCCTGGGAGGAGTGCTTTGTTGGCAGAGGTCACAACTGAAACGAGGTTGTTGAAATCCAACCTACCTGGTGATTCCAAGCAGAAAGCTTCCATTTTCAAACAGGGTGAATCACAGGAGAAAAAGCTGAAATATCACCTTGATTTTCTTGTTAGGTGTTTAGAAATAACTGTTCCTGAGAAAGTCTGTCTGGGACAAGTAGGGTGTTTATCTATGAGATCCGAAGTTGTTCATTCATTCAGAGATATTCATTTCACAGATTAAGAACATCTTTTCAGTTCTGCTTTGAGACAGAGTTTCCCTGTGGCCCCAGCTGGCATGTTGCCACATCCGGCTTACTCTCTGGGTTCTAGCGACCTAAACTCAGGTTATCAGGACCACGTGGCAAGCACTTTTACCCACTGACCCAGATTCCCTACCCTAAAAGATTTTTTTTGTGTGTTTTGAGATAGCATCTTGTACATCCCAGTTTGGCTTATTAGAACTTGTAGCCAAGGCTGATATTAAACTCTTGGTCTTCCTGCTAGGTGTGCACCACCATAAATGGCTTATTTGATAGATATTTATTGTAAGAAATTATTCAACACCATTGGGTGTGTACTGTAAGTGGTGGGATTACAGCTATAACAGGAACCAAGTGTCTACCCTTCTGTAACTTACAACACTCCGTGGGAAAATGACAGTGAAAACAAATGATGTACCAAGCTGCTGTTTTGGTTATATTTTTGTATATAGATTTAGAAATCTAAACCATGTGTCTTAAGACAACAATGGCTTAGGGACTTTTGAGATATATCTGTATGAAGTCCTGAGATTGATCCTCATTATGTCTAGGTGGTAGTGCTTGGATTCTGGTTTTGAACAGGGGTTGGGTGTCTGCTTTGACTATGCTTATTCAGCAAGTACTCTTCTTCCTGAGCCATCCCCACCCTGGCTCCAATCCCATCATTTTATACATTAGGAATTTGGGATCTAGGAAAGTGAAGGAATTTCTTTTGTCTGAAGATCATGTAAGAAACAAATTCTATCAGATTTGGTTGTAGGAAAGCTGATTTGTTTGTTCCTTGCTCCACCATCTTGGGGCAATGACTGGAGACTTCCCAGGTTGTCTTAGGTTTGATGAAATGTGGTCTGGAGTGGTACGGGAGGGAGCTGATTCGAGAGGCCTCTACCATCACTTCCCTGGCTTAGAGCTGAAGAGTGGTGTGCAACTATTTGTATAAAACCTTGAAAGTTGAGTCATAAAAGCCATACTGTCATTTCAGGATGAAGGTAAAGATTGTAAGATGCTAGGTGTTCAATGCATGTTAGCTTTATCCTAGACCTGGAACTAGTTGATGCCAGATGGCTTAAAGATTTAGGTGAGTTATTTTGGTCTCTTTCTGTTCTGTTCCGCTGTTTTGTTTTAGCTCTGGCAGAAGGATGGTCCATAAACACTCGACAGTAGTAGCAGTGCCAAGGCATGGCACAGGGATGGAGGAGGAGGTACCACTGTGAACATGCATGTTTAGTGACTACCGTGTTCTTGAATGGATTGCATCAATGGATTGCATCACTCTGGTCTGCACTGAGATTGTACTGAGATATAAGAAAGATCTTTGAGCCTAGCCTACTGAATCTTCAACAAAGTTTAGTTGCTCTGTATATTTTGATTGTCTCTCTTTCTCACTCTCTGTGAGTGCAGGTACTCATCTGTGCATGTGCATGGAGACCTTCTGTCATGCTTTAGACTTTAACTGACTTGATGATTAGTGTACACAGTGAGCCCCAAGGATCTTCCAGACTCTACCTCCCCATTGCTGGGATTATAAGTGTGTTCTACCAAGCCTGGGTTATTCCGTGGGTATAGGGATCAAAGTTAGAGTCTTGTTCTTGCAAGGCAAACACTACCCACTGAGCCATTTCCCCAGCCTTTTGCTTTTCTTTTTGAGGCTTGAAAACTTTCTTGTCTTGAATGTGACAAAAATGAAGCCCGATTCTATGAAGGCTGCGGAAGTGGCTTTGTGTCTGCGTCGTTCACTTCTGCAACGTGGAGTCTGTGTGGTTCACTTCCGCTGCATGGAGTCTGCGCCGTGCATGGAGTCTGCATCATTCACTTCTGCTGTAGCTCACTTTCCTGTAGCTCTGGCTGTCCTGGAATTCACTCTGTGGACCAGGGTGGTCTTGAACTCACAGAGATCTGCCTGCCTTTGCCTTCCAAGTGCTAGGATTAAAGGCATGCGCCACCACACACGGCCTCTGATACTTCTTATGGACACTCAACTTAGTATTCAGCTTTGTGTCTGCGTCATTCACTTCCGCTGCACGGAGTCTGCATTGTTCACTTCTGCTGCATGGAGTCTGCAGCCGATACTTCTTATGGACACTGAGCTTAGTATTCAGAAAGTAGAGGACACAAAAGAAATAAATAAAATATTACCCACGTAATAACCCAGGCTTGGTAGAGCATACGTATAATCCCAGAAATGGGAGGGTAGAGTCTGGGAGATCCCCGGGGCTCACTGTGTACACTAATCATCAAGTCAGATGGTTAAAGTCTAAGGCATGACAGAAGGTCTCCATGCACATGCACAGATGAGTACCTGCACACACACACACACACACACACACAGAGAGAGAGAGAGAGAGAGAGAGAGAGAATCAAAATATACAGAGCAACTAAACTTTGTTGAAGATTCAGTAGGCTAGGCTCAAATATGAACTGGCATCAAAAAGTCAGGATGTAAAGGCCTAAATAAGGGTGAAGACCAGGTCATGAACATGTGTGCATAAGAAGCCCCTGCATGGAGTTGGCAGTCTCTTTCCCACAGCCCTGCCCTCTCCCTATCTCACTCTCTTTGTGGCAGGTATCACCCAAATTGTTGCAGATAATGATAATTTTCTATGATAATTTTCTTTATTAGGTGTGACTTATAGACTAAAAATATGTTTGGGACTCAGTGCATTCTAAGGACTATTTCATTACTATTATATGCCCAGAGTGTGTGTATATCTGCCTATAATATTTCTAGAAGCTGGGACCTTGATTTATATATAAAACATGACTATATATATATATATATTATATATAAACATGACTATATATATATATATAGGTATATATATTATAATATATATATATATCACTTGCATTGTTTAAGAAGTCAACTGACTCCTTATTCCTCAGATTTATAACTTACAGTATGTTGGATTTAATCTTGTTTCTGCACTCCAAAATTGATTTCTATTAAAAACATGACAAGATAATTCCAAGCTGGGATCTAAATAAGGAGAAAGCACTTTAAACAAAAAGAAGCCAGAAAGAGCGAGTGTGGATTTGAGGAGTTAGGGAATGTACAACAAGGTCACCAGCACTTCCAGCTTTGGAGGTAAGCGAGGAAAAGAGACATCTTCCTTCCAGTGTTCTTTTCACTGTTAGGAATGGCAAGGCGTCCACTCATGTTTCTTGCTTCAAATATAAATTTGTTTTAGAGATAGTGTCTCACTATCTCGGCTGGTCTCGCACTTGTGTTGTTAAGGATGACTTGCACTTTCTGAATCTCCTGTCTACACCTCCTGCATGATGGGATGACAGGCACATGGTTCCTCACCCGGTTTTGAGATGTTTAGGGACAAAGCCCAGGGTTTCACACATGCGCTTGGCCAGCTGGGCTACATCTTCAGCCTTCAAACTTCCTTTCTTATGTTAACTTCTCTAATGTCTTCGTGTCAAGTAGGGATTCTTACAGATGCTTGCTTTCCCAAGGACGATGGGGAAATGAGGATGGGTAACGTTTAGCTCCTAGGACAGACTGCAGTGCCAGGGTGTGCTCAAACAGAGCGTCCAGGGGAATCTGTTCATCAACCATTCATTTTGCTCCCCAAGGCCTCTCTAAGCTCAGTGTCTGAGATTTATTTTTCAGTTGTTCAAGGGTTGATGGGAGGAATTCCGTCATAAATTCTATTTCAGTTCTGACAATTTAACTTAAAAGGGATTGATCCAGATCTTTCGAAGGTTTACTTATGTTTTAGTTTTACATGGTGAACAGGGAGACAAACTCCCAACACTGAACTTTCAAAGCCGCATGGAGGGACGGGGTTCATGTCTGAGTTCACGGTGTCGCTTTCTCACTTGCCTCATCGCTGGTGTGCTTGTTATCTTGTCTATATTCTGCACAGTGAAAAGGTGCAGGATGACAGTCACAGGGTCTAAATTGGCTGCTGCAGATGATGACGCACCCTCCTCGTGGCCTAGCTTTCTTGCCCTGCGCTAGGAGGAGCTCAGGAGAAGCAGGGTGGGGGCGGGTGACACTGGTCATGTCCTGCCACTCTTGCGTCTAAATTTCAATCATGTGCCTCAGAATTTCTTTTTCTGTGGTGCAATTACGCATTTTAAAATGTACATTTTTTTATAGAATTTTTGTGTATTTCAGCATACATTAATCGTCTTTATATCCCCCATCTGTACCCTCCCCTAGGACCCCCACTGGATTTTATGGATGCCGTCATGTATGTTAAGGCCTATCAAATCAAGCTTTTGTACCCAGAAAGTCCCTTAGTGCAAGTTACCTACTGAGTCTAGTCTATCTAGAATCCCTCCTTGAAGAAGATCAACTCTACCTCAACCAGAAGTGGTCAGTTTTATTATTTCCTCAGCTAGGTTGGGGCCTGTTGCCCATTTGCCCAGTTCTATGCTAGGTTTTTGTCTGCTCAAGTCTGCTTGGGTGTTGCGCATGTCATCACCATTGTTGCAAGTTCCTATAAGCAAGCTCCCCCAAAGGCCCACAAGTCTTTGCTTTCTTATGTTCCATCGCACCAAACTGACTCTTACAGCCTTTCTGCCTCCTTTCCCACCCTGAGCCATAAGTGGTTGAGGTCTCTCCAGAGACACACACTGCAGTCCCTCATTCTTGACCTTTGCCACTTGTGGCGTGCATTGCATGACGAAGCTTTGCTGGTGTAGAGTTAAGGGTTATTAATATCTCTTTACCTCTGTTCTGCTATGTTCCATAAGCTTCAGGTATAAGAGGTTCCACTGTAGATGTGTCACTTGGAGCTGGACATAGCTTAGACACATATTCTTTGTGTGGTGACCAGTTGTGAAACTCTATAATAGTCTCTATCAGTTGTTTGCAAAAAAATAACTTCTTTGATGAGTGGTGAATGGTTATATTTGTCTCTAAATATAAGTATCCATATTTAAACAAATACTTGTAAGAAAATTATAATTGTCCTCAAATTGTTGACCCAGTCCATACCAACTCCTGGGTAATATTCCTAAGACTCATCTTACCTGCAGAGATACATGCCCACAGCCAGTTTATTGCAGCTCTCTTCACATAGTGAAGATATGGAACCAACGCAAGTGTCCCTCAACTTATGAGTGATAGAGAAAAATGTGGTACATCTACACATGGAGTTCTATGCAGCGGGAAAGAAAGGATGACATCAATGAGCTTTCAAGGTAAATGGATGGAACTAGAAGATATGTTAAGTGAAGTACACAGACCCAGAAAACAAATGAGGAATGGTATGGGTATTCCTCATCTATGGATGTTAGCACCAAATACCAAGTTGAAAGGCAATTTTGATTATGTAATATTCCCTGTGATCTGAAAACAACTGTGCTCTATATTGTGAATCCTTAACAGGTTCTAGAACTAAGCTACCTTAATTTATTTTCAGAGTTAGGATTTTTTGGTATATGGATGAAGGATATGTATGTACACTTTAGGGAAATATAAGATCAAAGGAATTTGGAAAAAAAAAACTAGTTTTGTCATGACATTATTATAAACCACAGTAATTTATTTTATGGGAGTGCCTTCTTAGTATTTCTAATACAAGGCTGCTTGAGCTTTTTGTCAAAGCCTTTTCTAAAATATAGTATGAAGTAGTTAAAAGTATCAGGCTGAAGTGTAACTTACGCTTTCTGGATGCTTAAGCGAAACTATACTTATGTCCATACCAATTTGGCCTGAGGGTCTTATGGGATAACTTTGTTTTTCCTTGCCCTCAGTGGTCAACTAGGTCCCAGGGGATATGCATGGGGGCAATCTCTGAAATGTCCTGCAAATGTGAGTCCAATCTTCCAACTGTGCAGGGAGGTCTTGGAGATCCACAAATGGGACTTCAGCCGTGTCCCAGTCTATAAAGAGGAAAGTCTGTTCATTGCTTTCAAAAAAGGGAAAGCCTGGTCTAGCAAGACCTGATTTGTTCCTTGAGTGGGATGGAACTGGTGATTGAAAAGCCAAAAGGAGCCAGGGGCTCACCCCCCAAAAAAAAGCTGAGTGACTCCTCGAGGACCAGATCCTCAAGTGACGCTTGAGAAAACAAAAACCTTGGTTAGTTTGGGCTAACTGTGTTTGGACTTAAACATCAAAAGGAAAGTATAACCATAAACAATAAATATAAGTCCTCGGAAATTGTACTTCAGATATAAACAAGTCTTAGTAAAAAGACAAAAAGTTAAAATAAATAATAAATAAATAGACAGTTGTTTTTTCCTGTCTTACTGGCAAGTGCATTTACTCTATGGCTGCCACTGCTTTTTCCATCTTCAAAGACATGAAACAAGTTTCAACCTTACAATATGGACTGAAGATTCAGGTCTCTCTTCCAAAGAATCCTCCAAACTTCAGTGCCCACCCAGAAGGGGACTTTGAGACTCCAGCCTATAGTGGACTGAGCTACTACTGGAGTTTCTGCCTCTTCAGAGAAGTGTTTTATATTTTAGGTTTTTTTTTATTTTTTAAGCTGCCATTGTTGGACTACCAGGCTGTATCCATGGAGACCCGTCAGAAAGATCAAGACAGGACTCGTGCTTATTGGACTTCATTTTGATCATGGGAAGGGAAAACCTCAGGGTGGAACACAAGGGCAGAACTGAAGGTGGTTTTGGGCATTGCCATGGAGGAGTTCAAACTGACATCTTTCAGCCTAATAAGAATCATTAGCTGAAGATGCTAAACCTAGATATATGTGGCTGCCTATGTGCATTTTTGGAGTGTTTATATTGAAGGAATAACACAAATAACAACAACAGAGACTGCATCAAAGAACTGACTGAAACAGTGACATTCTCCTTGAAACAGTAAATTTCTGAACTGAGAATTTTGATAAGAGACTGAGAAAGAGATGAAAGGCGTTTGGCAGAATGCATGAGCTCTGTGTGTGGGGGGAATGGGGGGGCCAATGGGTCTGATTTGATTGTATTTTGTATGAAAGCACAGAGCTTCAATAAAAAATTGGCCTTTGAAAAGNTGAAAATGGTTGTTGGTTTCTACACATTTCTTTCTACATTGTAAGAATTAAAGAAACTGGAATATTAATTTTTATAAATGTAAACTGTTGATATTTGGTTATATACCAGGCATTGTGAATGGTATATATATATATATATATATATATATATATAGTCACTCTCTGATCTTAAGAAGTCAACTGACTCCTTATTCCTCAGATTTATAACTTACAGTATGTTGGATTTAATCTTGTTTCTGCACTCCAAAATTGATTTCTATTAAAAACATGACAAGATAATTCCAAGCTGGGATCTAAATAAGGAGAAAGCACTTTAAACAAAAAGAAGCCAGAAAGAGCGAGTGTGGATTTGAGGAGTTAGGGAATGTACAACAAGGTCACCAGCACTTCCAGCTTTGGAGGTAAGCGAGGAAAAGAGACATCTTCCTTCCAGTGTTCTTTTCACTGTTAGGAATGGCAAGGCGTCCACTCATGTTTCTTGCTTCAAATATAAATTTGTTTTGAGATAGTGTCTCAAGTATCCAGGCTGGTCTCGCACTTGTGTTGTTAAGGATGACTTGCACTTTCTGAATCTCCTGTCTACACCTCCTGCATGATGGGATGACAGGCACATGGTTCCTCACCCGGTTTTGAGATGTTAGGGATCAAGCCCAGGGTTTCACACATGCGCTTGGCCAGCTGGGCTACATCTTCAGCCTTCAAACTTCCTTTCTTATGTTAACTTCTCTAATGTCTTCGTGTCAAGTAGGGATTCTTACAGATGCTTGCTTTCCCAAGGACGATGGGGAAATGAGGATGGGTAACGTTTAGCTCCTAGGACAGACTGCAGTGCCAGGGTGTGCTCAAACAGAGCGTCCAGGGGAATCTGTTCATCAACCATTCATTTTGCTCCCCAAGGCCTCTCTAAGCTCAGTGTCTGAGATTTATTTTTCAGTTGTTCAAGGGTTGATGGGAGGAATTCCGTCATAAATTCTATTTCAGTTCTGACAATTTAACTTAAAAGGGATTGATCCAGATCTTTCGAAGGTTTACTTATGTTTTAGTTTTACATGGTGAACAGGGAGACAAACTCCCAACACTGAACTTTCAAAGCCGCATGGAGGGACGGGGTTCATGTCTGAGTTCACGGTGTCGCTTTCTCACTTGCCTCATCGCTGGTGTGCTTGTTATCTTGTCTATATTCTGCACAGTGAAAAGGTGCAGGATGACAGTCACAGGGTCTAAATTGGCTGCTGCAGATGATGACGCACGCTCCTCGTGGCCTAGCTTTCTTGCCCTGCGCTAGGAGGAGCTCAGGAGAAGCAGGGTGGGGGCGGGTGACACTGGTCATGTCCTGCCACTCTTGCTTCTAAATTTCAATCATGTGCCTCAGAATTTCTTTTTCTGTGGTGCAATTAGCATTTTAATGTACATTTTTTATAGAATTTTGTGTATTTCATGCAATACATCTTAATCGTCTTTATATCCCCCATCTGTACCCTCCCCTAGGACCCCCACTGGATTTTATGGATGCCGTCATGTATGTTAAGGCCTATCAAATCAAGCTTTTGTACCCAGAAGTCCCTTAGTGCAAGTTACCTACTAGAGTCTAGTCTATCTAGAATCCCTCCTTGAAGAAGATCAACTCTCTCTCACCCAGTAGTGGTCAGTTTCTATTATTTCCTCAGCTAAGGTTGGGGCCTGTTGCCCATTTGCCCAGTTCTATGCTAGGTTTTTGTCTGCTCAAGTCTGCTTGGGTGTTGCGCATGTCATCACCACTGCTGCAAGTTCCTATAAGCAAGCTCCCCCAAAGGCCCACAAGTCTTTGCTTTCTTATGTTCATGCACCAAACCTGACTCTTACAGCCTTTCTGCCTCCTTTCCCACCCTGAGCCATAAGTGGTTGAGGTCTCTCCAGAGACACACACTGCAGTCCCTCATTCTTGACCTTTGCCACTTGTGGCGTGCATTGCATGACGAAGCTTTGCTGGTGAGAGTTAAGGGATATATTAATATTCTCTTTACCCTCTGTTCTGCTATGTTCCATGAGCTTCAGGTGTAGAGGTTCCACTGTAGATGTGTCACTTGGAGCTGGACATAGCTTAGACACATATTCTTTGTGTGTGACCAGTTGTGGAACTCTATAATAGTCTCTATCTGTTGCAAAAAGAAACTTCTTTGATGAGTGGTGAATGGTTATATTTGTCTCTAAATATAAGTATCCATATTTAAACATACTGTAAGAAATTATAATTGTCCTCAAAATGTGCTTGACCCAGTCATACCACTCCTGGGTATATATATCCATAAGACTCATCTTACTGCAGAGATACATGCACAGCCATGTTTATTGCAGCTCTCTTCACAATAGTGAAGAACTGTAACCAACCAAAGTGCCCCTCAACTGACAAGTGGATAGAGAAAATGTGGTATATCTACACAATGGAGTTCTATGCAGCGGGAAAGAAAGATGACATCATGAGCTTTGCAGGTAAATGGATGGAACTAGAAGATATGTTAAGTGAAGTAACACAGACCCAGAAAAACAAATGAGGAATGGAATGGTATTCCTCATCTATGGATGCTAGCACCAATTACCTAGTTGTAAGGCAATTTGATTAATGTAATATTCCCTGTGATCTGAAAACAACTGTGCTCTTATATTGTGAATCCCTTAACAGGTTCTAGAACTAAGCTACCATTTATTCTCAGAGTTAGGAATTTTTGGTATATGGATGAAGGATATGGATGCATATTTTAGAGTAATATAAGATCAAAGGAATTTGGAAAAAAACTAGTTTGTCATGACATTATGTATAACCACAGTATTTATTTTATGGGAGTGCTTCTTAGTATTTCCTATACAAGGCTGCTTGAGCTTTTGTCCAAGCCTTTTCTAAAATATTATAGAGTAGTTAAAAGTATCAGGCTGGTGTAACTTAGCCTTTCTGGATGCTTAACGACTATACTTAATGCCCATACCAATTTGGCTGAGGGTCTTAAGGGATAACTTTGTTCCTTGCCCTCAAAGGTCAACTAAGTCCCAGGGGACTATGCATGGGGGCATCTCTTGAAATGTCCTGCAAATGTGAGTCACCAATCTTCCTGTGCAGGGAGGTCTTGGAGATCCACAAATGGGACTTCAGCCAGTGTCCAGTCTATAAAGAGGAAAGTCTGCTCATGCTTCAAAAAGGGAAGCCTGGTCTAGCAAGACCTGACTTTGTCCTTGAGTGGATGGAACTGGTGATTGAAAAGCCAAAAGGAGCCAGGGGCTCACCCCCCCCCCAAAAAAAAAGCTGAGTGACCCTCGAGGACCAGATCCTCAACTGACCTTGAGAAAACAAAAACCTTGGTTAGTTTGGGCTAACTGTGTGGCCTTAAACATCCAAAAGGAAAGTATAACCATAAACAAATAAATAGTAAGTCCTGAGAAATTGTACTTCAGATATAAACAAGATCTTAGTAAAAAGACAAAAAGTTAAAATAAATAATAAATAAATAGCACAGTTGTTTTTCCTGTCTTACTGGAAAGCTACTCTATGGCTGCCACTGCTTTTTCCATCCTTCAAAGACATGAAACACAGCTTTTCAACCTTCAATATGGACTGAAGATTCAGGTCTCTCCAAGAATCCTCCAAACCTTCAGTGCCAGATGGGGACTTCTGAGACATCCAGCTTGTGGACTGAGCTACTACTGGAGTTTCTGCCTCTTCAGAGTATAGACTGCCATTGTTGGACTACCCAGGCTGTATCATGGAGACCAGTTCAGAAAGATCAAGACAGGACTCGGTGCTTAATGGACCTCATTAGTGATCATGGGAAGGTAAAACCCCAGGGTGGAACACAAGGGCAGAACTGATGGTGGTTTGGGCTTGCCATGGAGGAGACTTCAAACATGACATCTTTCAGCCTAATAAAGAAAAAAATCATAAGCTGAAGATGCTAAAACCTATGATATATGTGGCATGCCTATGTGCATATTTTGGAGTGATGCATATTGGAAGGAATAACAACAACAACAACAACAGAAAGACTGCATCAAAGAACTGACTGAAACAGTGACATTCTCCTTGAAACAGTAAATTTCTGCATTGAGAATTTTGATAGAGACTGAAAAAAGGATGAAAAATGCGTTTGGCAGAATGCATGAGCTCTGGTAGGGTGGGAGGGATGGGGGGGCATGGGTCTAGATTTGATTTGTAATTTTGTATGAAATGCACAGAGCTTCAATAAAAAATTGGCTTTGAAAAAAAAGAAATTATAATTGTCAAGGGATATGACAGTGATAGGGTTTTCTCTAGGATCTATGAACTCTCCAGCCACGTATATTTGACTATGTTTACAGGGCCACCCATGAGTTCCCTCCCAATGGGAGGGCTTTAAGTAAAATTGGATAGCCATTGATTACCCCCAGACAAAAGTGCCACTACTGCACTTTAGTTTGCTGTGCCACTGTTGCAGTCATTAGGCTTTGGAGCTGGGTGGGACCGTGACTGATTTTCTCCCTTAGCAGTTTGCATAATCTCCTCTAGAACTAAAATATAAGAACTAGTCTTCAGGAAGAAAACTTCCAGGTCAGTTCCAGATCCATTGCTCCAAGTCCTGGGTCTTGTCTTCAGCAATAGGGTCTTACCTTCATGTTCTGGGAGGTAATCAAGGGCTGTGGCAGTAGCCTCTTGGACTACCATGACCAGCAACTCAAAGGAAGGTTTCTCCTGTCTGGCTCTGTGGTTCTTGTTACATAGCTTTCAGCTATACACATGCACTCATGTTCAGATAGTATATGCGTATTTTTCGGGAGGTTTTTGAGCTAGTAGATTTTTCTCTGTTTTTTCACACCAGCTAAGCATTATTTATCTCTCTCTGTCTAACCTTCTCCTCCCTCCCCAGTTAAATTAACCCCATTTTCCCCTTGATGATACCTGTCTCTTATCTATGCCCCCTCTCTTGAGCTCCTTCTTCCAGGGTGTTAAATCATTCAGAGCACTAAGAATGAATGAATATCCAGTTTGTTATTGGAAATGAAAGAAAGGAGTCTCACTAGACATCTGAGGCTGGCCTTGAACTCTGACCCTCCTACCTCAGCTTCCCGACCGCTGGGATTATAGGCACGAGACCATTTTTACAGATGTGTATGTGCTTGTGTATGTAGACCAGCTGACAATGTCAAAACTGTTCTTTAGGAACTGTCCACCATTTTTTTTGTTAATCTGTTTGTGTGGGGTGTGTATGTATGATGTGTGCGTGTGTGTGGGGTACGTTTGAATGATGTATATGTGTGTATGTGTGTATGTGTGTGAGAGTGTGTTTTTGTCTAGTGAGTGTGCATGGGTGGGCAGACATGTGCCTTGGGCATGTGTGTAAAGGTCAGAGGACACCCTTGGGTGTCTGTTCTCAGTGTCTACCTTATGTGAGGCAGGGTGTGTTATTTTACTCTTCATCACTGTCTAAATAAGAGCTTCTGGGATTCTTCCGTCTGCTTCTCATCTTGCTATAAGAGCCCTGGGGTTACAGATAAGGGACACCACACCCCGATTTACATGGGTTTTGGGGGGGCCCTCACAAACCCACCTCCTTTTTCTTTGAGACAGGCTCTCTCAGTGGTATGGAACTCACCAGGTAGGCTAGGCAGGTTGGCCACAAGAACCAGAGATCCTCCTGTCTCCAGTTCTCCACAGTGGGATTACAGACACAATGCCATGCCCAGCTGTTTTTTTTTTTTTTAACGTGGAAACACAACTTGTGTTTCCACGCCACACACTTTATTGACTGAGCTATCTCATCAGCCTCACAGTAAGTTCTTGGTTCAATTATTGGAGTTGGCTTCCTCCAATCTAGTGTTCTTCTCTGTTAAGCTTAACTTTCAAAAGTCAAAAGTCACTTGTCATTTTTTTTTCTTTTCTGAGACAGGGTCTCTCTGTAACCATAGCTATTCTGGAATTCATTATGTAGACCAGACTGGCCTTAAACTCACAGAGATTTCCTGCTTCTGCCTCCCGAGTGCTGGGATTAAAGGGGTGCACCATGACCTGTTACTTGTCAATTTGTTTTAGCATGCAAGCCTGATGTTGCCTAGCTCTCTTGTCTTTTCCCAGTTCCTCTATTCCACCCATCCAGTCTTCCATGTGAGAGGACAGGAGACCTCTCTTTAGTCATGGACACTGCTTAGTTATCAAAATGATTGTAAGATTAGAAAGTCCTCAAGGGCCATGGTTATAGTTTATTTTCCATTTTATCTACATTGCTGCTTAAGTACTGAATGTCTTGCTTTATGAATAAAGTCCCTAAAATTAAAACAACAAGAACATTTGACATTTAATGAAGAATTACAAAATGAGACTTTCTATTATTTCAAGTGTAGTGCAAGGTGTTGCTCAGGGCTAATGTTCCTTTTCTCCAGACAACTGCAACCAGCTTCCCGGGCACTGCACCTGCTAGTGCCAGAGGGCTGTGACAAGCACACTGTTGCTAAGTCCTTGGCACCCAGTACAATGAATGAATGTGCTTATTCCGGGCAGTTTGCTTTATCTTTTAGAATAATTTATTTTTAGTGAATTAAACTTTTATGATCTAACAAGTCCTTCATACCAGCCAATTGGGAAAACACCTATAATTTATGCTTCACATACCTTCTGTCTACACCCTAAAATTTTATTTGTGGCACCCACACAGATCTGAATGAACTTAAAACCAAGTTTTATTTTTTTCCCCAAGCACAATAAATTAGACCTGAATATTTTTAGGCATTTAGGACTGTAATAATTTTATTTCATTCTTTAATACCTGTTTCTTTTAAATTAAAATATAAAATTTGTATATCTGATGAGTTTTAAGTATATTTTGTTGTAGTTCAATGATAAATCAGGGAAATGAACAGAGATTCTATCTGTAAATAATTTACTGATATTAGACTCAATATCTGATTCAACTGTTGTTGAACTAAATATCACATTTAGTTTTTCTTAATAATTTACCAAAAACAGTTACTTCACTTTTGGGGAAGTAAGTAATAGGATGTACCCTTCGTTTATTCTTTGGTTTTATACTATAATTATACTATTTGATATATTTTAGTATATATTATTATATATCTGATCGGGGATGACCTTGGAACTTCTGCTCATCCTGCCTCTGTCCCCAAGTGCTGAGAATCACCACGGCATGATGCCACCCATCAGCCAGTCCTAATGCAGTGTTGTGGGCTCAAAACTCAGGGCTTTGTGTGTACTAGGCAAATGGTCTGCCAGCTGGGTTACATCCCCAGCCCTGGCTTCAGCCTTCTTTGAATCATGAAGTCCAAGAAGGAAACCTTAGAAGGAAGACCTGGGGTGGAATTTGCATCTCAGGCTCAGCATTCCCTGGAAAGCCAGGTTATGTTAGTTTCCCATCACTTTGAAAAATACCCAGGGCACACGGCACACTTGCAAGAAGGAAGGTTGTGCAGCCAGCCACGTGTTTTCAGAGGGTTTGCCTGGTCTTTGAGCCCCCGTTTGTTTTGGGCCTGTGGTAACACAGAGCATTATTTTGGGAGCTTGTGGACAAGTGACCTGTTTCTACCTCCTACATGGATAGTCAAGAAAGAGAGAGGAAGAAAGGAGGTGGAATCCAGCATCTCTTTCAAGGACACCTTCCAGTGACCTTCTGCTCGGTAGGGTCCAGCGCCTCGAGGACCCCCTACTTCCAGCTGCTTGCAGGCTGGGGCCCAAGACTGCAATGCATGGCCCTTTGGGAACATTTCAAATCTGAATGACACCCAGTGAGAAGGGAGGCACTGAAACTCATCTCCATGGTCTAAACCCGCTGGTAATTTCTGTGATTCCTCTTACTGCATGAGTCCTTGGTACCCCAGCAGGAAGGCTTGAAAGAGGGGAGGGCAAGAAAGAAAAGTGAGATTCGTTCTTGGGGCATGATCAATAAATAGCTCAGCAAGTACTTGTTAAAGAGAGAAATGGAAGAGCCAACAACTGAGGTAAAAGCCAGTGTTTTCTCTCGGCAACCCTCATGGAGAAATTTCTTTAAGCACAAAGAATCATGCTGTTTTTCTGTCATTAGAATGCATTAATTTTTGAGGACAGAAAAATCTAACATTTATTGTTTTGATTCTGAAGAGTCAAAAGTTTCCTGAAGAGGAAAGTGTTGAATTTATTTATATTTTTTTAAATTTTTTTTTTTTTTTTAGTGCGGGTTCTATCCTCAGCCCTTAAACCGCTGCGCTACTTGTCCCTCAGCCTCAGTGGTTGGAAATTTTAAAATAACCCACCATTCCCTAATGGTATATGGACCGCGGTGAAGCAGCTCTTTGTGTATGCGCACTGTGCCTCATGTATGGCTGAAAAAGCTCCCGTGTGTGTGTGTGTGTGTGTGTGGTTGTGTGGTGTGTGGTGTGTTCTGGTGTCTTCCTAGGTCACTCTTCACTTTATTTATTGAGACATCTGTTTCTCACTAACCTGAAGCTTACCCTTCATCTAGACTGTCTGAAGCCAGGACCCACTGGGAGGGTGCCTTCAAGTGGTGCTGTCATAGACATGAACCATTGTGCCACCTGCTGGCGTTTTTTTTCCATCACGCTACAGATCCCAGCTCTCATTCTCAGCCTGTATCACAAGTACTTTTCCCACTGAGCTACTTCTAGCTCCACCTTTCTTTTTGAGGCCAGAAATCGTCTTATTGGCTTTAGGAACTTACCCAGTAGGTCTACAAGCCTGTCTGGTTATGGAGCCCCTAAGGATTGTCTATCTTCCTTCCCCTGCCCTGGGTCCCTGGGATCATAACTAACTGTGTGTTATCGCATCTTCTTTTTTGTATGTGTGGGCTCTAGGGTTTGCAACCAAGTCCCTAATGCTTTTAAGGTGAGCACTTATTGACTGAGCTCACCTCCCTAGTCGACACGTTTTAAGAAGGCCATGTTCCCACTAATTAAAGGCCTGATTTTATTAGGTCCTGTCTCCTTAAAAGCTCTACCCCCTCTCCAATGTGACTCCTCATACCAAGCCTTTAACAACAGGACCATTGGGTTGGGGGCCCTCACGAAGCCCTTAACATAGGGTCATTGTGGAAGCAGAACTAGAAATCAGAAGGACAAATCTGGCTCACATCGATCTCTGCCACCATCACCACTCTCTGATGGTGGAATAGGCTTGAGATTTTAAGCCTCAATTATGCATCTACAGAGACAGCAAGGATGTGAATGTTGGACCGCCCAGCATCCTTCTTTTCTCATCGAAGTGGCAAATATATATTTGTTGCAAGTTTGCTCCAATAATCCAGTTGTGGGTTTCCCAGCAGAGATGGAGACTGGTGTGCTGTCGCAACAAGAAAAACACGAGTGCTCCTAAAGTTAGCAAAGATAGCCGTCTACCGGGGCTGGAGAGATGGCCTCAGCAGTTTAATGAGCCTACTGCTCTGCAGAGAAACGGGTTCGAGTCCAGACCCACATGGTTGGCTAAGGACTCTGTCTTTGATTTCAGTTTCAGGGGATTCTATGCCTCTTCTGACCTTACAGCATTTCATGACACGGGTGCCCAAACCTACATTGCAGACAGTACACTCATACACATAAAAAATAATAATTAAAAAAAGAAAATCACCTAGTAAAGTGTCAAGGATCTAAGAAATCTCAAAGCTCCTGCATTCTGAGTGATAGCAAAGTTAGTTTATTTAGAGTCGGGCTCAGGGGAGAAAATCAAGGTCGTGAGTCACTGAGTTCTCAGGGAAGCAGCGAGTGACAAGAGACACTATCTCTTGCATTGCAGAAAAGGGATGTGTGCATCAGTTCAAGTCTGATGTCCACTCTTTAGAGAAAAAGCTATCCATGTCCTCGTCTGAAACTGGTCTCAGTATTTTCCTCCTCAACCACACATGAACTTACAACGATAATAGGGATCTAAGTGTCATTTCTAAACCTCATTCTCCTTATTGCCAGCCAATGATTCCCAATGGACTGGAAAATAGGTACCATAACGAACGGCACATCTATAGGAAAGGTTGTAAAACAGAATGTTCTGGTTCATTTTGCTTAAAAATTTCTTGTTTGTGCATGATGCCATGTATGTGTCCCAGTTGTATGCACATGGAGGCCAAACGTCAGTCTCAGCCATGGTTCTTCATCAGCTCGTCCAACTTGATTTTTGAAGGCAGAGTCCTTTCTGGAACCTGGAACTCACCACGTAGGGCTGGCTGGTTGGTTCAGTGGCCTAGGATCTTCTGTGTCTCTGCCTCTGCAGTACTAGGGATTCAACTGTAGCCCCATGGCCTGGCTTATATACGCATGACTGGGGCCAGAAACTGAGGTCTCATGTTTGCAAGGGAAACATCTACCAAAACTGACGCTATTGCCCCTAGCTATTGCCCCGTCCTAAGTCTATTCTGTTCTGCATCGAAATGTAATCTAATGCACAGAGTGTTATAAGCCGATCTTACCTTCAGTTTAGAAAACAAAACTCAAGCAGAGCATGAGAATACATTCCAGCTTTGTAGGAGAGTGATGAAGGATGGCTTGAGCCTGGGATCTGGGGGATGGCACCCCATAGTGAGATCTCATTTCAATTACTGATTCTTCGAAAAAAGGGCTTAGTATAGCAATAAATTGGAACAACCAGTTAGAGAAGCAGAGAGGAAAATAGCCAAATAAGGGCTGCATCCAGATGTGGGGCAAAGGTTGGCAGCTAAGAACAGCTACTGCTGGGCAGAGTTAGATTCTGATCCTGTCCCTTAGTAGCTGGCCACACTACTCGACTGCTCAGCTCCACCCTCTTGGCAATTCACAGTTTTCCATTTCTTCTGCAAAGTAGGAGAATGATATCTTAAGAAGACAGATCGAATGGTGGATGTATCTGAAAGAGAAGAATTAGAAACTAAGCAAGTGTCAGATAGCATTCATGAGCAGCGATTGAGTTACTGTGTAACATGTATCTCTACATGTTTTCTAATTTAACGTGTAAATTTGAGATGACCCTATGAAGTTGTTCAAGTAATAATGATCCCAGGATTTTTTAAAAAAATACTTTATTAATACTTATTTATGTTATGTTATGAATGGTTTGTTTTGCAGTATGTAAGTGTAACCGTGTCATGCGATGCCCAGGGAAGTCGTGAATTAACGAGCATCTCTCCCCGTGGAACTGAATTTACCTAGACAGTCATTAGCTGTCATTTGCATGCTGATATTGGAATGGGGTCTTCTGTAGAAAGACCTGTTGAGCCATGCCTCCAGCCTAAATGCTATCCAATTTTATATAAGACATGAAAACTAAAACACATCAGGTTTAAATTAAAGTTTTTTCCCAAGTTAAAAGTAGCATGTGAACTAAGTCTTCAATATTTGTCAACAGCTCACCCTCTCCTTATCGGTCAGTATGTGTATAAATGCTTGTGTGTATACAGGTCTGCATGTGGATGCACATGAATCTGTTCACATATGCGGAGGCCAGCAGTTGACATCAGATGTATTCCTCGGCATCTCCACTGTATTTTTTGAGGAACTGTCTTGGGCTGAACCCGGAGCTTATCCCATAAGCTAGGGCTGAACTGGCCAGTGAGCCCTGGGGATCTCTGCCTGGTCCAATCTCCCAGGTGCTGAGTTACAGGCACCACATCTCTGCATTCAGCTTTTCTTCATGGGTGCTGGGGATGCAAACATCATTGCTTATACAGGAAAATGCACTATGACTGCAGAATCTCCACAGCCATTTATTTTTATTATTTCTCAAAAAAAAATATTTATTTATTTATCTATGTTATTTATTATTTATTTATTTATTTATTTATTTAGGCTTCCGTAGCCACAGATATCCTGAACTCATTGGTGATCAGGCTTGACCTTTGATCTCACAGATACCTACCTGCCTCTATTCCTGAGTCCTGGGAATTAAAGGCGTGCACTCCCGCGGTGAAGATAATGCATTTCCTTCATCTGCAAGCCTATTCTTTATTTATTTATCCTATAAAAAAAGGTAAGCTTGGTGAAGGGGCGTTGTGATTCCTAGGTGCGAGGCCAGAAGGCAGAGACAAGGGATCTACTGTGAGTTAAGGCAGCCTGGTCTACATATGAGATTTCGGCCAGCTGGGGCTCCAGAGAGAGGACCTATCTCAAAAAAACAAATCTCTGGGGCTGGAGAGATTGCCTAGTGTTAAGAGTCCACTGCTTGCTCTAGAGACCGGTTGATTCCAGCACCAAATTTTGGCTGGAACGTTTACTGGTGCTGAGACCAGTCTATAACTCCCATATTCCGGAACCGTCCAGTTCCAGGGGAATCCGAAGACCCTCTTTTGACCTTCGTAGCCATTGCATGACACGGTCACAGACACTGCATGCAGCAGTATATCTTCATACACAAAATAAAATAATACAAAAACCAAAAAAAACCCACAAACTCCTCACTCAGTGGCTGCTTTACCTTCTTTCCCAGAGTCATCTATTTCAGTGTGCTTGAATGTATATTTTGTTTTTATGTGTTTAATAGTTTAGTTTTTTTTTTTTTTTTTTTTTGGTATTTTTAATTTGTGGATAAGGTATTATTATATTCTTTTTTTATTTAGTTTTTTTTTTTTTTCGCTGTTTTTTTAAAAAAAAGTGTAACAACCATATTTCTATGATTGGTCCTTCTAATTTAGTTTACTTTCTAAAATCCCCAACTTTTTGCCCTTTCAATTATATGTAATCAAATTTCTAAGCAGGGGCAGACTTTGGAGGCATTATTATAAGTAGGTCTCACAATTAGCTGTAATGAATAAGCAACTAGCATAGAAGCACAATTCAAAACTTGTTGAGCACTTACTACCAAACATCCAGTCAAGAGCTAGGATAGTGAAATAAATAATATCGAAAATAGAACCTTAAGAGAGACTCTCTCTCCAGCCAACAGGAGATCCTAACTCATGGAAAAATCACAGCTTGAGTGATCACACATTGATGGACGGGTGTGGAGAAGGGATGACACAATGTGGATCTTTTGCTTCCTGGGCACTGACCATAGAGAGGATGAGATACAAAACAGAAGGAGCGCCTTTCTGGGGTTTATATGTAATGACAATGGGAGGAGTATTTCCTGGGAAAGCGTGCTCTGTGGGAACGAGGAGAGCGAGTGTTCTGGAAATAGCAACTTTTGACAAGGAATGACCTGTCCTCGTAGCCGATCTGAAGTCCCGTGGGAAAGTTCTCTTAGAAAGAGTGAGGTGATGTTTAATCTTCACTGTCAATTGACTGGATTTTCTCAACAGGAAATGTGACAGTGCTTGTGATTCCATATTTTTAGGGGAGGGCTGTCACACAAGTTCAAGGCAGACTAGGCTAATTGAAAGAGACCTTTTCAANACTCCATACATGGTGCACTTACATACAGACAAAACACTCATACACATAGAATAAAAATAAATAAGTCGAAAAATCTAAAGAAATTTTGTGAGCAAATATCCCATTTTTAATCAGGAGAATATATATGTGTGTGTGTATATATATATATATATATATATGTACACACACATATATTCCAACTTGCTATGTAGTATATGACCTTGAACTTCTGCTCATCCTGCCTCTGTCCCCCAAGTGCTGAGATCACAGGCATGTGCCACCTCAGCCAGTCTATGCAGTGTTGGGGCTCAAGCCTAGGGCTTTGTGTGTACTAGGCAAATGGTCTGCCAGCTGGGTTACATCCCCAGCCCTGGCTTCAGCCTTCTTTGAATCATGAAGTCCAAGAAGGAAACCTTAGAAGGAAGACCTGGGGTGGAATTTGCATCTCAGGCTCAGCATTCCCTGGAAAGCCAGGTTATGTTAGTTTCCCATCACTTTGAAAAATACCCAGGGCACACGGCACACTTGCAAGAAGGAAGGTTTGCAGCAGCACGTGTTTTCAGAGGGTTTAGCCTGGTCTTTGAGCCCCGTTGTTTTGGGCCTGTGGTAACACAGAGCATTATTTTGGGAGCTTGTGGACAAGTGACCTGTTTCTACCTCCTACATGGTAGTCAAGAAGAGAGAGGAAGAAGAGGAGGTGGAATCCCAGCATCTCCTTCAAGGACACCTTCCAGTGACCTTCTGCTCGGTAGGGTCCAGCGCCTCGAGGACCCCCTACTTCCAGCTGCTTGCAGGCTGGGGCCCAAGACTGCAATGCATGGCCCTTTGGGAACATTTCAAATCTGAATGACACCCAGTGAGAAGGGAGGCACTGAAACTCATCTCCATGGTCTAAACCCGCTGTATTTCTGTGATTCCTCTTACTGCATGAGTCCTTGGTACCCCAGAGGAAGCTATGAGAAGAGGGGAGGGCAAGAAAGAAAAGTGAGATTCGTTCTTGGGGCATGATCAATAAATAGCTCAGCAAGTACTTGTTAAAGAGAGAAATGGAAGAGCCAACAACTGAGTAAAAGCCAGTGTTTTCTCTCGGCAACCCTCATGGAGAAATTTCTTTAAGCACAAAGAATCATGCTGTTTTTCTGTCATTAGAATGCATTAATTTTTGAGGACAGAAAAATCTAACACTTTGATTGTTTGATTCTGTAAGAGTCAAAATGTTTCCTGAAGAGGAAAGTGTTGAATTTTATTTTATTTATTTTATTTTTTTTTTTTGCGGGGTTCTTATCCTCAGCCTTTAACCGCTGCGCTATTCCCCCAGCCTAAGTGTTGAATTTTAAATAACCCACATTCCCCTAATGGTATACAGGTGGAGCAGTTTGTGTATGCGCGTGCCTATGTATGTGAAAACTCGTGTGTGTGTGTGTGTGTGTGTGTGTGTGTGTGGTCTGGTGTCTTCCTCAGTCACTCTTCACTTTATTTATTGAGACACTGTTTCTCACTAAACCTGAAGCTTACCCCTTCATCTAGACTGTCTGGCCAGGACACTGCAGGAGTCCTTCAATGGTGCTGTCATAGACATGAACCATGTGCCACCATGCCTGGCTTTTTCCATACACGCTACAGATCCCAGCTCTCATTCTCAGCCTGTATCACAAGTACTTTTCCCACTGAGCTACCTTCCTAGCCTCCACCTTTCTTTTTGAGCCAGAATCTCTTATTGGCTTAGAACTTACCCAGTAGGCTACACTGTCTGGTTATGGAGCCCCTAAGGATCTGTCTATCTCTCCCTTCCCCTGCCCTGGGATCCCTGGGATCATAACTAACTGTGTGTTATCGCATCTTCTTTTTTTAGTGTGGGCTCTAGGGTTTGAACTCAAGTCCCTAATGCTTTTAAGGTGAGCACCTTATTGACTGAGCTACCTCCCTAGTCGACACGTTTTAAGGGCATGTTCCCAATAATCTAAAGGCCTGATTTATTAGGTCCTGTCTCCTTAAAAGCTCTACCCTCCTCTCAATGTGACTCCTCATGACCAAGCCTTTAACACAGGACCATTGGGTTGGGGGCCCTCACTGAAGCCCTTAACATAGGGTCATTGTGGAAGCAAACTAGAAATCAGAAGGACAAATCTGGCTCACATGATCTCCCACCTCACCCTCTCCTGATGGATGGAATAGGCTGAGATTTTAAGCCTCAATTCATGCATCTAAAGACAGCAAGGATGTGAAATGTTGGACCAGACCCTTCATCAAGTGAAATAATATTTTGCAAGTTTGCTCCAATAAATCCAGTTGTGGGTTCCAGCAGAATGGAGACTGGTGTGCTGTCCAACAAGAAAACACGATGCTCTAAATGCTTTAGAAAATCACAGTAAAGGGGCTGGAGAGATGGCTCAGCAGTTAAGAGCACTGACTGCTCTTGCAGAGGACACGGGTTCGAGTCCCAGCACCCACATGGTGGCTAAGGACTGTCTTTGATTCCAGTTTCAGGGGAATCTGATGCCCTCTTCTGACCTCTACAGCATTTCATGACACGGGTGCACCAACCTACATGCAGACAGTACACTCATACACATAAAAAATAATAATAAAAAAAGAAAATCACAGTAAAGTTACAGATCTAAGAAATCTCAAAGCTCCTGCATTCTGAGTGATAGCAAAGTTAGTTTATTTAGAGTCGGGCTCAGGGGAGAAAATCAAGGTCGTGAGTCACTGAGTTCTCAGGGAAGCAGCGAGTGACAAGAGACACTATCTCTTGCATTGCAGAAAAGGGATGTGTGCATCAGTTCAAGTCTGATGTCCACTCTTTAGAGAAAAAGCTATCCATGTCCTCCTAGAAACTGTCTCAGCCATCTCCTCCTCAACCACACTGAACTTACAGATAATGGGATCTAAGGTGTCATTTCTAACTCCTTCTCCTTATTGCCAGCCAATGATTCCCAATGGACTGGAAAATAGGTACCATAAGAACAAGCACACTATAGAAAGGTTGTAAACAGAATGCTTCTGGTTCATTTTGTCTTAATTCTTGTATGTGCATATGCATGTATGTGTCCAGTTGTATGCACATGGAGGCCAAACGTCAGTCTCAGCCATGGTTCTTCATCAGCTCGTCCACTATGATTTTTGAAGGCAGAGTCTCTTGCTGGACCTGGAACTCACCACGTAGGCTAGGCTGGTTGGTCAGTGGGCCCTAGGACCTGTGTGTCTCTGCCTCTGCAGTACTGGGATTACAACTGTAGCCCCCATGGCTGGCTTTATCGCATGCTGGGGCCAGAACTGAGGTCCTCATGTTTGCATGGGAAACACTCTACCAACTGAGCTATTGCCCCAGCTCCCTAAGTCTATTCTGTTCTGCATCGAAATGTAATCTAATGCACAGAGTGTTATAAGCCGATCTTACCTTCAGTTTAGAAAACAAAACTCAAGCAGAGCATGAGAATACATTCCAGCTTTGTAGGAGAGTGATGAAGGATGGCTTGAGCCTGGGGTCTGGGGGATGGCACCATAGTGAGATCTCATTTCAATAAATGATCTTGAAAATGGCTAGTATAGAAAAATTGGAAAACAGTAGAAAGCAGAGAGAAATAGCCAAATCAAGCTGCCATCCAGATGTGGGGCAAAGGGTTGGCAGCTAAGAACAGCCTACTCTGGGCAGGTTAGATTCTAGATCCTGTCCCTTAGTAGCTGGCCACACTACTGACTGCTCAGCTACCCTCTTGGCAATTCACAGTTTTCCATTTCTTCTGCAAAGTAGGAGAATGATATCTTAAGAAGACAGATCGAATGGTGGATGTATCTGAAAGAGAAGAATTAGAAACCAAGCAAGTGTCAGAATACATTCACATGAGCAGCGATTGAGTTACTGTGTAACATGTATTCTCTACATGTTTTCTAATTTAACGTAAATTTGAGATGACCCTATGAAGTTGTTCATAATGCTCCAGTTTTTTAAAAAATACTTTATTTATCTATTTATTTTATGTGTATGAATGTATTGTTTGCATGTATGTAAGTGTACCGTGTCATGCGATGCCCATGAAGGTCTGAATAAAGCATCTCATCCCTGGAACTGAATTTACCGACAGTCATTAGCTGTCATGTGCATGCTGATATTGGAATGGGGTCTTCTGTAGAAGACTTGTTGAGCCATCCCTCCAGCCCTCAAATGCTCCAATTTTATAAGACAGAAAACTAAAACACAATCAGGTTTAAATAAGTTTTCCAAGTAAAAGTTAGCATGTGAACCTAAGTCTTCATATTGTCAAAGCTCACCCTCTCCTTTATTCAGTATGTGTATATGCTTGTGTGTATACAGGTCTGCATGTGGATGCACATGAATCTGTTCACATATGCGGAGGCCAGCAGTTGACATCAGATGTCATTCCTCGGCACTCTCCACTGTATTTTTTGAGGAACTGTCTTGGGCTGAACCCGGAGCTTATCCCATAAGCTAGGGCTGACTGGCCAGTGAGCCCTGGGGATCCTCCTGGGTCCAACTCCCCAGGGCTGGAGTTACAGGCACACATCTCTGCATTCAGCTTTTCTTCATGGGTGCTGGGGATGCAAACTTGGGTCCTTATTCTTGAATGGGAAACACTATGACTGAGCCATGTCCACAGCCATTTATTTATTCTTTCTCCTATTTATTTATTTATTTATTTATTTATTTATTTATTTATTTATTTATTTATTTATTTATTTATTTAGCCTTCCTGTAGCCCCAGCTATCCTGGAACTCATTAGGTAGATCAGGCTGACCTTGATCTCACAGATACCTACCTGCCTCTACTTCCTGAGTCCTGGGATTAAAGGCGTGCACTCCGCAGGTGAAGATAATGGCATCTTCTTCATTCTGCAGAGCCCTATTCTTATTTATTTTATCCTTAAAAAAAGGCTAAGCTTGGTGGAGCATGTTTGTATTCCTAGGGCAGAGGCAGAGGCAGAGACAAGTGGATCTCTGTGAGTTCAAGGCCAGCCTGGTCTACATACTGAGTTCTGGCCAGCTGGGGCTCCAGAGAGAGACCCTATCTCAAAAAAACAAAATCTCTGGGGCTGGAGAGATTGCCTAGTGGTTAAGAGTGCCAACTGCTCTTGCAGAGGACCCGGGTTTGATCCCCAGCACCCACATGGTGGCTGAGAACCGTCTATAACTCCAATTCCAGGAGAACTCCAGTTCCAGGGGAATCCGAGACGCTCTTCTGACCTTCGCAGCATTGCATGACACCGGTGCACAGACCTGCATGCAGACAGTATATTCATACACATAAATAAATAATAAAAAAAACAAAAAAAAACCCCAAATCCCTACACTCAGTGCTGCTTACCTTCTTTCCAGAGTCATCTATTTCAGTGTGTTTGATGTATATTTGTTTTTTATGTGTTAGTGAAAAATGAGTATTAGTATTTTTGTGTGCGTATTTTTAATTTGTGGAAAGGGTATTAATTATATATCCTACTTTTTTCATTAAGGGCTGTATCTTTTTAAAAGTTCAACCATATTTCTATGGATGCTTCTAATTTATTACTTCTAAATCCAACTTTTGCCCTTTCAATTATATGTAATCAATTCTCTAAAGCAAGGGGCAGACTTTGGAGGCATTATTCATAAATATTAATTAATCAATTAGCATAGTAAAAGCAACACATTCAAGAAAACATTTGTTGAGCACTTACTACCAAACACCAGGTTCAAAGCTAGGATAGTGAAATAAATAATATCGAAAATAGAACCTTAAGAGACTCTCCCGCCAACAGGAGATCCACTCATGGAAAAATCACAGCTTGAGTGATCACACATTGATGGACGGGTGTGGAGAAGGGATGACACAATGTGGATCTTTGCTTCCACTGGGGCCACTGACCAAGAGAGGTGAGATACAAAACAGAAGGAGTGCCTTTCTGGGTTCTATAGAATGACAATGAGGAGTATTCTGGGAAAGCGTGCTCTGGGGAAGGGAGAGGAGTGTTCTGGGAAATAGCACTTTTGACAAGAATGACCTGTCCTCCCTGAAGTCCCTGGGAAAGTTCTCTTAGAACAAGAGTGAGTGATGTTTAATCTTCACTGTCAACTTGACTGGATTTCAAAGGAAATGTGGTACATGCTTGTGATTCCAATACTTAGGAGGGCTGTCACAAGTTCAAGGCCAGACTAGGCTATATGAAGAGACCTTGTCTCAAAACAGCAAAAATAGCAACAATAACAAATAAAACACACACACACACACACACACACACACACATACACACACACACACACACACAGACCCCAAAAGCCAAATTTGAAGATGGGTTTGGAATCACCTAGGAAATAGGGGCACACCTCTGAGAATGTCTATAAGGGCATTACAAGAAGGGTAATTAGAAGAAAAAGACTCTCCCATAGCCAGAACTCAGCCAGAGTAAAAGAGAATAGACTCAAAGAATGAAAGAAGAAAGCCAGGGGAGCCCTAGGCACCCCCTTTTTCTCTGCTTCCTGTTTTACCTAAGGTGACTCCTGCGTGCTATGGACTGAGCTGCTGCCACACCACTGCCTTGAGGGATGAACTCTCGGCAGCCAGGAGCCCAGATCAACCCTTCTCCTTAAAGTTGTGTCTGCCAGGTAATGCAGTCTCAGTGATGGAAGGCAAGCAAACATACTCTCCTCCTTCCTGAGCCATGATGTGTCTAAGGGTGGATCACCTGTTGCTTGACCAAAGACAACCACAATCAGTATCTCAGCATTTGTACTGTGTGCTGTTAGTTAAACCATGAGTTAATGCAATGCACTGCTCCTCTTCAGAGCCTGATGTAGGGGACCCACATATGGCTAGGTGACACCACCACGGGGAGGTGGCAGGTTTGCTGCCCACTGGTTGTTGCTCCTTGAGCCAGAAGAGGGAATGGAGCAGTTCCAGGTAGAGAGAAATGCCACCTTGGTTCTGCTCAGGCCCTCAGAGCTGGACTTTGTTTCGCCACTGGAGGTGCCCCAGGCTTTAGTGAACGTAGACAATCAATTTCCCTTATCGTGAATGATGGCTTGTTACCTAATGATCTTTGAAGAGAATACGTATTCCATAGCACAAAGAACCGAGAGACTGGTGGGTTTACACAGTGCTAATTTATTTGATATTGACAAGTGCTAACTATGCAGATGGGGTGGAGGGAATATCTGAAGGTGACTGATTAGCTAGGAGATATGAAACTGATCAAATCAGTCTGGAGAGATAGCTTAGTCAGTAAAGTGCTTGCCTACAAGCTTAAGGACCAAAGTTTAAGCCCCAAAACCATGTAAAAACAAGGTGACTTTGGGACTGGAGAGATGGATCAGCGATTCAGAGCACTGGCTGTTTTTACAGAAGACCCAAGTTTCGTTCTCAACACCTACACAGGAACTGACCCCTTCTTCTGGCCTCTGTGGCCATTGCACATATGTGGTGCACACACACACACACACACACACACATACACACACACACAAGCAAAACATTCATACACATAAAATAAAATAAATTTTAAGTTATTTTTTAATTTTTTTAAATTTATTTTTGTATGTGTATGAATGTACTGTCTACATGCAGGTCTGTGTGCCCATGTCATGCAAAGCTGCAGAGGTCAGAAGAGGGTCTCAGATTCCCCTGGAACTGGAGTTCTCCTGGAATTGGAGTTACAGACGGTTCTTAGCCACCATGTGGGTGCTGGAGATTGAACCCGGGTCCTCTGCAAGAGCAGTTGGTGCTCTTAACCGCTAGGCTATCTCTCCAGCCCCTTAAATTTTTTTAAAGCTGGATGTGGTAGCACACTCTTGTTACTCCAGTAATGGGAAGTCAGAGGCAGATCCTGGAACTCACTGGATAATAGCCTAGCTGACTTGGGGAGCTCCAAGCCAGTGGGAGAGCCTGTCTAGGAAAGAAAACATGTAGAGTATCTGAAGAATGATACACAAGGCTGATCTATGGCCTACACACACGCATGCACACACATACCTATATGAACATGTTTGCCCACATGAATATTATACACAAACATATACACCTATAAAATATAAAGAGATCGGAGATCTCCCAAGACCACCTGAAGCACAGGTAGGTAGGAGCTGGGTGCTTCAGCAAGGTGGATTGGTGTTTGATTTCATCTAGTTAATCTAGTTGTCTTTGGCTTGATTGGCTTTTGTGGCTGTGGGGGCGGAGTTATCCTCCCAGCTGGTATAAAAGGTGGGTTTGTGTGAGTCTTGAGATCAGAAATCTCCCAAGACCACCTGAAGCACAGGTACACCCCCCCCCCCCACCAACTAGAATTACAAAGGCATCTGAAGAGAGGCAAGCAAAACAAGCCTTCAACACAGTGAGAGGCATTTTGGACTCACATTGGGAATACAGGCAAGGTAGAAGCCCATATGCCAGGAACAGGAAGAAAGAGACAACAATGGGGGAAATGTGCAAGATAATCCCTAATCTTGCACCAAGCTCTACCAAAACCCTGTGGAAGATTCCTACAGTGGGATCCCCCTACAGATGGCTCAGGGACACAAGATATCAGAAGCCAACAATGTGAACCATAACTTAAAGAAGTACAAGATTATAAAGAGCAAATCAAAGAATTAAGAAAAGAGAATGAAGAACTCAAGAAGGACCTAGAGAGAGAGAATGAAAACAACTCTGGAGGAAGTGGAAAACACTGAAAGATCCATGCTGAAAAAATAAGAAACACCAAGCAGAACAAAGAGCTACAAGAAGAGATTGAGAGCTCCAAGGAAGCTAGAAAAAATACTAAAGAAACCAAGAAAGGAAATGAAGGAAAATAAACACTCATACCAATTAGAGGAAAGGTTGGGAAAAAAGCCTCAGAAGCCAGTATGAGGAAGCAGAACAAAGCAATTACCAGAGCTTGGAAGATAACACAACAACTAAAAAACCTCAGTAAAGATTATGAAAAATCTAAAAAAATACACAAAAGGGACAACCAGGAAACTGTGGGACACTATGAAAGATCAAACCTCTGCATCAATAGGAATAGGAAGGAGAGTAATCCCAATAGAAATGGTATTGATTCAGATTCTTAAAACAAAGGATAATAAGATGAAAATTCTCCACAACTATAAAAAAAGACAAACCAAATACAAATACACAAGCACAAAGACTCCAAAAACAGACAAGTCAGAAAGAAACTCCTCCCAACGTCCACATCATAGTTAAATCTAGACAACCCAAAACAAAGACAAAAATCCTCTAATAAGCAACAAGAGAAAAACAAAGTTCAACTTAAAGGAAAAACCTAATAAGAATTACAATACTTTCCAAGTGCAAACTACTGAAAAGCAGAAAAGACCTGGACAAAGTAATTCCGTTAAAGGACCAATAGATGCCAATCCAGGTTACTATATCCAGCAAAAATGTCTTATATTGAAGGAGACAGAAAAACCTTCCCATGACATAAACAAGAGAAAGAATACAATGTCTGGAAACCAACCCTTCAAAAGAAATACTTGAAGCAATTCAAGGACAGAGAAAGGGGCTAATCCATACACCAGAACCTAAAAGAGAAAATCCAATAAAACCAAATACTGCAGAAGTGAAACTAAACCAAACTGCAAATGGATAATAAGGCAAAAAGGAAAGCAACACAAGTACATAACCTTAATATTAATGGACTAAATTCCCAGCAAATAAAAAGACATAGATTGGGAAATTGGATTAGGAAATCAAATCCATATAATATGCTTCTAAGAAACACGATCTTACCTTCAAGGACAAGGCACCCCCCACCTTAATAAGTGAAAGGATGGAAAAAAAAAATATGCCAAGAAATGGACCAAAAAGAAAAGCAGGTGTTTCTATTTAATTCAGACCAAATAGACTCAAAAGCAAAAGAAATCAGAAGAGACAAGAAGGCCATTAATTTTAATCAAAGGAACAATTCACCAAGAAGATTTCAAAATTATGAATATATATGCCCCAAACTCTGGTGCATCAAACTTTATATAAAGGACAATTTCTAGGACCACAAGTCAACACTAACCACCAGTACACTCATAGTAGGGACTTCTATACCCACTGAGCCCTTTGGACAGGTCAACAGGACAAAGAATAAACAGAGAGACATCTGAACTGAAGATATGTTACACCAATGGACCTCATAGAACTGTACTGAATATCCACTCTAATACCAGAGAATACACTTTCTAACAAGCACCCCATGGAACATTCTCCCAAATCGACCACGTACTGGGACACAGAAAAAACCTCCAACAAATACAAAAAGATTGAAATAATTATTCATNAAGAAATAGAAGAGACAAAGAAGGCCATTAATTTTTAATCAAAGGAACAATTCACCAAGAAGATTTCAAATTATGAATATATATGCCCCAAACTCTGGTGCATCAAACTTTATAAGGACAATTCTCTAGGACCACAAGTCACACACTAACCACAGTACACTCATAGTAGGGACTTCTATTCCCCACATGAGCCCTTTGGACAGGTCAACAGGACAAAGAATAAACAGAGAGACATCTGAACTGAACGATATGTACACCAATGGACCTCATAGAACTGTACTGAATATCCACTCTAATACCAGAGAATACACTTTCTACACACACCCCATGGACATTCTCCCAAATCGACCACGTACTGGGACACAGAAAAAACCTCCACAAAATACAAAAAGATTAAAAATTTCATGCAATTCTATCAGACCACAGTGCCAAGAACACTCAAATCAACCCCAGGATAAGCCCTATTGCCTACAGAAACAACATTGGAGACTAAACAACAACTCTTGAATAATGATAGGTCAAGGAAAGATAAAGAAAGAAATAATAAGCATCCGGGAACTGAATACAATGACAATACAACACACAAAACTTATGGGATACTTTAAAGCAGTACAAGAGGGAAGAGTTTATAGCCGGGGTGCCTACATAAAAAAACAGAAAAGCACAAGTGAACAATCTAACACTGCAGCTAAAACACTGAAGGAACAACAGATGAACTAAAAAAAAAAAAAAAACAACAAACAGAAGACCAATAACAAAAAACAGAGCAGAAATCTGAAAGAAATAAAAAACAAAGAAAAAGAGAGCTGGCATTGGTGTTGCACTGGGAGGCAGAGGCAGATGATCTTTGTGAGTTCAAGCCAGCGGTTTACGTGGAGTTCCAGGACAGTTGGGGCTACAGGGAGACCCTATCTCAAAAGACAAAAAAAAAAAAAAAATCAATAATCCAAAGTGTTCTTTGAAGAATAAACAAAATTAGACAGACCTCTAGCCCAGTTTTTTTTAAACAAAGAAGAAGAACAACTTCAAACAATACAAATCCATGATGAAAATGAAATATCACAACAGACAATGCAAAGATCCAAAAATCATACAGGAATACTTCAAATAACCTTATTACTCTATTCAAGTTCGAAAACCTAGAAGGAATGGATGATATCTGGAAATCCTGGGAATCACAAAGCTCAACCAAGAAGAGATCGACAGCTTAAACAGACCCATAATATAGAAGAATTGAAGATGTAATAAGAAACCTCCTGTATATTCACTTTTTTGTTGCTGTGATTAAACACCATTGACCAAAGGAACTTATAAAAGGAAGAGTTTATTGATTTACGACTTATGGTTCCAGAGGAATTAGAGTCCCATTGTGGTGGGAGCGGTGGAAGTGCAGGAGCAAGCCGAGGTTCACATCTCGCAATGAAGCACAGGTAAGCAGAGAGCGGGCTGTAGACCACAAGGCTTGTTAAAACTCACTAGCCTCCCCAGTGACATGTACTTCCTCTAGCACAGGCCACACCTTCTAAGACCCTCCAAAAACGTGCCACCCAACTTTGGGACAAAATGTCTTGAATACTCTAAAGCTCTATGGGGAAACTCATTCAAAACCACCACACCTACCCAACTAAAAAAAGCCCAGGCCCAGACAGTTCATGGCCAGAATCTATAAAACATTCAAAAGACCTACAATCACTATTACTGAATCTGTTTAGAAAGGATACAAACAGGAATTCTCTGACACTCCCTCTATGAAGCCAGCATACACTCTAGTTAATAAAACCAGGCAAAGATACAACCAAAAAAGAGAACATATAGACCCATTTCCCAAATGAACAACAATTGCCAAAATTTCTAACAGATAGTGGAAATGCATACAGATCCACATCAGAAGATCATCCATCATGGACAAGTTGGACTCATACCCAGAGATGCTAGGATGGTTCAACATTAAAGACATCAAAAAAAACATCATCAAACAATAAATGGATAAAAGACAAAAATCACACCATCATCTCAATTGATGCTGAAAAAGCCTTTGACAAAATCCAGCAATCCCTTTCAGTTTTAAAGTTCTAGAGGGAATGTGTATTGGAGGGGAACATCCTCAATTTAATTAAAGCATATACAGGAAACCCACAGCCAATATCATCCTAAATGGGAAATGACAGAAAACGCTTCCCTTTAAAGGTAGGAAAATCTGGCAGGCTGCCCCCTGTCACCACTCCTCTTCAATATAGTGCTTGAAACACTTGCTAGAGCAATAGACAGAAAAGGAAATAAAGGAGTACTAATTGAAAAGGAGGAAGTCAAGCTATCCCTATTTGCCTGATGATATGATTGTTTACTTAAGGGATGCTAAAAACTCCACCAGAAACTCCTAGAAATGAATTAAACAGCTTCAGCAAAGTGCAGGATACAAAATTAACCTAAAAAAATCAATGGCCTTTCTTTACACCAAGAACAAGCAACTGGAGAAAGAATTCAAAGAGACCTTCCCACTCACAATAGCCTCAAAAACAATAAAATACCTAGGAAGAAACCAACCAAAGACACCAAGGATCTCTACAACAAAAATTTTAAAACTTTAAAGAAGAAATTGAAGAAGACATCGGAAGATGGAAAAAACCTCCATGCTCAGGATGGGAAATTAAATTGTAAAAATGTCCATTCTACTGAAACTTTGTATAGATTTAATGCAATGCCAATCAAAACCCCCAAAATTTCTTCACAGGCTTGGAAAAAAAGTCTTAAATTCATTTGGAAAAACAAAAGACCCCGAATAGTCAAAACAACCTTGAGTGAAAAAAGCTAACAAGAGGGATGTCTTATACCAGACTTCAAACTATATACAGGGCTATAAAGTCATAAAACAGCCTGGTACTGCACAAAAACAGACCTGTTGACCAACAGAACAAAACTGAAGTCCAAACCTGAATTGGCACATACAAGTTCAGCCATCTCATATTTGACAAGGGGGCCAAGATGACACAATGGAGAAAAGACTCCATCTTCAGCAAGTGATGTGTGCAAAACTGGATTACCACTTTAGAAGAATGAAATTAAACCCCTTCCTCTCACCCTGTACAAAAGTCAACTCCAGATGGACCAAAACCTCAATGTGAAACCCCAAACTCTGGAGACAATAGAGAAAAAGTTGGCAGCAGACTACAAGACATAGTTGTAGGAAAAGACTTCCAAACCAGACAGCAGCAGCACTGCGCAAGAATTAAGGTCGACATATTGACAAATGGGACCTCATTAAACTCAAAAGCTTCTGTACATCAAAAGAAACAATCAGGAAGTGAAGAGAAATCCCACAGAGTGGGAGGGAAACCCTTCACCAACAGAAAACATCTGACAAAGCATTGATTTCCAGAATATATAAACTACTCAAAAACAAAGAAGAAGAAAACAAACTGAATCTACTCAATAGATGGAGCAAAGAGCTTGAACAGAGACTTCACAAGTGAGAGTTAGGAGATGCTGAGAAACACCTCAAGAAGTGTTCAACATCACTAATTCATTAAGGAAATGCAAATCAAAACCATTTCAAGATATCATCTTTACTCCAATAAGACTGGCTAGGATCGAAGAAAACAAATGATAACCAAGTTCTGGAGAGGTTGGGGGAAAGGGGAACACTCATCCACTGCTGGTGGAATGTAAACTCATGCAGCTACTATGGAAAGCAGTGTGGAGAACCCTTGGTTAGACTTGGAATGAACTTGCCACCCGATCCCAGCCATACCACTCCTAGGCATGTACCCCCAAGACTCACCCCACCGCAGAGATACATGCATGGCCATGTTTATTTCAGCTCTCTTCACAATAGCAAAGAGCTGGAACCAACCCAAATGTCCCTCAACTGATGAGTGGATATGAGAAAATGGGTATCTACACAATGGAGCTTCTATGCAGCAGTTAAAAAGACGACATACTGGAGCTTTGCAGAAATGGCTGAGCTAGAGGCATCATGCTGAGTGAAGTCACAGTCCCAGAAAAACAAAAGAGCGAATTGGTATCCTCATCTGTGGATGCTCAGTGCCAATTACCCAGTTGTAAGTATTTCCTGTGCATGGCCCCTTTTGAGCTTTTGTCCCAAAGCAGTGGGAGTGATGCCTATGGGAAACAACAAACAACAACAACAACAACTACGACAACAACAACAACTACGACAACAACAACAACAACAACAACAACAACAGAAAGGACTGCATCAAAGAACTGACTGAACAGTGAACTTCTGCTCAACACAGTCAACTTCCCCATGGAGAATATTGAGAAAGACTGAGAAAGAGATGAATAGCGTGTTTGGCAGAATGCATGAGCTCTGGAGGGATGGTGGGGACACAGGTCTAGATTAGATAAAGAATATACATATAAATAAATAAATTTAAAAAAAGAGAGTGCCTGATTCTTCCCTTTGAAATATGACAGTACTTGTTTTGGATTTTACAGCAGCCCACAGTTAAAGAGACTTTTAAGAGACTGAAGCTTTTAAGTGTTTGGACATTTTAAGGACTGTGGGAGCTTGTAAGGTTGTACTGTCTTAGGTTGTGATTAATGTTAACATCATACTTTGGGAAAGAACTGGAAAGGTGGTTAGTTTAATAGTGTATGTGTTTTGTGTGTAAGTTGACAAGGGTCAATTGTGCTGGATAGATTTAGTGTCAACTTGACACACCTGGGGTTTGAAAGCCTCAGTTGGGGAATTGACCCATTGTATTGGCCTGTGTCCACATCTATGGAGTATTGTCTTGATGGTCAAGCAGTGTGGGAGGGCCCAGCCCACAATGAGTCGGTGCCACCCCTTGGGCAGGTGTGTGTACCATATAAGAAGGCAGGCTGGGCATGAGCCAGGGGAGCAAGCCAGTGAACAGCATTCCTCCATGCATGCTTGCGTTCAGTCCTGCCCTGAAGTTCCTGCCTGAGTTTCCTGCCTTGGGCTCCCTGAGTGTAAACGTGACCCAGGAGATGTAAACTGAATAAAAGCCTTTCCTCTCCAAGTTTGTTCAATCAGAGTTTTTGTCACCAGCAATGGAAACAAACTAAAACAAAACCACTTTAAGATATCATCTCACTCCAATAAGACTGGCTAGGACCAGAAAAACAAATGACACCAAGTGCTGGAGAGGTTGTGGGGAAAGGGAGACACTCATCCACTGCTGGTGGGAATGTAAACTCATACAGCCACTAGGAAGCAGTGTGGAGAACACTTGGAAGACTTAGAAATGAACTTGCCACCCGACCCAGCCATACCAACTCCTAGGACATGTACACAGACTCACTCCCACCGCAGAGATACATGCTTGGCCATAGTTTATTCAGGTCTCTTCACAATAGCAAGGAGCTGGAACCAACCCAAATGCCCCTCAACTGAGAGTGGATAGAGAAAATGTGTATCATCTACACAATGGAGTTCTATTGCAGCAGTAAAGATGATGACATCATGAGCTTTGCAGGAAAATGGCTGGAGCTAGAAGACATCATGCTGAGTGAAAGTAACACAGACCCAGAAAAACAAACGACATGGTATCCCTTATCTGTGGATGCTAGTGCCAATTACCTAGTTGTAAGTATTTCTCTGTGCAGGTCCCTTGAGCTTTTGTCCAAACAGTTGGGAGTTGATGCATATTGGGAAACAACAACAACAACAACAACAACAACAACATCAACAAGGAACAGAAAGGACTGCATCAAAGACTGACTGAAACAGTGAACTTCTGCTCAGGAACAGTTTATTTTGAGAACGACTGAGAAAGAGATTGAAAAGCAGTTGGGCAGAATACAATGAGCTCTGGTGGGGTGGGGGATAGGGTGGGGACATGAGGTCTAGAGGTTGATAATCTTGTACAAAATATAAAGATAATAAATTATTTAATATGAAAAAATATAAAGAAATTGCCCAAATCTTTGATTGCTTCTGTTATGAAATAAAGGCTTATTTGGGCTCAATTTTGGAGGATTCAGTCTGAGCTCCCTCAGTTCCACGTCCCTGGGACTACAGTAAGGCTGTATAGCTTGTTGGACAGGAGAAAGCTGTGAAAGGGTAATGGTGGTAAAGTCTAAAGTTTAAAGCCAGGTGTAGGACAAGGGGAGATGAATTTCATTTTTAGAATTTATGAAGAGACTGGAAGGTGCAACTGTTTCCTACAGCAATAGAGAGATGGAGAAATAGCTTGTGCATGGTGGATGAAGGCCCTGTGGAGGGAGGAGGAAGACCCTGTGGAGGGAAGAGGAAGACCCTGTGGAGGGAGGAGGAAGACCCTGTGGAGGGAAGAGGAAGACCCTGTGGAGGGAAGAGGAAGACCCTGTGGAGGGAGGAGGAAGACCCTGTGGATGGAGGACCCTGTGGGTGGAGGAGGAAGACCCTGTGTATGGAGGAGGACCCTGTGGATGGAGGAGGAGGACCCTGTGGATAGAGGACCCTGTGGGTGGAGGAGGAAAACCCTGTGTATGGAGGAGGACCCTGTGTATGGAGGAGGACCCTGTGTATGGAGGAGGACCCTGTGTATGGAGGAGGACCCTGTGTATGGAGGAGAACCCTGTGTATGGAGGAGGACCCTGTGGATGGAGGAGGACCCTGTGGGTGGAGGAGGACCCTGGTGTTGCATGGAGACCACAGGGGATGGCAATGATATTTATGAAAAGTACTAGTTTTCCCCACTGTTGGGAATGCAACCCATGGCTTCCCATGTGCTGGGTATTAGCTACTTTTCTTGTTTTTGTCACACCATCCCTGAGACTAGCAGTGTAAAGAAGGTCATGTCTATTTTGGGTCATAGTCTGAGGGAGCCGTGGGTCATGGCTGGAGCTCAAGACAGCAGGTCACATTGCATCCATTCGAGAAGCAGAGGATGGATCTAGCTTCACCTATCTTTCTCCCTCACACTCAGTCTGAGACCCTAACCTACAGGTGGTGGCACCCACATTCAGCTAAACCTCTCTGGAAACAGACAAGCCTAGAGATTTGTTTCCATGGCAATTCTAAATCTCATCAAGTTGATAATTGAGATGAGCCATCATATTAGACAAATACTCTACCACTAAGCTATAACCCAGCCTAAAACATTCTCTTCTTTTTTGTCTTTTTGAAAGAGGGTCTCCCTGTAGCTCTGGCTGTCCTAGAACTCACTCTGTAGACCAGGCTGGCCTTGAACTCACAGAGATCCACCTCCCTTCTGTCTCCCAAGTGCTAGGATTAAAGGTGTGTGCCACCACACTCAGCCTAAAACATTCTTAAATGATAATATTGACGGTGGTGTAAAACACAGCCAAGACACTCATGGGAGACACAGGCGTGGCAGCCTCATAAATCCTTTCACTTTAGAGATGGCTTCAGGCCTTCACTGCTTTTCCTTGCTGCCTGTGGTCACATGGATACCGTCTTAGTAAGATCCAGCCATAGCAATCTGCTCTGTAAAAATTTGCTTTGTTTAATCATCAGTCAAATGGCATATGTAGTTCCAAATATATTTTGATTAATAAGATGAAGGAGGTTCCCATACTAAAGTTGTCTTCTTAGACTGCTAAAATTAGAAGGTGGTAATCTTGGCATCCGTGGCTGTGGGAACGTTTGAAGACGGGATGCTCGGAGTGACGTCCTAAGTCTGTTCTCCACGCAGCCTCCAGTGGTCACAGTGCATTTCCATGTGGAATTGTGAGGGAATTTAAAATTGGGATTTCCCATGTGTGACATTGTTTTGCAATCATACGCTCAGCTAAAAATGTTCTTTTTCTAGGATTGCTGGGGCTGGTGGTGCATGGCTCTTTGGAAAGAGAATAAAGGACAAAGGCTGGTGCCTGCCTGTGCGACAGGCTTTACCCACTAATTAAACCCACGGTGCTTTCTGGCCTTTTGGAGACTTCACGCAATCCAGTCTGGAATCTTGTCATAACCAGAAGCTCTGGCACTGTCCAGGTTTCCATGGCAGCTAAACTTTTCCTTTTTGTGACATTATCCGCAGCCCTAGGCGTCAGCTCGTCCCATAAGCGGGTGTATTATCAGATTAGCGAAGGGGCCTTTCCGTAGGTGGCTTCCTTGCTGCCAGGTAACATGTCCACACCGTGGTGTGTTCGGAGTCTTATTCTTAGGTCCCATCTGGAGCTGTCTCACAAAGCTGGTTGGTTGTGCGCCAGGAAGCATCTTGTTCCCACTCTACGCACCTCCTCTTCCCTCCCACGTGACTCACGACGTCACAACATCCTGGCCAGCCAGTCTCCTCTCCACACCATGAAGATCAGCTTCATATGTAGCCTTCTGCACATACATAGATATTGTCTGTGCACTGATTCATTTCTCTAGTCCATAGTTCCAGCGCAGCATTCTCTGGGATGGGTTTCAAGCTGTAATGCTTAACATGTGCTTATTCACTCCTAATGGAGCTGCCAAGGCAGTTGGTGCTGCTCCCGGCAGGTCACCCAGGCTGGATGTCGCATGTTATTTTTTTTCCTTTGTAAGATTGTTACTCACATGGATCAGAAGAAGAAAAGTTCAATGTCATCGTCCTTTGCCTCAAAGGTCCCTCAAAGGTCCCTCTCTGCCCTTGCTATCGTCATGAGTTGGGACCCACATGCTTGTCTAGGTACCAGACACTGTCACCAGAAGCTGGGCTTTGTCCCCAAATTAGTCTGTACTCTGTGTGTAGGCTCCTAGGACCTGGTGACAGATAATGGCAAATTTACTCCGGGAGACTAGAGGCAATAATTCCTCTCAGAGAGACGACTTACTGTGAAATGATTCCTTTATGTGTATGTTAGATGGATGTTAATGCTCACATGTTGAGTATGTATGTGTATGTGCACATGTACGTGTGTGTGTGTGTGTGTGTGTGTGTGTGTGTGTATGGTATGTGTGTACCAGGGATAGACACTGAGCATCTTCATCCATCATTCTCCACTTCATATTTTCAGACATGGTCTCTCACAGAACCAAACCTTTAGTTTGGTTATCTTAGCTGAGGAAGGGGCTCCAGGGACCATCCTCTCTCCACCCACCCAGCACTAGATGACTCAAGCAGGCAACCAGCTTTTACACGGGTGCTGAGGATTGAACTCAAGTAACTTGTGCTTACAGGATGACATCATCCCCGCCCCCCGGCCCCCAGGCCCCTCAAAGTCATTTTTGTTGGAACCTAAAATGTGACAGGTGAACATTTAACCACAAAACATAGACATACACAACCAGGGTAGAAAAATAGAGCCATTGTCTTGGTTAGCTGAAAAATGTCAAATTTAGTTGTCATGCAAAGCAAAGGCAGCTGATATTGATGGTTCCTTGAGAGGTGTCTCAGAGCCTCATGGGCAGGTTCTTGGGTGGATGTGACTAGCTACTTACCCATCACCCAAATGACATTGCTACAGTTCTACTCAGGGACACAGACAGGGTATTTTAACTGAAATGCAAAATACACGATTGCGATTTACTAAAGTATTCCTTTTGGCTATTTTTTTTGTGTGTGTGCGTGTGTGTGCGTGTGTCCTCTCCAAAACTCACCCCAGGAAGAGTTCTATGAATTGGGTTGAAGTTTTTGCACTGTGAAACTTTCTCCATCCCTGAATTTATAGCTTTGTTAACCAAAACAATATAAAACCTGTAAAGATGAAAGAGACTATAAATAAGAGAAGGGACACCCAATAACAAAGGAGTGATTCCTGCCAGCTCTTTCCCCTGCTCAAGGTGAAACGCAAAAAGAAAGCTTGTTACCGAACAGCGGGTGTGTTTTCCCAACCTGCATTGCCAGGAATGGTCACGGACAAGGCATCTGTGGGCGACCGACTTTCTTCCTGGCCTAAGCATTCCTCTCTTGTCATCTCTGTGACCTGCCTGCAGGCCAGGAGGGAGGTGAATGGCTATGGTAATTGTTTATATGTAGACCTGAACACACTAGCTATTCAGAGGGAACACCGAGCTGAAGTGCTTTCAATGCGTCCATTTAATTATGCCATTTCTCAAGTTCTGAAGACTTGTGCTGTTCCTTGTTTCTGTGTGTTGTTGCCAGGTGGCCCAGGCCCAGGCTCACATTCGTGAGCAGGGCTTCTCCTACAGTGAATTCATTCCCCTATACTTCCCCAGTTGTCTATAAATAGTATCACTTTGAGGATTGTTGAAAAAATTTGTTGCTATAATTATAGTGACATTTCTAGCATATTATAATCATATAAAATGGCACAAATGGAGGGATGCTATTTTGGACTTATTTATTTTTCTTCTGATTCCATTTGTGTTTCGTGTAATGGAAGAAAAGGTTAGGAACACATTATTTAGAAAAAGAACTGTGCTAGAATGGAAGAGAATAATGACACAGAAAAATCAAGAGAAAGAAGAAAGGCAGCTGGAGACTTTGAAGTTGACATGGTTTTAGCAGAAAGGAGAAAAGAGCCAGGGAAAAAGTCCCTGAAGTACAGTTCCACATGCACAAGAGAAGCGAAGACAGTGATGGTCGTGTCCCAGCAAGGGCCAAGCCAAGCCTGAGTCATCTAGATTTTTCTTAGGCTTTTACGTTTTCCGCAGTCTGCTAGTTGAGGAGTGACGAATGTCTGTTCTGTGAGAATCTTTGAAAAAGACAGTATATCCTGAGTTGACAAAGTAGCTCCGCTCTTTACAGACCTTCAGCAAGAGCCAGTTTAATGCAAACAGATCTAACAAGAGGACATATCACCTGGCAAGCTGTAGCAACTTGGGGACAGTGTAGACTGACTGGCAATCTCAAACCACTTCTCAAGATGCTAAGAGTGAGACTGGAGCTGCAGCTCGGTTGGTAGTGTGCTTGCTTGCCCAGTATCCACGGGTCCCTGATTTTTATCCTCAGCACTGTATATGGGATGTGGTGATGACTGCCTATAATCGCAGAACTCAGGAGCAGAAGGGTGGCAGAGTTCCCTCATTCTGGACTTCATCGTGAGTTTAAAGCCATCCTGGGCTATATGACACCCTGTCTCAAAAAAAAAAAAAAGACACTAAGAAGAGAAGAGGCACATAGGGTCTACACAGGCTGTTGTTGCTGGTTAAATTATGAGTGTCAGTGTGTTTATTTGGGATGCACTTCCTCTTTCTTCCAAGTGCCAGTGCTGGCCAATGGCTTCAGCAACAAAAAACAACTGGTACCGTATAGCCTTCTCAGCCCTGACCAGGGACAACGGTTTGTGGTTCTTTGCACGTTCTCTCCCCAATGTCAGTATGACTCCAAAGGTGGAGATCTTCCTGGACCAAATGCCCGTCTTCTAGGTGCCTGGCCAAGCCGGGTGTAAAGAAGCTGAATGAAAGACTGGTAGAACTGGAGGACACTGGATGAATCCAAGCTTTGCAGTGAGTAGGTTTTGTAAGCTTAGATTTTTTGGAACCTCAGATGTTTTAATTTACAAAGCGTTTGGTTTAGCCTAGAAGTGGTCTGAGGTTCCCAGCCTCGGGTGACATAAATAAACATAGAGTACTTGCCGGGGGGTCTCCCAGAACCACTGTTCTGAGAGCTGTCTACTTAGTCCCAGCTCTGCCTCACTGTGCAGTATAACCTCTCCCTGAATGCAGCCATTTAGGGCAGAGGATAACCCTGGAGTCTGTCTGGATTGAGCTTATTGCCTGTGCTATCCCTGGGCTATGGGGCACGAGGACTGTCAACTAGAGTCTGCTAATGGGGCACTGTGATGTTAGGCTTGGGGGGAGATCAATGAGGTATAGAGAGTCAGGATAGGGAAAGGGGTGGGGGAGTTGACCGCATTACAGAGCCCAGCACCGGAAATGGAAAGTTCTAGGGATTCCCAGTCCCTGTGGAAACCAAAGTTGCTGACCTTGAGTTCCTTAAGGTGTCTTTATTCTAGCAATGAACTTCCTTTCCGTTTTCCTGGATGTAAAGTAGCTCTAATTAGTTGGGGTTTCTTCATTGTTGTTGTTGTTGTTGTTTATTTTTAGTAACAGGCCCAGCTAATATATAATCATTCTTGTTCATAATTAGGTTTTCATTTTGAGAGAGAGAGGGAGAGAATGAGAGAACGAGGGTGAGAATATGAGAGACTCCTATCCGAGGCTGGCCTAGAACCTGCCATGGAGTTTAGAAGTCTGGGGATTACAGGCATGCATCACCACACTTGATTCATGTGAAGCTAAGGACAGAACCCAGAACTTCATGCATTCTAGGCAAATGTCCCATTACTGAGCTACATTGTCAACAATTAAATGGCTTGATCTGCTCTTCCATTGGAGTCTCCTAGACTTTCCAAGTCAACATTGTTTGTGTTTGTATCCCAGAGGAACTCCGCAAAGCTGGGACAGTGGTGAGCCGGTGACCCAATAACCCTCTCCTGCACATCTGCGAGGGACAGACTGATCCAACCTGCTCTTGACCTTCAAGAAGATCCTCATACACCTGTGAGACGCAGTCCTTCCTGCACCTGTCCCAGACTCCCTAGACTGGACAGATGTCACCTCCTTGATAGACACCAGCATAAACTCCTGTCTACCCTGGAGCTCCTTTGAGCTGCCCTATCTTCTTGTCACGCACATCCTGACTTCACATTTCCTTTCCTGATCTCATTGTGAAATGAGAAATTGGGTTATGAGCTACCTAATTCCATTTGCCTCATTATTCCTCAGAAATCCGAGTCCTGGGGAAGGAGTGTAATGGAAGGAGTCCGAAGATGAGCCGGCTACGGTGACTGTACCATTTTGAATAAATTTCTGTTCTTCCTTATTCGCAAAACTAGTAACCAATTGGATGATGTCTGGAACAGCCTCACCTTTCCCAGATGAGAGTCCTACAACTCAGGTTCTTGGCAAGAACAATGTGGGCTTGCTCATGGGTGACGTCTATTGATTTTGTGACAGATGCTTTAAAGTTTTAAAACTAAGAAAACTTTAGGCAATTGACTTGAACCGGGCAGGAGATGATGAGAGGGGAGACACTCTACTCTTTAAACTGGAGAGAGGCTCTCTCCTTGGGGCTCTCTCTGCTCTGGCAGTATCTTCTGGCTCCTCCTTCCACTGGCAGTGTCATGAGTTGGGTTTGGTTTTGCCTTAACTTTGCTAAGCTTTCTGTGTTCCTTCTTCATCCATCGAGGTGCTCATAGTAAGTCTTCTTTTCTTTTCTTTCTTTTCTTTTTTATTTGGCTTGGTCTGCAGCTCTCATTTAAACTAGAAGAGACAAGAATTCTTGAAGTGTGTGTGTGTGTGTGTGTGTGTGTGTATGTGTGTGTGTGTGTGTGTGTGTGTGGTCTGTCTGGGTGCACATACATGCATATGTGCATCAGTCTTCAGTAAACAGCTGTCTTTTTGGAAACAAGGTCTCTCACTGGTCCGAAGATTGCTGTTGCTGAACACACTAGGCTGGCTGGGCACCAAGCCCCAGCACTCTTCCTGAGGGTTTGTGGGATTCAAGCTCTCATAACTGTAAGGCAAGCACCTTACCAACTGAGCTACACACACACACACGCACACACACACACACACACACACACACACACACACACCACGTTCTGTGACTGATGGCCCCTGAGCCACAGGCAGAGGAGCAAGTTTGAATGGCTGCTGTCAGAACTATAAGGTGAACGTGAGGACTCTGAGGTTGTTTTGTTGTGGTTGTTGTTGATTCTATTTTACCCTTTGTGGTGCTGAAGAGTGAATTGAATACATTCTGCATGCGAGGCAGCCTCTCTACCAAGGATACATCTCCTGGCCTGATGCTATATTCTCATGAGCCTATGCAACCACTTTGGACCAGCCCTCCTTCCATACTGCAAGCTAGCCGGGATGGGTGGACTGATTCAGCTCATGGCAGCATGAATCAGGCTTGCTGAAATGCATCAGCATGGGGCAGGCTGTGAAGGAAGGACAGGAGTACCACGACATCTAGGAAGCACTGATGGGCACGCGGCTAGACTTCCCCCACCTCTCTGCTCACTGTGTCCACTCATCCTTGCTTAGCCCTGTGAATTCCTCGGCTCCTGTCCCTGGAAGCTGATGTCACAACCCAGGAGAGATGGAAAATAATGCATTCACTCAAGGGAAGAGGGGATTTTCTTAGGACTATCAGTTTGCAAAAACAAAATTAAAGATCACCCAGGTTCAAGTATTGTCAGGATGAGGCGCCCCGTGCGGTGACCCCAGCGTGTTCTGCAATCAAGCCAAGAACAATAGCTCATCAGGTTTCCATGGTTCTTAATGGTCTTCTAAGGAGAGGTTTGGTGAAACACAAGACTTGTGCTTCAGATAAAAATGCCAATTTTCGTTAAGCTATTTAGATTTATTTCTCATAGTTTCACTCTAAATTCCTAACTGATTTCTTTGGGCCTAAAGTCTACTAATTTGTTTCTCTTGTAACAAAAACATGACATTTATACTTAAAGTGGCCATTGTTGTGGCAGTGGTGATCTTGGCATGGATTCTCTTTTATAACTTTTGCTAGAGTTTTAAGGGACAGATGAATTTAATCTCGGCAGTTACTGAATCGTCCTATCCGCTGCAACTTTAGTGATGCTTCTGGTTGGCAGGAAGGAGAGGTCATTGTCTGTGTTATTCAATACAGGATTTGTCTTCCATTACAGAGAAGGGAAGATAGGTATTGGGAGCAACTCCACAAACAGTTGGAAAAGACTCCGAGCTTTGCCATGGTGCCTGAAGAGGACTTTTGACAGAGGGATGGGAAGTCTGCAGGTAGTGCTCCTGCATGGTGTCGAGTTGAAACAATCTCATTTAGGGCTGAGGAAAGGGCTCCAGTGTAAAGTGCTTACTGTCTGTATTGGTCACTTTTCTGTTGCTGTGATAGAATCACCTCCACCAAGGGAACTTATAAAGAAAGAGTTTGAGTTTCCAGTTGATGGCTCCAGGGGACTTAGAGTCCATCATAGAGGCGAGGCGTGGAGGCAGAAGGTCCCCAGGCAGGAGCAGAAAGCAGAGCTTTACAACTTCAGGTACGCACAGGAATCAGAGAGAGCAACTAGAGGCTGGCAAGGCTTTTTGAACTCTCTAAACCTGTCCCCAGTAACGTACTTCCTCCAGCATGGCCACATCTTCTAAGACCTCCCAAAACAGCACCACCAACTGGGGACAAAATGCCTGAATACTTGGAGCCTATGGGGGACATTCTCATTCAAATCATCACACCGCCTGTGACTAAGGACCTCAGTTCAAGCCCCCAAATCCACATCAAAAAGCAAGGCATAGTGATACATGCTTGTAATCCCAGCATGAGGGAGATTAAAACAGGCAGAGGCCTAGGCCCGCTGACCAGCCCGACCAGCCAGCCTGGCCTGATCTGCCAGTCCTAGACTTAGTGAGAGACTCTGTCTCAAGAAAAAGGCCTGGATGGTGTCCTGAGAAACAACACATGAGGTTGACCTCTGGCCTCTGTATACACACATATAGATATACACAGACCTGCATACACACACCCACCTGTACACAGAAGCACACGTGTGTGTGCGTGTGTGTGTGTGCACACACACACACACATCCATGTACATATACCTCATTTACAGTAAATAATATAATCATGATAGAAGCAGCTCATCCTCAGCTGAAGTACCATGTTTGAGAGACAGCTACAATGAAAGGGTAAGCCCGATGTGGCCATTCTTGGCTGAGTCCATCCTTGCTGTCTCTCCACACTCACAGGATTCACGCAGGGATCAGCTCCGGGCAGCATTCCTTGACTTATGAGCTACCAAGAAATTTCAATGACAGCTTCTTGTCCATAGACTCCATCAGCTTGGGAAGGTGGTATTGCACACGGTAAGTGCTGCTCTAAATGGACTTCCTTCCTTCCTTCCTTCCTTCCTTCCTTCCTTCCTTCCTTCCTTCCTTTTTTCTTTCTTTCTTTCTTTCTTTCTTTCTTTCTTTTTCTTTCTTTCTTTCTTTCTCTCTCTCTCTCTCTCTCTCTCTCTCTCTTTCTTTCTTTCTTTCTTTCTTTTCTTCCTTCCTTCCTTGCTTCCTTTTCCTTTTCTTTCCCTTCCCTTCCCTCCCTCCCTCCCTCCCTCCCTCCCTCCCTCCCTTCCTTCCTTCCTTCCTTCCTTCCTTCCTTCCTTCCCAATGCAGGAGATGAAACTGAATGTCCTGCCCATACCAGGCCAGCATTATTCTACCACTGAGTTTCGTTCCCAGCCCAGGTTCTCCTCTCCCACTCACTTAGATGCTATGCTATTGTTGCAATCCAAGCATTTTGCTGCTACATGCCAGTCAGCAAAGCAGTGAGCTTGGGAAAAGAGAAAGAGCTTGTTTGCAAGCTGGCTATGTTAGGCAGGGCTCTCTAGAGGAACAGAGCAGATAGAACGAATATTATCACAATTAGATTGGCTTACACAATATGGCTGGGCACTCCAACAATGGCTGTCTGCACATTGGAGAGGCTGAGTGCCTGGGAACTGCTTAATTCACAAGCCGAATGCTGTAGCAGTCCCAATCTGCCCCGGAAGGCCCAGAGGATTCCTGGAGAGCTGCCGGTCTCCAGTCCATGTTGGAAGGCTGGAGAAGTTGCTTCTGTTGTTAGTGAAGGTTGGGGGCACCAGAAGCAACAAAGTAGATGCACATACCAGAAAGGACAGACTGGCAGGGAAAGGCAGGGCCCCCTCAGACCTTCTTATATGAGAGCCTCTGCCAGAAGCAACAAAGTAGATGCACGTACCAGCAAGGACAGACCGGCAGGGAAAGGCCTGCCAGAAGGTGCTGCCCACTCTGGTCACTGGCTTCCCTGCCTCAGTTAATTTTTCAACCAAATGTCAACCTTCAGACAGGAATGGGAGGTAGGGAAGAAAGCAACATTTGGGTTGGAGTCCCCGGGGATTGGGAGTCCTATGTCCTATGGCTTCTGCCTTGTCTGAACCAATGTCTCAGTGTTTGCAGCTCTTCTTCCCCATCTTCTGCGCAGGGTTGGCAGGGACCAGGTATGGTGAGGTGGCAGAAAGGCTGAGAACCTGGGGAGGAATGGGGTTCTTTTGTGAGAGAAGCAAAGCCAAGGATCACATCCTAACCTGACTTCCATCTTCACGTGTCATGAATTGCTTTCTGCAGCAAACCCCAAGTGTGTCCTCAGAGCATCCAGCATGAAAAGTGGGACAGTTCCACAAGGTGTGGCCAGGGAATAGGACTGGTGCGCGCACACGTGTGTGTACATCTCATGTATATGTGTGCATGTATAGGTATGTGAAGCACATTCATTCATACGTGTCTGTGAGTATATATGCATGCATGTCTGTATGTCTCTCTGTGCATGCCTTTGTGTGTGTGTGTGTGTGTGTGTGTGTGTGTGTGTGTGCATGTGTAGCCTGAAGAGTGTCCCTGCTGTCATGGCTTCTTTCTCAGAAAACACTCTGGAGTTTGGGAAGATAGTTCGGTTGGTAGAGTACACACTGCACAAGCATCTCCATCATCCCTGGAAAGAGCTGACTGTGGTGGCGCACATTTGTAATCCCAGCTCTGAGGAGGCAGAGACAGATAGACACCTAGGACTTGCTGGCCAGCCAACCTCCAGGTCCCTGCCTCAAACAATCAATGTTCATATTATTTGAGGAAAGACACCTGAAGTTGTCACGTGCATACACAATACATACATATACTCATACATACCATGTATTTGCACACATGCAGCCCTTCTCCCTTAAATAGCTCTGTTTGTCTTACCAACGAAGCCTGTTGGGGGGCAATATGAAAAAGTGGAGAGAAACGTCATCACTGGGGCCTGCTTGGCTCTTTACTTTCTTTCTCAGCTGATGTTAAGGAGGAGGGAGCCCCAGGACACCTGCTTGACACACAGGTCAGCAGAAGGGTCCATGAGGATGTTAACCTCAGTCCTCTTTGATTTATCGAGGGAGAGAAATGCCGACCCTTTTCTGGTGTGTTAAATAATGATAATATATGCTCTAAAACTCATTACAACCATCAGCATGAATAACTAGTGATTTAGAATTTGAGTTAAATAGTTAGGCTGCTACATTTGTGCTCCTTGGGTGTTTGAATATAATTATTTAAGGATTAAATTGAGAGACATCGATCAGTCCCAGGAATAAATAGCAGGCTTGCTTGCAAAGCCGAAATTGGAATGGAGAAATGAGACTTCTCAGGGAAAATGTCTGTTGTATGAATGAATGAATAAAAAGCAGACACTCCACACCTAATTACAGAAAGACTTCAGGAAAAGAATTGATTAAGGCTTTAAAGGAGATACTGGAGTAATAGAAGATGATTTTAGGAAATGGTTTTGCTTGTTTTTGTCTTTAATGGACTCTGAGATGGAGAAGAGATTTATTAAAGGGACAAAATTATAACTATAATTATATTATTTAGCAATCTTAATTTAGACAAAACCTGACAGCAGGCTACCTTTCTTGGGATAAAAGGAATACTGGGGGCCATTTAAACACTATCTCTCATGGCAATTATATATTAGATGAAGACAAACCCATCAGGGCATCCTTGCTTTCTGATAGACAAGTCCCCAGAATTTGATATTACACCTAGACAAAATGGAAATATCATGAAAGTAAACAAATCAGTAGCCCTTGGCTTTGTAGTAAAGTTAACCTTGGATTAATGGTGTTGAGTACATTTAGATCTCCAGGTTAGTCCAATTGCATGTATTTTTTTAGAAGAGAGAAAATCTTTTCAATTAAATTTTTTGTGTCTTTTTTCTTTTGATATAGGGTTTCCCTCTAGCCCCAGCTGGCCTGGAACTCACTCTATAGACCAGGCTGGCTTTGAACTCATAGAAATCCACCTACCTCTGCCTCCCAAGTGCTAGGATTAAGGTGTGTGCCACCATGCCCAGCTCAGTTAAATATTTTTTTAAGCAGTGTGTTTTTCAAGTTGTTTAAGCTAGATCCTGGAGTTGATTTTAATGTGCTTTTGTTAAGGATTTCGTGATGTACAAGTTTAGAGTACTTCTGTCTGGAAGAACTAGCTGATATCTCAATGTAGAGCATAGTGTGAACAAAGCAGCTTCCATAGAAAAGGTTCCGGGAAGCACCCACTGAAATCAGACTGGGGAAGGCAAGTTCGAAGCCAGGCAGAGCAGCAAGCCAGCTTGTGTTCAAAGGCTCTCCAACTTTTGACTCACAGCCACTGATTCCAGTGGGCTGGGGTGTTAGAAGGTTCTAGGCTCCCTGAAGCCTCAGAGACCCCAGAGACAATAAAAATTCAAAGCAGCAAAAAGTTTCATAACACACACAAGAGAATCCAATCCATGCAAGCTTGCGATTTCCATAAATTAGCAGTGCAGGTCAGCATGGTGTTTCCCAATGCTGGGGAGCAGTACAGCACACAAATTAACCAGGCTCTGGCCAAGAAGGGCTTCAAGAAGACCAGCAGCTCTCCTGTCCTTTCCCACACTGAGCTCATATCCTCCCTGTCTGCAATCACCCAGAGGAAGTGGAGCATGTTGCCCAAAATATTGTTGTGAACCAAGAGCATAGGACACTTGCCAATGGATAGAGCTCAAGATAAGTTCAGCAAGGTGTGGGAAGGGGCGTGTGCATCACAGCATCTGCAGCAAGCACTTCCCAGCACTGGGCAGTCTGATTTGCAAATGATAATTCAAAGGAGCTGGGAGACAGCATTAGGAAGATCCCTGTATGAAAACGGCAGCTCGGGCTCTGATGGGGATTCAGGCAAGGTTTGGATGTGCTTGTCAGAGTCAGTGAAATGTGGCTTGCGTGGGTGTGTGCACATGTGTGTGGGCACATATGTGCAAGTATGTGTAGAAGCCAGGGGATAACCTGAGGGCATTTGTCAGGTGTAGTTGGTCTTGTTTTGTTGAGACAGCGTCTCTGCTGGGCCTGAAGCTTGCTGACTAGACTATAGACTAGGCTCTCTGTTGGCATGCCCCAGGGATCCTCCGCAGGACTGGAATCAGAGTGCACTGTCACACCTGGCTTTTTATGTGAATTCTAGGGATCAAGTTCAGGTCCTCACGCTTACTCTGCAAGCCTGTTACCAACTGAGCCGTCTCCTCAGCCATAAATATGGCCCTTTTCATGCTGCCACTTTGTCAGAACCCTGAGTTCCTGTCAAGAGGTCATCTCTTTGAGCCTTCCCTGTCCTTCCTCACCCTCCTCCTCTCCCTTCCGCTGCTCCTCAGACCTCTACGCCCTTGCACGTTGCCCTCCTAAACTTCCCTGTACCCCTGAGCATAAGCTACCTGCTGTCCCTCACACTTCAAATGCTGCTTGAATTTCAAATTCAAAGATTGCTAAGGCCTGGGTAGTTCCCTCAAGGACTTTGAAACACCCTTAAAATGATAAAAATAACATATAACAGACAACTAAAAACATAAAATCACTCAACTTGTTTTTTTTCACTTTGTTTAAAATTTGATTTTATTGTTATGAAACTTTTGCCACACATCATACATCATTTCTCTTTTTTTTAGGGTTTTGCCTGTGATACATTTTTATTTTATTATTTTTTTATAATAGAAAATTTTTAAATTTATTTATTTATATATATATATTTTATCAAATCTAGACCTGTGTCCCCCCCATCCCCCCACCCCACCAGAGCTCATGCATTCTGCCAAACATGCTTTTCATCTCCTTCTCGGTCTTTCTCAATATTCTCCATGTGGAAGTTGACTGTTTTGAGCAGAAGTTCACTGTTTCAGTCAGTTCTTTGATGCAGTCCTTTCTGTTGTTGTTGTTTCCAATAGGCATCACTCCCAACTGCTTTGGACAAAAGCTCAAGGGGCCATGCACAGGAAATACTTACAACTGGGTAATTGGCACTAGCATCCACAGATGAGGGATATCATTCGTCGTTTGTTTTTCTGGGACTGTGTTACTTCACTCAGCATGATGTCCTCTAGTTCCAGCCATTTTCCTGCAAAGCTCATGATGTCATCTTTCTTTACTGCTGCATAGAACTCCATTGTGTAGATGTACCACATTTTCTCTATCCACTCATCAGTTGAGGGGCATTTGGGTTGGTTCCAGCTCCTTGCTATTGTGAAAAGAGCTGCAATAAACATGGCTGTGCATGTATCTCTGTGGTGGGGTGAATCTTGAGGGTACATGCCCAGGAGTGGTATGGCTGGGTCGAGTGGCAAGTTCATTCCAAGTCTTCCAAGGGTTCTCCATACTGCTTTCCATAGTGGCCGCACGAAGTTTACATTCCCAGCAGCAGTGGATGAGTGTTCCCCTTTTCCCACAACCTCTCCAGAACTTGGTATTATTTGCTTTCTTGATCCTAGCCAGTCTTATTGGAGTAAGATGATATCTTAAAGTGGTTTTGATTTGCATTTCCTTAATGATTAGTGATGTTGAACACTTCTTAAGGGGTTTCTCAGCCATCTCTAATTCCTCACTTGTGAAGCCTCTGTTCAGCTCTTTGCTCCATCTATTGAGTAGATCATTTGTTTTCTTTCTTCTTTGTTTTTTGAGTAGTTTATATATTCTGGAAATCAATGCTTTGTCAGATGTTTCTGTGGTGAAGGTTTCCTCCCACTCTGTGGGATTTCTCTTCACTTCCTTGATTGTTTCTTTTGATGTACAGAAGCTTTTGAGTTTAATGAGGTCCCATTTGTCAATTGTCGACCTTAATTCTTGCACAGCTGCTGTCTGATTTAGGAAGTCTTTTCCTACACCTATGACTTGTAGTCTGCTGCCAACTTTTTCTTCTATTGTCTTCAGAGTTTGGGGTTTCATGTTGAGGTCTTTGATCCATCTGGAGTTGACTTTTGTACAGGGTGAGAGGTAGGGGTTTAATTTCATTCTTGTACAAGTGGTGATCCAGTTTTTCCAACACCACTTGCTGAAGATGCTTTTTCTCTATTGTGTCTTCTTTGCCCCCTTGTCAAATATGAGGTGGCTGAAATTGTATGTGCTCAGGTTTGGATCTTCAGTTTTGTTCTGTTGGTCAACAGGTCTGTTTTTGTGCCAGTACCAGGCTGTTTTTATGACTATAGCCCTGTAGTATAGTTTGAAGTCTTGTATAGAGATTCCCCCCCTGTGTAGTTCTTTTCACTCAGGGCTGTTTTGGCTATTTGGGATCTTTTGTTTTTCCAAATGAATTTAAGGACTTTTTTTTCCAAGCCTGTGAAGAAACTCTTAGGGATTTTGATTGGAATTGTGTTAAATCTATACAAGAGTTTCGGTAGAATGGACATTTTTACAATGTTAATTTTCCCAATCCATGAGCATGGGAGGTTTTTCCATCTTCTGATGTCTTCTTCAATTTCTTTCTTTAAAGATTTAAAATTTTTGTTGTAGAGATCTTTGGTGTCTTTGGTTAGGTTTGTTCCTAGGTATTTTATTGTTTTTGAGGCTATTGTGAGTGGGAAGGTCTCTTTGAATTCTTTCTCCAGTTGCTTGTTCTTGGTGTAAAGAAAGGCCATTGATTATTTTTTAGGTTAATTTTGTATCCTGCCACTTTGCTGAAGCTGTTAATCATTTCTAGGAGTTTTCTGGTGGAGTTTTTAGCATCCCTTAAGTAAACAATCTTATTATCAGCAAATAGGGATAGCTTGACTTCCTCTCTTCCAGTTAGTGCCCTTTTAATTTCCTTTTCTTGTCTTATTGCTCTAGCAAGTGTTTCAAGCACTATATTAAAGAGGAGTGGTGACAGGGGGCAGCCTTGCCGAGTTCCTACCTTTAAATAGAATGTTTCTGTCATTTCCCCATTTAGGATGTTATTGGCTGTGGGTGTCCTGTAAAAATCGCTCAACTTGTGAGAGTGGCACAAGATTTTAGAGGAGAGAGGTCGTGACTTGGCAGGTCAGTGAGACTTTCCCAGATAAGACAGGATTTTAGCAGCTGGAAGAAGGAGCCATAACCAGAGAAGAAGACCAGGAAGTGCTGAGTCTGGGCTAGCAGGAGCTAGCACAGCAGGCAGGATCAAGGACAGACACAGAAGGGGCTAAAGAGAGGCTCCGGGGCCAGCGAAGGGAGCTGGTTCCCTGCTGGACAATGCTGGCAGGTTTCAGTTTGGCTTGGATGCCTATAGTAAGTGTTAGGGAGGGAGCTCAGAGTGTGGGCTGTATAAGGACGAATTCTGCCTAGGCCTAGTGCTAAGTAGAGAGTAGAGATCAGCAGAATCCAAGAACCCAGGGAATCCAGGGGAAGAAGGCATGAAGGTAATTCTTTTTTGGAGTCTCCCGTGGTATAGTTTCAGCGACTTAATTAAATGTCTTACTCAGAGAAGGAGTAGGAGGGGTGTATTCAGGACATTCTGGGACCAAATTCAGTGATAGTCAGGAGAAGGGGCCTTTGGGGACAGAATGTTTCAGTTCAAATCTCAGTTGGGACACTTTCCCTTTTTCTTCTGTGTGTGTGTGTGTGTGTGTGTGTGTGTGTGTGTGTGTGTGTGTGTGGTGTGTTGTAGTTCATATAAAGAAGGATATCTGACTGAGGTAATGCTGTTACAGAACAAAGCAAGAGGTAAGATGGGAAGACTTCATCAGGGAACTTAGGGACTTAGTGTGGGAGAGGGGGGAAGGGGGTAGTGTTGGCCTCTTTCCAGTGTCCTCAGTTCCCTCAAGTTATGTTTTAGCTGTTACCATTTTACCATTGTCCCCTCCTCACCAAGGTGACTGCTCCTCAGAAGTACAAGCTTATTAAGCTAAGATCTAGCCTAATCACCCACAGCCTACAAGTCATGCTCTAATTTTAAGTTTTTAACTTGTTATTTTGAGATGACTATGGATCCCCAGGCAGTTGCAGGAGGGGGTCCGGAGATCCTGCTGGTCTTCTGCCCTGTGTACTTCACCACTACTGAAGAAACAGGTGCTGAGACCCTTTCCAGTCTTACTCTGATTACCAGTGTTAGAGGCACAGATTTCTATGTGCCTTGAATCCTATGGAATTTTATCTCATGGACTCCACAGTTGAGAGCTGGAGCAGTCTCATGACCAGGACACATCTCTGGGGACTCTGTAGCCACAGCCACTTCCGTTCCTTTCCTCTCCTCCCAGTTCCTGACAAGGAATGTTTGTGTGTTTGTTTTTGCAGTGCTGCTAGACGGACCTCAGGATCTCCAGTAAACCAGGTGAATGCTCTACCGCTGAGCTCCACTCCCAGCCCCCTTTCTTGATGTGGTTCTCATTCTATCATTTGATTCTTTCAGAAAAGTCTTATGAATGGAGTCATGTTGCATATAAACTGTGATATCGGCTTTTTACAGTTTGAACAATTCTCGTGTAATCCACCAGAGCTGTTATATGCACTAACAGTGTGAAGTTGCTTTTTTTATTACTGAGTGGTAGTCCAAAGCTTAAATATGCCACAATTCTTGTAATAATTTACCTTCTGAGCAACATCTGGGTTACTCAAAGGTTTAGTATTTGAATTATAGCATCATTTGTGTATATCTGTATACACATCCTGGAGTGTAATTGCTGGATATTACAACGAGTGTGTGTGTGTGTGTGTGTGTGTGTGTGTGTGTGTTTTATTAGAAACCATATTTTTCCCCTTGTGCCATTTCAGATTTCCACCAGCAGTGAATGTTTCTAGTGTGCTTCATCAGCCTGGAATACGTGTATGTATTTAATTTCAGCCAGTCCCACAGGTGCATGGAGAAACCTAATGTGATTTTAGTTTGCATGTTTCTAATGGCTAAAGCTGGGGAATATCTTTCCTTGAGAGGGCTTCCATCTGTGTGCCCTTCTTACTGGTGTCTGCTTGCTTTTCTCTCCATTTTTGATTGTTTCAGTCTAGGATTTTATTTCATTTCTGCTTGTAAGACTGACTGGCCTCGAACTCACTGTGTAAGTGAGGATTACCTTGAGCTTCTAATACTTTTCTCTTCCTCTCCCAAATGCTGGGATTACAAGTACACACCACCATGCTTGGTTCATTCAGAGCTGCAGATCTAACCCAGGTCTTTGTAGGTAAACTCTCCATCAATTGAACTATAAACTCAGCTCTATATCTGGTGTTTTTATTCAAGATATGTTTTCAAGGAAGAGAATGAAAAGTCACATCGAGTTTCTGTGTATTTAGGTGAATTCCTTGGACCTTGTATAACTTTATTTTTGAAGAAATAAATGGAACTCACTTCGCTCACTGTATTTATTATTTATTTGTGTATTATTTATTTTTCACTGCTTTTTCCCAATCTCAAGATATGCACAGCACAGAATTGAACCTTAAGCTGGTACTAAAGCAGAAAGTTTGGTTTTATGTCTAACTGAAGCTAGAAACATGGAACATGTGTTTAGGTACCAAGGCAGGTGTTGGTACAGGTGATGGAAGAGTGATGGTCTCTCACAGGCTTGTGTGTTTGTAAACCTTGTCCTGAGGTGGTGGCTCTGTTTGATATGTTGTGTAACCTTTAGGGTACGGGGCCTAACTGCTACTGTAAGCCATAAGCGGCAGGCTTCCATCCTTGCTTCCATCCCGCTGGGATCGGAGCAGCCTTGCACACATACTTCTGCTGCTATGACCTCCGAGATGCTTTTTCCCCATGATGGGTTGAAACCCTGAGTCAAAGTAATGTTCTCCCCCTTGTTAAATTGTGGCTGTCAGATCTTATGTCAGTGACAAGCACAGTAACACATTCAAGCTAGGGGAAATTTTCCTTCAGAACAGAGCAAGTCTCAGCACCCCAGCCTTTCCAGCTAAACACATCCTCCATTTACTGTTGGTAGTTTTCAGGCAGTCAGGTAAAGACACAGACATAAACTTATCTATCTTTAGGAAATAATAACTGCCAATCCAGCATTTATAACACATACTAAACACCACAGTAAAGCTTTAGTCATTAGAATTCAAGGGGAAAAGGGGGAATTATTTAGCCCTTCTAGAAGTTGTAAGATTTCTCCACTTTCTTGAGCCTCCCTTAAAGTAACATCTTCTATATATATTGCCTCCCTCATGTAGGCTGTTATCAGAAGAATTGCAGCTTATTGTTTGAAACAAAACAACCAAATAAATGTGTATCAGCAGGAACTCTCATGGAAGAATAAGCAGAAATTCTTAGTGGTATCAGAAAGAATACCACACAGAGCACAACATCAAATCTGTTGCAATAACTATCAAGTTCAGAAGTCAGCTTCTGTCAAGAATAAATGATGGGGGAGAGAGAGTTGGCATGTCCCAAAATAGGAACATGTCCACCGAACAGTTCCAGATGAGAATCAAAGGAATAAACAATAATCATTTATATTGCTTCACGTTTTTGTGAATGATTAATTGAGTAAAGTAGAGACAGGGTTAAGTAATTCAAGTACCCCTCATCAATCAGAGACCGAGTTCTAGTGTGTGAGCTGCAGGCTGCGTTAGAGCTCACAAGGTAGCTCTGGGCTGTTTTCTCTAGGTAAGTCATTTCTGGATTGGGAAGAAACTGTATTAGTTCCTTGTGTCCTTTCTTTTTTTTTTTAATTTAATTTTTATTGATGCTTTGTGCATTTCGTACATCATTTTCCAATTCAGATCAGGCATATTTCCCTTTCCCTTCCCCCCCACCCCCACCCCATCCCAGATCATGTATTCTGCCATAACTGTCTTGCATCTTTCTCTTTTTTTTTCATTTTTTAGCTATAAGTGATAATCCATGAGTACAAGCATCCTTCGTGCAAAACCAATCTGCAGGCTGTTGTGCCCAAACCCCCACAGCCCTACCATCCAGTGGGGGGTGACAGGCTGTTTGTTCAATCAAGTTGATCAAATGAGTGTCCAGACTACATCGCTGTAGTTTCACCATTCACCCCAATCGCAGCCTTTACATTCTACCCCCACGCCCCCTCTTCCGCAGGTTGTTCCCTAGGCTTTAGAAAAGGGGCATAGGTGTGAGAGAAATAAAACATTCCACTCTCTCGGTAGCTGTTGACTTGGACTCTGGTCAATCTGGCTGTTTCCTTTCATGGGGTGAAATTTTATCCAGGATAACCTTTCATCCTACTAGATGAAGCACAGCAATAGATAAATAGGTATTTAAGACAGCAATAATAGTTATGGTAGGTACTTTGGCATAGACACATATGTTTGGATGATATGTTAATCCATGAATTACATTTCCCCCCTGTTAAATATGACAGGTCTTACTGTGGCTTATAACATCTCTAACCTGTAGAGGATGTAAGCTTGTGGCATCACCCATGGGACTAAAAGGTTGACCCGCTGAACATTGAAAGAAAGAAAAGCCTCAGATGCCATAAACACAAACAACCCCTCTGTGGATTCCTACTGTAACAACTATTTATAATGAGTCCTAGAAACTATACCTTCTAGGTGCCACAAAGGTTTTGATTAAGAGACTTTCTTGCCTTCCCCCCAAAGATAAAAGGAGAAATATGACGAGACGAGGTCGTTCTCCAACTGTAATTTGAGACAACTATTATAGGGTATCTCTTATAAAACCGGTAAAAAACTGCCTTCTTATTGACTAATAGACAGTAGAACTGTGAAAAGGATTATATCTATTCAGAACCAAATATAATATAAAGTCCTGTGGGCTATGCACTTAGAGCAAGTATATTAATGCAGGAGCCTGACAGCAGCAATGGATTTTCTACCAGGGGGATATTTGGCCAGGGGATCCAAGGCCCCACAAAAGGTAAGGGCTCCTTGCCCCTAAGTTGGGATACCTGCAGGAAGAGAGGCGATAAGACCCTGCTGCCGAAGACCTGACGTTAACATTGGAGGATAATTGAGACCGCACAGCGCAAGTGTACAATGGCCTCTGGAATGCCAGAGAGTATTACCAAAGGCCACTAAACCAATAAGCAAATACGGGTCTCCCTGAGTCAAGCAATACTCCACTGTCAGCATCAGCTACCACCTCACCTGCCTGGAAATACTGTGCAGCAGAGGCAGCCATGTGCTGTATATCCCAATCTAATTGGCTATTGGCTCTCTCCTGGCAGGAAATACCCTTTTTCCTTTCGGTGACACAACTGAAGAAGGGTTTATTTTGGTTCACAGTTTGAGGGTGCAGTGGATCATGACTGGGGAAAGAGTGGAAGCAGCCAGTCACACTGTGTCTGTAGACAGGAAGTGGAGAGCGACTAATGCTGGTGTTCAGTCCTGTTTCTTCTTTGTCTTCAGTCTAGGACCCCATCCAGTAAGGGTAGGTCTTCCCATCTCATTCAACTCAGTCTAGAAACTCTCGTAAAGACATGCCCAGAAGTTTGTCTCCATGGTAACTCTAGGTCTTGTCAAGTTGACCAAGATTAACCATCATAGGGCTGGAGAGATGGCTCATCGGTTAAGAGCAGAGGCTTCTCTTACACAGGTTCTGCATTTGGTTCCCAGCATCCACATGGCAGCTAATAGCCATCCATAATTCCAGTTCCCAGGGATCTGACCTCCATGGGCATTGCATGATAAGTGTACACTTAGATACATGCAGAAAGCAATATACTCAAGCATAATAATAATAATAATAATAATAATAATAATAATTAACCATTACAACTGAAGTCCCTAACCATTCAAAGAGCCCTATACAACTAATGCAGATCCAGCATGAGGGGTGTTGGCATGATTCAAAGCTACCCATGTGACTCAGCTGTATCAGGGATTCCCAGGTATACCAGTACAATCACAATGGTCCTTGTAAAAGAGAGGCAGAAGAAGGATGACTACAGAAGATAAAGTAAGTGAGGGTGGAGGTGAAGGCTGAAGAGAGAGATGGACTGATGATCCTCTGGAAAAACTGTTCTTTAATGTTTTCTTTTGAATGGGAATCTGAGATGAAATGGACCATGTGGTCCTTGCCATAGGCACTGTCATAGAACTCACCCATCACTTGGGATATTGGAGTCTAGCTTTCAGGGTCTGTGTCCTTTTCTGTTAAGGATTGGATGATTAGGGTTTATAACATGTATTAATTTCCAGCTGCTGCTGTAACAAGTTCTCATGCATGCAGAGACTTAACACAACTTGTTCTTATCCATTTCTGGAAGTTATAAGTGTACTCTCAGTGGTCTGGATCAAGGTGCTGGCATAGTTAGTTCACCCAAAGGCCCCAATGGAAGAATGCATCTTCAATTTCTCTCTGTCTGTTGGTTGCCACTAGCCCTTGGGTCATGGTCCCTTTGTCCACATTTGGATGGTATGACTTCAGCCTTAGGTTCCATCTTCAATTTATCCTGTCTTCTATAGTCAAAACCCCCTCTCCCTTCCTCTTATAACATTGCATGTTATCTGCAAAGTTAGCTCTAGAACTTTGCAATATCATTACCCCAAACCCTACCCCAAAGGCCTCATGATGTTTTGAGTAAGATTACAATCTTGTGTTGGGCTATATTCACAGCTAACTTGGACAGGGGACAGCCACATGATGCCCATGGACTACAGGTTGGACATGCATGAAAGCTAGTTACAGGTTCCAAGAATTAGGCCCAGAACATCTGTGAGGAAGCTTGGTCAGTCTCTGTCCATCTGTAAAGACTTAAGATAGATGTACCAGGCTGGAAAGTCTCCCTAGACTCAGGACAGTTTCCTTAAAGAGAATTCCAGACTACATGTGTCCCTCAGCCACTCAGAACAGATCCTATTAAAGCTGTTCTCCAGCCTGTGCATTACTGATAAAATAAAGAACTGCTCCAGAGGGGGAAGGACAGCAAAAAATGCACTCTAACTTATCTGTTCTCACAAAGGAGGGAGCCTTTAAAATTCAGATAAATAAAATATGTGCCCAGCACCAAAGTCTCTGGAGGCAGATGAAGTGCTGAAGTGCAAGAATAACAGAAAAGTAAATCAGGAGGCTAAGACAAAGCCCCTCTATTGTTTTGTATTCTCCCAAACTGTCAGGCCTGGGACTTAGGGACTTAAGAGAGCCAAGGGGAGAGGACTGAGGCAGGACTGAGCATTTCCCGGAAATGGAGATTGTGATGCTTGCTAATCCAACTGGCAAAAATTAGCTCATCTCAAAGTCAAGTACCCAATAAATAACAGTGCCATGACTTGTGCCAGTGTCTGGCTCCCTGGTCCCGTGTCACGCTGAAGAACCAGGTCACTCTGCAAGCCTTCAAATTCACCATGTGGGAGTATGGAAAAGGCATTCATGCAATAAGAATCTAAGTGTGTATTTATTATCATGTTAGGGGCTAAATGGTGCAAGTAGAAGACAGAACTCTGTCTCTGAGAGACTGTGAGATGCATTCTGACCTCCTTCCAACAACCCAAATAATGGAGGCTTGAAACCTTATCTTGGGCTCTGTGTCCTAATAGTCTACTGCCTTTTACTTATGTGCTCAAATGAAAAGTTTCTATAAGTAGCCGGCATTTGCTTCCCATCAGTATGGTCTCTGTTAAAGGTAAGACTGACAAAAATAAGCATGAATTTTCAGAGCACTAGAGCAAAACACGGAGAACAAAGGAAACATATAGCATAGGGGTTTCTTTTGAGAAAGAAACTCCTTGTCCTAGCCCTGGGTTGCATGGAGGGACTAAGTGGGGTTCCTGTCTTCCAGACTTCACAGGACAGTTTCTCAGCATCAAAGGAAACAAAAAAATATATATGAACTAAACCACTAAATAAGTCAGAGAGCTAAACCACACATACTGAACCATACTGAACGGAGTAGGTGCTTAACATGGATGTGTCTAGATAGCTTAAATGTCTCAAATTTGAAAACACTTTATAACAATGCTACTTCTTTACTTTTAAAAATTCAGTAAAGGAGGGGCTGCCACAACGGCTCAGCGGTTATGAGCACTGACTGCTCTTGCAGAGGACCTGAGTTCCGTTTTCAGCACCCACACAGTGCCTAACAATCATCTGTAACTTCAGTTCCAGGGGATCCAACACCCTCCTTTGACTTTTGTGAGCCTGGTACGACATGGACATGGGTGCACCTACCTACAGGCAGGCACTACACTCATGTGGGAAATCCAGCTTGAATTGCGGGCTGGATTTCCAACTAGCACCGCATGGCCAAGAGTCTGGCTCAAGCAGCATGGCCTAGGAATATGATACCGGGTGGAGCAAGGTGCGCGGTGGCACAGAGTTGGAGGGGCTCATGATTGGTCCTGGGAACTGACGTCATTTGGTTTATAAAAGCAAGCTGTGGCAAGGAGTAAATTTGAATTCATAGTAACATCACCATGGAATTCCCGGCTGATATTTTTATTAATTATTGCGAGCATGTAGGCTAAGGTAGGCCTGCATTTCATTCGGGTGGCCAGTGGATTGGAAAAGGTTCCCCTCATGGACCACCAATCTGGGTAAGTAAAATTCCCTTTCCAGCTCTGGGCAGGTGGGAAGTCACGGCCAAGAGTGGAACACGTGTCTCGTGGGTCCAGGCTAAGAGCCTAAGTTGGAGTTACCACTTAGGTTGAGCTACTGGAAGTAGCCAGCTGGTCTCTGTGCTGAGGGGCCAGCTCCCCACAGTGTCCGCAAAGCAGGTGCTGTGTCCCCATCCCCTTTAACAGGGCCACATGGTCCCTGTTCGGCATAAAAAGAAAAGCTTCCTACACACTCATACACATAAAATAAAAATAATTTTAAAAATTCAGTAAAATGCTAAGTGTGGTGTGCAGGCCTTTAATCCCAACAGTTGGGAGGCAGAGAGAGGTGGATCTCTATGAGTTCAAGAACAGCCTGGTCTACATAGCCAGTTCCAGGAAAGCTTGGGCTACAAGGAGACCCTGTCTCAAAAAGACAGTAAAAAATCAGTAAAGTATAATGGAAAAGTACAATGATTTTATTTAAAATTTTGAACTATATGAGTGCAGAACTGAATGATTGTTTTATTGCCCCTTTTTGTCGCTGTGACAAAATACTGACAAAACAACCTAAGGAAAAAAGATTTATTTTGACTCCTGGTTTGAGGATGGTCCAGCAGGATCCCCAGGCCTGGTGCAGGAGCGAGGCAGTTGGTCACACTGTGCCAACAGTCAGGAAGCAGAGAGAGAGATGAATGTTGATGCCCAAGTAATGTTCTCCTTAAAAAAAAAAGGAGGTTCTCCATTAGCCCCAGCTAGCCCAGCACACTTGATGATATCTGCCTGCCTCTGCCTCCCAAGGGCTGGGATTAAAGGTGTATGCCGGCTGGGCATGGTGGCACATGCCTTTAATCTTAGCACTTGGGAGACAGAGTCAGGTGATCTTTGTGAGTTCAAGGCCAGCCTGGTCTACAGAGTGAGTCCCAGGACAGCTGGGGCTACAGGAAGACCCTGTCTTGAAAAGACCAAAAAAAAAAAAAAAGGTGTATGCCACCTGCCTGACCTTTTACCTTTTAACCCAATCAGAGACTCCAGTGGATGTGGGTCTTCCACTTCAGCCAACCTAGTCTAGAAAGTCCTTCACAGATAAACCCAGAGGCTTGTCCCTGAGATGCTCCTAGATTCTGTCAGGTTGGTTGGATTTCTACAGATCTCAAAGATAAAGAATAAATTTAAAACCCTGTAAAAGATCATCTGTGCATGAATGGCAGCTGAACACAAGGATGAAAGACAATAATGTTCATTGCGATTTTTAAAACCAGCCAAACTATCAATCAACAGTGGGATCAAATGTATCGTTGATGTGATTAATGTGAGGAGCTAGGCGCTTACTGGGAGGGAGAGGCCATTTGATTGCACAGCATAATAAAACCCGAGTATCTGTTGATTGAAAGAGGGAATTCAAAAGACAAACAGGAAAATTAAGGTGGGGCTAGGGATTTAGCTGAGCTGGTAGAACACTTGCCTGACATGTGTAAGGCTCTGTGTTCATGTGCACCACATCCTCAGCACTGTGAGGGAAAAAAAAAAAGATCGAAGACAAAGAGAAGCAAAAAGACACATCACGAAATTTCCCTAAAGGGATTCTGATTGGAGTGTTAATCACATAAATTAGAATCTATGAGAGAAACAATAGTGGATAAATATGACATTGAACAATACTTAATACACAAAGGCATTAGAACAGGCGCTTTGGTGAGCTGCCGTCACCTCAGGGAGCAACCTTGAAATCTCCGAGAGCAAGGTTCCTGGAGACAAGGGGTCACCCCGAAGCTCACACACAAGTTCTTGGTTTTTGTTTACCGGGCGAATGGAACAATATGGTGTCGGTGTGTAAGACAGGTTGTACAGGAGATGTGGCGATGGATCTATGACCAGGTACTGCAGGTGGAAGCAGGGAACTGTCAGGAGCAGCTGTTCCCCCTTGATAGTCTTGGTAACAGATGAGATTGTGATTTAACCTGGGGAAAGGTGAAATGACTTTAAAAAGTGGGAGGATATTAGAAAGGCCAACTCATGCTGGTTTCATAGATAAAGGAGAATAACCCAAAGTGCCTGACGAACTGAAGAATAGTACCTCTGAGGATCAGGGACAAGAGGACTGGGCAGTGGCCAGTGGCTAAACAGATGGATGGGCGGACAGGAGGATTGGGCAGTGGCCAGTGGTCAGATAGGAGGTCAGGGGGACAGGAAGACTGTAGTGATCAGTAGTCAAACAGGACAGGAGACAGGAGGACTTCAGTGGTCAGTAGTCAGACAGGAGGACAGGGGACAGGAGGACTGGGCCAGTAGTTAGACAGGAGAATAGAAGGACCAGGCAGTGGCCAATGATCAGAAATACTGTTAGACTGAGTGTTGTTTGCTTGTTTATGTGGAATAGGGTCTCACTGTATAGCCCAAGCTATCCTATATAGCCCAAGCTATCCTTGAATTTGCAGTCTTCCTGCCCTCAGCCTCCCAGGCACTGGGATTAAATGTTGTTCTACTTTCATTCTGTTGCTGTGACAAATGGCACAACCAAAACCAACTTATGGGAGGAAAGGCTTTATTTGGCTTATGGCCCGTCACTGGGGGAAGTCAGGGTAAGAGCTCAAGCAGGAGCCTGAAGCCAAAGCCGTGGAGGAACTCTGCTTGCTGCATTGTTCCTTGGTTCATGCTTAGCTAGATCTCTTATATAGCTCAAGACCACCTGCCTGGGGGAGGTATCACCCAAAGTGGGCCGAGCCCTTCTGTATCAATTGACAAATCAAGATAATCCCCCACGGACCTGATCACAGGCCAGTCTGACCTAAGCCATGCCTCAGTTAGGCTTTCCTTTCAGATGACTCTAAACTGTGAAAAGCTAAACCAGGACCTGGGTGTGTGCCACCACTGATGGCTCTGGCTTGGATTCAGGGAGTTTGTGGTGATATTCACAGGCTCGTTGTCCACTTGACACGGGAAACTGTGAGTCTGTCCTGGTCTGCCTTGCAGCCCAGAGCCCAGTGCTCTGGGAAGCAGATGGACAAAGACGGGTCAGGAAAGAACAGGGGACTTCCCACAGCCTATGACTTTCCCCCAGAACATGCTAGTGTCAGTTGAGGGTGAACACTGACACATAGCTCAAGCTCTTGATGGTTTTGGTTCACCAATGCTGTGTACTCACTCCCATGATAAAGTTATGTTTAGAAAATTGTGAAATTTTACCCTAAGTATATTTTGTCATCTAATTCGGTGTTTTTTTGCAGTTTCTCTGTCTAGCCTAGAAGCAACAGCTTTGGATAAATGAGAAATATTGTGCTCCTAGGGATCTGGTTATGATATGGGGATCTTACACATTGCTGTACCTGTCTTTTATCTGAATCTGGATAGGGGTGAACAGAAAGGAGCAGCACCCATGACCACAGAAGCATACGGCCAGGGCAAGAGAAGGCTGCAGACGGGCTTAGAAAGAATGTTCTGGAAAAGTAGAGGCACTACCATGATGGGAGATGCTCCTAGTATCTGATAAGCCTGTCAGAGCCAGAAGCATCATGAGGGTAGCTATTCTAAAGAAGAAAAGCGAGACAGGAGATCTAACAAGGACCGAAGCCAACTGGCTTAAGAGGGTGAATGTCTGGTGTTGGCAGAAATGAAGAATTCTGTCCCGAGGAGAATCTGGCAGATGAGGGAGGTGATCTGGGAAGGATCAGTGAGAAGGCCAGTCAGGAGGAGGCTGAAAGCTGCTTCATCACCAGGACGAGTCTCCATTCTGAGGTCTGGGGCTGCCCACATTGCCATCCTGGGCGTGGGAACTTGCAGGATTCAGACTCTGGCATGACTCACATTTCAGTGAATCCGATTCCACAGCAGAGAGAGGAGTAAACATTGGACCCCGAGCAGGTTCTGCTTCACTGAGGGTAAGACAGTGTCGGCGTGGTGGCGACCCTGGTAGTGGGCTGAGGAAAAAACTGCAGTGGGAAGATGTGTGATCCTTCTGACAAAAGGTGACAAGGCAGGGGACAGAGCCGTCTCTGCCGCACTGGCTGAAAGGAAGTAGATGTGAAAGACGCCAGGGAAGCGGGGTGAAGCGCTAATGAAAACCACCATTGAGAGCGAGGGTGCGCGCCTCCAGGGAGGCTTCGTAGATGCACACCGACACCGTGTGCATTTGGGAACGCTGGCAATTTCTCAGATTCCCATGCTTTCAATGCGATGCCCAGAGGGAAGTGGAGCTTTGCAACCATCCGCAGGTCCAGAAACCTACATCTACTTTTGCTGATCAGAGTGTGAAGACTCTGCACCCGAGGAAGGACCTGGAGACCAGAGGGAGCACTGGAGGGACCTGGCTAGGACATAGCCCTGCTCCTGCAGGGTTATTGGTTGTCAGAGTGCACATAGGCCAATGAGTGCACATATACATAATGGTTAGATTTTAAGAATAACTCCAAGGGGGCCTAGGAGATGGCTTAGTAGGTTAAGCACTGCGCTTACAGGACATGATTTGGCCTCTAGAACCACGTAAGTAAGGTGGGCATGGTAGCACGTGCTTGTAAACCCAGCACTGGAGAGGTTTCAGGAAAGCGGAGATAGTGGATACCCAAAGGCTTACTGGCTGGAAGTCCAATTTACATGGTGAGTTCTGGACCAGTCAGAGACGTAGCTCCTGAAGAACAACACTCAGGGCTGTCCCCCACAAATACTCTATCCCCCACATACACACTCACTCAAATGCACACAACTGTCACTGAGGAAGTTCAAATTATTCCTATCATTTTAGGTAACAAGATGCTCTCTCTGCTTCTCAGAAAGTACTGCTGTCGCTGTTTCAGGCAAATGATGAACATGGAGTGGGCCGGCTATCTCCAGAGCCAGCACTCTCCTCAGCAGGGGTCGCTTGGGCTGCAAAACAGATTCTGAAATAACCACCCACCCAATGGGGCAAGATAGAAAGAGGACCATCATTACACTGAAGATTGTTCTAGAAGCTTGAGGGACAGGAAAGACTGCCAATTGTGTAAGGCTAGACATGAATGAAATGGGACTCAAGGGATGGACCCTGCGGGAGTTCCATGTGTTGGACAGAGGCTGAGAGGAGGATTGACGTGACTGTGGGCTGTGCAGCACCAAAGCCCCTGGCCAAGAGGAGAGTCTTAAGGAAGGACGTACTGCAATACTGAAGAATGAGTGTTCTAGCTTGCTTTCAATTGCTGTGATGAAATGCTCTGACCAAAACCAACTCGGGGAGGAAAGGGTTTATTTGCTCACATCTCCTGGGTCATAGGAATTCAGGCAGGAACCTGGAGGCAGGAGCTGAAGCACAGGCCATGGAGGAATGCTGTTTACTGGCTTGCTCCCCTGGCCCACGCTCACTCAGCCTGCTTTCTTATACAACACAGCACAACCTGCTCAGGAGAGGCATTGCCCACAGTGGGCTGGGCCCTCCACATCTCGACAATCAAGAACATACCCCACAGACTTGGCCACAGGCCAGTCCAATGGAAGAAATTTCCCAATTGAGGATCCCTCAACCCAGGTGTGTCAAGTGGACACTAAAGCTAACCAGCACAGTGGGGGAATGCACGTGTATAAACACACATGTGTGTGCACACATGTACATGCACACAAGTGTGAATTCACATGTGTGTAGGTAGCTAGGTACTACGCACACACCCAGGCACATAGACACCTCTGCACATAGTCATAGGCACACAGACACAACCTACACATAACTGTTTATACACATGTGCATAGGCGCACAGACATGTGCACACCTAAGCATATAGACACACATGCAGGAGCACAGACAGGCACACACACACTGGTGTATAGACCTATACACAGACACACATAAACACGTGCACAGGGCAATGATATTACAAAATAAAATAAACAAATGTCTTTATTAGACTCTTCTGTGCCGACGGGCTCATCTCATTTTGAATTACCATAAAGAGTGACCTATCCATTGAGGTCAGTTTTGCTTGAGTAGAAGGCAGATGAAGGATGAGAACAATGAGGATTCTAAAATAAGGCCTTGGCAATAAGGAATTTGAGCTGTGAAAAGCAGTTTGGGGAGTAGCAGCGGAGCTTCTAGAATGGCACGTGGGAGACTCCAGACTGTACAACAGAAGACAGCAGGCTAGCAGAGGGCTTGCTCGGCTCCGCAGAACAGAGCTGGGGTCCTGAGTAAGTACTTTGGATAATTAGAACATATCTTTTGCCCACATGGAGATGATGGGGGCTTGTGATTCTCATTCTGAAATGAACATAGTGCTGGCTGGTAAGAAGCCCTGGGTCTAATAAGGGGAAAGAGGTATGTAAAATGCGTGTACATGCACCCGTGCTGGGAGCGGAGGGCTGAGTGGCCTGCTCCCTGAGTCTGAATCTGAAGAAAACATCTGACAGAAAAAGGCATCTCCCTTCAGCGCTATGTAAGCACATGGGTTGCTGGCCTAGCGGTTAAGAGCACCGACCACTCTTACAGAGGACCCGGGTTCGATCCCCAGCACCCACATGGCGGATGAGAACTGTCTGAAACTCCAGTTCCAGGGGAATCCGACACCCTCTTCTGACCTCCGCGGCATTGCATGACACGGGTGCACAAACCTGCATGCAGACAGTACATTCATACACATACAGAAATAAAAAAAATTAAAAAAAAAAGCTTGTTCATACAGTAAAAATCTGAGTGGACTTTTTATATAACAGATGCTATAAACATTCTAATACTGGCTAGGTTTAAGGGGAAATATAGATAATATGGGTCTGAATCTTCTGCAGTCATTAGGTAACAACTGGCCATAGATTCCTAGGGAAACCCAGGAACACCCAGAAGTTTACCACAAAATGAAACAGCTAAAGGGGAGATGGAGATGGTTGTAGACCCCTGATAACTGAAGGGAGGAGGGCTGTGGATGGTGGATAATTCTCAAGCGCAGATGGTTGTAGACCCCTGATAACTGAAGGGAGGAGGGCTGTGGATGGTGGATGATTCTCAAGCGCAGATGGTTGTAGACCCCTGATAACCGAAGGGGAGGAGGCCTGTGGGTGGTGGATGATTCTCAAGCGCAGATGTAGTGTGTACCTACGCTTGGGGGATTAGTTTTCCTATTGCAGTGACCAAGCACGTTGCAAAAGCAATCCAAGGGAGAAACGATCAAGTTCGACTCACAGTTTGGAGGCTACAGTCCATCATGGAGGGATGAAGGTCATGGGTGTGGTGGCTGCCAGTTCACGGTGGAAGAATGTGCAACTAACTGGGACTCCTAAAGGCTCCACAACCTGACAATGAAGTGGCACCACCTGGGGACCAAGTGTTCCAATAATACAAGGGCAGGCGGAGAACAGGTCACACTCAAACCATGACAGCATTTAACATGAACTCAACACAGTCCAGTAGTACAAGACTGGGAAGGAATAAAATGGAAATGTTTGGAAGGGAGAATGAACTTACTGCACCAGCTTACTGCACCAGCATGCAGACGCTAATATTTCCTCACCTTTGAGTCCAGTTCACATTCAAGAGACTCTCATACTTCATCCCTCTGAGAAAAGGCCCCTCTTTCCCTTGCAGTCCACTCCAGACCCCGTGTCCACAGTAGTGCCAGAGAGCACGCCTCCTCCCCAGTCAGCCTCGGCATACTCAATTTCCACCACACAGAGAAATAAAATGTATTTCTAATTGGCTTTCTAATAAGCACTAATTAGTTCAGGCCTTTGTGATCCATAAAGAGACAGAGGGAGCTTGCATCTTTCCCTCACAGTGCTCGGGCAGCAGCTGCACAGCTCCCCGCTGCTTCCCTGCCTGTCCTAGAGAAGAAATTGAAATTACCTCAATGAAAAATCTCATTTAAGTTTTGCTAATACATATTAAAACCCAAGAGGTGAAACAGCGCAAGTAACTGTGACAGAGTTCTCAGGGATGTTCCCGGGGAGAACAGCATGGGACTGCATCAGAACAGGAAGTGGTCTTCAGAATGGGCATTGAGTGGTGACAGTTGAACAGCACTGGCCATTTCTACCCATCTTTCCATCCAAACACTGGCACCGACCAGTTCTGAGTGGCTTCTGATAGCAGGAGGTGTCCATTGTTGAGAACACACTCTTGAAGGGCAGAGCAGGGCCTCAGTCCTTTCTCTTGTCTGCTTCTTGGCCACATAGAGGAAGTCCTTTGCTCTGTCTGCTACACTCTGCTAGCCACAGGCTCAATGCAACCAGACAAGGTGGTGAGTCCTGAAACCTACCAAACTGCAGGTGATGCTGACCTTTTTTTTTTTTTCTAAGCTGAACTTCTCAGCGGCCATTACAGTAACAGAAAACAGGTCAACACAGAATCACAGGAGCTTTTGACCAAGGAAACAAGGGACTTTCACGGAACCCAGAAGGATCTTCCAGCTGGAACACTACTGCAAACATAGAGGAAAGACCCAGGCTCAGGGAAGGAATTGAGAAAACAAGATACAGGGCCCACTGTCTCAGGCTTACAACAGGCAACTAACTCCCTTGACTTTAGACAAATCAGCTTCCAGGTCTCAAGTGCCTTCTCCATTAGATGAGCAGAGAGACACTCCTCACTTTTTAGTGCATGACTCACCCTGGGAAGCAGCTGAGACAGGTTAGTGCTATTCCTATCTCTACCTGGGTTCCCACAGCAGTTTCCACACCACAGCGTTTCCTCAAGGCTATTCTAGGGCTGCCCCACCTCCCATTTCCTGTCCAAGGCCAGGAAGTGTTCTTAAAGAAATAGCTACAACCGCATCTTTTGACATGGCTTGTTGTGATTCAAAACAACCAGTGTTTGGAAACTATTTGCCACATAGCAATAAAACACAACACATATGTGTTGTTTGTAACAAAACTGTTCCGGGAGAGGATATCCTATATAGGATGTGAGTGTGTGTGTGTGTGTGTGTGTGTGTGTGTGTGTGTGTGTGTGAAGTCAAATATGTTAAATTGAAGCAACTCTCCAAATTAAAAACACTGAAATAGAGGCATGTGTATCAGAGCCAGCGGCTGGCATCAGGCAGGCATGGAAGTTAAGAAGTAGAAAAAGATGAGCTCAAAAACTGGAATATGGAATTTTACATAAAAGGGAAGTCATACGTAAGTACTGTGAAATGCTTTTACGCTGAGAAGTGAGAAATCAGTGTGGAAATTTAAAACAACAACAAAATCCCCAAAGATGGAATACATCTGGGGATCAGGAGAAATGGAGAAAAGGAGATATTTTGCTAGTAAAACCTTAGATTCCTAGGAGTGTAGAGATAAACGAGGGAGTCAGCAGTTGGAGGGAGGGTTATGTTTGGGGGCTGTGGGCTTCTCCACAGGTTCAGCAGGAAATTATTTCAGCCTAAACTGGAAACTCTATGGAAGAGAGAGAGAAAGCTCTCCATTTAAGGATTGCTGTTCAGGAAGCGGAGCGTGGGGGGTGAGGGGGGTCCCACAGGACTGAACATGGCCTGGGGAGGAAATGGAGGAATAATGGATGATTGCTGTCCTTGAGTCCGGGAAGAGGAGGTGTTACTGACAGTTGAGGACAGATAGGAGGTGCCTTATAGAGGGAGGGAATAAACAGGGTTCAAGTTTAGGCTGTCTGTTTGGTGTGTATTTAAAAGTGAAGACTTGAGCGAGGCCTCTAGGAATGGGAGGCCGGAGGAGCGATGACTCTGTTTCTCCATCAGTGCCTAGGCTGGCAGGAGGGGGAACACAGACAACAGGACACGGCTTCCCGAGAGCCTCTTAGATAACTTCATCCTCCACACTGGGTCTTCTGAGCGTCTGTGTGCTATGCAGTGCGTTTGGCTGGTTCATGAAGCTTGGCGCATCTGCTGTTTCAAGTTCAAAGAATGTGGGGCTGAGAGTGTGGCTGAGTAGGAAGGATGCAAGCAGGCAGCAGCTTCCATCTCCAACTCTGCAAAAACAGAGTGCAGTGGTATATGCAATCCCAGCTCACTGGACGCGGAGGCAGGAGGATTAGAAAGTCAAGGTCATGGTTGGCTACGAACCAGAGTCTAGGCCACCTGGGATATGGGAGATCCTGTCTAGAAATGTTTGTTTTGAAAAAAATGGATTTTTGTGATTCTGGAGAAGATGAAGATGAGGAGATGAGTGAAGGACAAATGTCAGAATCCTCACATATCCAGGGGGCTGCAGCTTTAAGAAATAGCTTCCTACTTACTCTGGCAGGCAATATGGAAGGCAGATAAGATTTCGACAAGACAAACACGAGAGTGAGCATGATTGTCAAAGTGTAAAGGAAGGAGCAAACAGAGTGACTGCTCAGCTGACAGGTGTCCTGGAAGACACTGGGAGATGTCTGTGCAGCAGGAGCGAAAGTCTGGAGCAAGTAGTGCCTACCCGTGCCCTTTCTTCAGGGATACAAAGGCAGCTAAAACCAGAAGTGCAGCCCGAAGAGTCCACACAGGGGAAACTTGGACTGGGATTGGTGAGAGGTAAAACACCTGGGCTAGTTTGTTTGTTTTAAAGATAATTTATAGCTTAGCGTGATGGTGCATGCTTGTAATCCCAGCACTCAGGAGGCAGAGGCAGGAGGATCTCTGTGAATTCAAGGCCAGCCTGGTCTACAAAGTGAGTTCCAGGACAACCGTGGCTACAGGGAGACCCTGTCTCAAAAAGACCAAAAAAAAAGATAATTATTTTTTATTCTATGTATATGATTTCATTGACTGCATGTATGTAAGTGCACTTGTGTCGTTCAATGCCCACTGAGGTCAGAAGAGGGTGTTGGATCCCCTGGAACTAGAATTACAAACAGTTGTTAGCCACCCTGTGGGTGCTAGGCACTGAAGCTGGGCTGGAAAGATGGCTCAGGGGATAAAGGCACTTGTTAAGAAAGCCCAGCACTCGGGAGGAAGAGGCAGGTGGATCTCTGTGAGTTCAAGGCCAGCCTGGTCTACAGAGCGAGCTCCAGGCCAGCTGGGACTGAAGGAAGACCCTGTCTCAAAAATACAAAAAAATAAAAAATAAAAAGAAGAAGAAGAAAAAAAAGAAAACCCGGAGATTTGATCCCTGGGACTCGCTGGTTGAAGAAGAGAACCAACTCTGCAAAGTTATCCTCTAATTTCTGCAATGCACTGTGCACCCCATGCCCAGCACACACCAACAGATGATGTACACACACACACACAAGCATGCACACACTAATAATAAAGAAATAAATGTATAAAAACAACCTTGTGGGACTTACGGGGGTCCTAGATGAGTCTGGGGGTCCCAGGAGATGATACAGAAGCTAAAACAGAGTTGGAGGCAAGGCTTGAAGATCACAAGGGGGGAATTGCTGCTCAGCAGACCCCTGTTAAACACACACACACACACACACACACACACACACACACTCATGCACACATAGAGAAAACCTTGAAGGAGGTTGTCTGCAGGTGGCAATTTCTCAAATAACATTCATTGTCTACTTTCAAGTTCTTATAATTACTTAAATTTCATTTCCTTTGTAATGGAAAAAAAAACTTTATTTTTAAGTCATTAAGAGAGCCAGGTAACCTTGAAAATTAAGTCGAATGAAAGTATAAGCCTTTTTAATACCCAAATATTTAAGAAGCTAATCCTTTAAAAATCTTTTTAAATGCAGTTCCATAAAAGGTGTGGTGTTTCTGCCAGAAGCTAACTTTAATGTATTATAATATAAAAATACTAAGACCCATTGCCATTTAGTTTTAATTTTCCTTCTCCGCTGTAGTTATCCTGAGCCTATGACAAAGTACTCAGCAGGGACTTGTTGGTTGGAGTGGAACTGTGAGCTGGGTTAAACTGAACAGGTCCATCCCCTACAGCGAGAAAAGTCCAGAAACCACTAGAAAAATCCCCTGGGTGCGCTTCTCCTTAGGTGGGAATTAACTGCTCTCCAGGGCTGGTCTCCATGACAACACCCTGCTCAGGACGGCCTCTCTGGGTGACCTCTTCGGGCACACATACTTTTCTAGGGCTGACTCAATTTCAAACATATTATCTAGGTGTTGCACACCACCCATTAGAATGTCCCAGTAAGCTCAGGATTTGTCTGCACGTGTGCATGTGTGGAAATGCTTGTGCAAATCAGGACAGATGCTGCTTCCCGGGCTCTCCACCCTGCTCCGGCTTTTCATTTGTTTACTCTCTGCTTTGGACACTGTGTTCCATTGGTTAGCCCCTCCCTGATTGGCTAGGCGGGTTGGTCAATGAACCCTAGGGATCTGTCCCTGGCCCAGGGCTGCCATTACAAGTGCACACCACTGCACCCAGCTTTTTACTTGTGTGCTAGGGAATCAAAATTTAGTCGTTGTGCTTGCACTTTCCTGATGGAGCCATCTCCCCACCTCGCATTTTGGGATTTTTTTTTTTCTAATTAAATTAGTTTTTATTGATGCTTTGTGCATTTCACACATTTTTTCCATTTCATTTCAGGCTTATTTCACTTTCCTTCCCCACCCACCCCATCCCAGATCATGCTTCTGCATAACTGTCCTGCACTTTCTCTCAGTTTTTTTTTTTTTCTTTTTAGCTATAAGTGAAATCCATGAGTACAAGCATCCTTCATGCAAACCTATCTGCAGGGCTGTTGTGCCCAACACCACCACAGCCCCACCATCAGTGGGGGTGACAGGTTGTTTTATTCAATCACGTTGATCAAATGAGTGTCCGACTACATTGCTGTAGTTCACCATTCACCCAATCGCAGCCCTTTACATACTTCTACCCGGCCCCCCTCTTCCGCAGGTTGTTCCCTAGGCTTAGAGAAAAGGGCACAGGCAGAAGATGAGAGTTTAGTGAAAGAGCGAGTGGAGTGCGGACACTGGCATGCATGCTGTAGGCTGTTTGGACGAAGAAAAGAAAGATAGGGTGACTCTGGTTCATTCTGGCTGTTTCCTTTCATGGGCTGACAGGGTCAGGATAATACCTTTCGATCCTACTTAGAAGAACAGCAATTAGATATATCAGGTATTTAAGCAGCACTAATAGTTATGGTAGGTTACTCTTTGCGAATGCCAAATATAATACTAAAGATCTCCTACGCTATGCACCTAGGCAAATATATAATACAAAGGGCTCTGATACACAGCAATTGATTTTTCTACCAGGTGGATGTTGAGCCAGGGGATCCAGGCCCCACCAAAAGGTAAGGGCTCCCTGCCTCTAAGTTGGGATACACTACAGGAGGAGAAGCAAAAATAAGACCCTGCTGCCTGAAGAACTGTTAACATGGAGGGATGTACTGAGACAACACATGCAATTGGTCAAGATGGCCTCTGGAATGCCAGAGAGTGTTACCAAAGGCCACTAAACCAATAAAGCAAATACGGGTCTCCCTGAGTCAAGCAAGACTCCACCGTCAGCACCAGCTACACCTCACCTGCCTGGAAATACTGTGCAGCAGAGGCAGCCATGTGCCTGTATATCCCAAATCTAATTGGCTATTGGCTCTCCCCTTGGAGAAATAACCCATGGCTGATGCCACAAGCTTACATCCTCTACAGGTTAGGAGATGTTATAAGCCACAGTAAGACCCTGTCATATTTAACAGGGGGGAAAATTGTAATTCATGGATTAACATATCCAAACATGTGTCTATACATTTTGGGATTTTTAACAGGAACTCTGTGACTCAAATCACTTTGAGAATTGGAAAGGAATACCTAAGTCCTCTGTGTATTGTATGTTTGAATTCTTTTGAACATGGTGAATGGACATTTTTATGGGGCCTTCATGTTCTACCTTGGCTGACCAGACTCCTACTATTCTTCCTGGACTCAGACTGTAGTAGAAGGGCCCTTCAGTAGACCAGGGAACTGTGGTCAGATGCTGTCAGTTAGTCTCCCATTTTGGCAGGTGCCACTTTGGGATGGTGTTCATCATGTCACACAGATTTGAAGGAAGTCACAGGAGTTGGCTCAGAGGTGGGAGTGGGAATAGTCTCTCGTGCTGTAGAATTCAAAAGGGATTGCTTATATCTCTACCATCCTGACTGTGTTCCACTCACTGGGATCCTTCCTATTCAATCCAATGGGGGCTACTGCCTCCAAGCAGACCCTCCTGAGCCATAGGAGGTGAAGCAGCTCTGCTCTCCCAGCCATAGTTATGCTCTTATTACACTGTATGCTTTCTGTCCCTTGGGTGTGTGTTTTCCCTGCTCGTTCCCCTAATTCCAGTGTTCCTACTTGGCTACATGGGCGCTCTCCCTGATCCATTCCTACCGAGGCCTCTCTGGAGTGAGTTTCTGCTTTTGCTTAAACAGCAGGCACCTGCTTTTTGAGTTTCATTAATGGGGCCTGGAAGATGAGTTGGCTGAATCTCTGAGGTTTTCTGAGAAAAACAGCTCACATTTTCAGCCCATTTCTTTTGATTTTGTTTATGCTTCGCCAAGCTAGGAAATTTCATATGTCACTCTGTTTCCCAAGAGCGGCTGACACTGAGTTGGACTTTATAAACAATTCCTTGCATGGAATTTAGGAGCCTAGTATCTCTGGTCCCAGCCTCTTTAGCACATTTTGGTCCTTTGCCATGATGAGAACAAAGCATGGCGTCTCCTCCCCTGGCCTCAGGAGAGGCACAACTCGACCTTGCTGCAAGCCTTATTATGGGCTGGTCTTCCTTCAGCGCCTCATGCACAATAGAACGTGCCTATTTAAGAGTCCAGTTCCTCTGGAAGCACAGCTTTCCTCTGACACACACACAAAAAGGGTTTTCAGGTGGCAAATTGGCAGGTAGTAATTTTAATAGCCACTAATGTGAATTAATAATTCTAATAACCTTGTTTCAGATGTGCTATCAGGACGAGGGAGGGTTGCCATGACGGCTGTGTTTTATTGCCAACAGCTGTGCAAACTCATCTTGGCCAGCACAGTTCTCCTCTGTAACCTCTCCTTTCATTGGTTTATAGGATCCCGGGCCTCTGTGTGGATTTAACAATGGCAACAACAACAAAGGAAACTTAGGGAAAGTTGGATTCTTAAGTCTCTGAGTAAATTGTATTGTTTAAATTAACAATGGGGAAGCTGTGCTTGAGGGAGAGAATGAGCCCATTAGATCATCGATATCCATGTCCAGTTTATAGTTTGTCCATAGTTTTGAACCCCATCTTTACATGCTCTGGAGTATAAACAATGTTTCTTGATAAGCTCCCATAGGGGCATTATTCACTACAAAATTCTAAAACGCACATTAATGTACCATCTCAGGCCTGTAACCCACCATAGGCCGGTGGCTATCCAGCTAATTGTGCCTTCCGTGAATCCTGATATGGGGCATTATTTCTACACTTTCTGTTATTTAATCCTCACAGCATTCCGGGATGGTTGCGTTGGTGCCGTACTTCCTTTGAGAGGTGGGTCTGTGTCCTCATCCCCTTGCACCTGAGCAAGGGTATGAAGGAAGTGACACTGTATCTTAGAAGGTGTCTTAGAAGGCTGTGAACCTTCGATTTGTCTGCTGGAACGTTGGTCTGGTTGCTGTGAACTGTGTGGGCCAGTGTGGAAGAGCTCGTTTGATAGTTTATCTGGATTGTCAACTTGATGGGAGCTGGAATTACCAAGGACCATCTAGATGAGGTTAATTGAGGTTTGAAGTCCCACCCTGAATGTGAGAGGCCCATTCAATGGGCTGGGGTCCCAGCTAGATAAAGAGAGAAAGCTGAGCGTAGGCATGACCATGACGCGACTTCTCTGCTATGATGAATTGTATCTATGAGCCATGTCAAAATGAACCCTTCCCTCCCTAAGTTGGTTTAGTCAGGGTTTTTGTCACATACACAAGGAGAGCAGCAAAGAATAGAAGACTGGCCAGCAGTGGGGAAACGAAAGAAGGGAAGGCCGGAAGCTGCCGGCAATAGTCCTGCCCGAATTAATCTTCCATGGAATTCATGTGGTCAGGTGCCAGGCCCCTAAGAGAACCATACCTCTGAGCGTCTTTCAAGCAGAAGCCCTGGAGACCAAGAAACAGAGGCAAGCCAATCTCTGACTGAATTCCCCAGCCTAATCCACAAGTGTAATAAAATGGAGTTACTTTATCTATAAGCTTTGGGGTATTTTGTTATCTGCTAATAAAAAGACAACTAGTTCACTAAGGAAAGCGAGACATTTAACCAGTGCCACACGGGGCTATGATTGTAAGCCAGACCCATCTGACACCAAATCATAAGATGGACTTATCACAGAATTATAAGTATCGGAACAGACATCTATGAATAGTGTTCTAAAACATGACAAATGAGTATTTCCCTTCTGTCTGTGGTCACCGACGCGAACTTAGTGGGTCTGCCAATCCCAAACAGAAAAAAACTGTGGACGGCATGCAGTGATCTTTAATTAAAGGATATTTTTAAGCCCGCCCCTGTGTTCCCACCAAATTGTCATGTATCTGATTTGAAAAGTAGCCAGCTCATTGACTTTAACTTTCATCTGAACCCATATGGCAAGTTGGAGCTCACTGCAAAAGCCTTGGGTTCTGTTCAGTGTTGAGTTGCTCCGTTTGAAGCCAATCGTGGGAACTGCTTACCAGCTTCCTGTCTTTGTTAGCATTTAAATGCTGTCTGATAGAACATTAAAAAGAAAAAAAGTTCTAGACTTCCTCAATGTTTCTAAGTAAGCTCCCACAAACCTTGCCCAGGTAGGGTAGGGAGAGTACCCTGCCATCTCCTATAGAAACTTCTCCATGACTGCGTCTATTTGAGGGACTGTGGCTTTGTGATTGCCAGCCCTGCCTTCCCATGACTTCTCCTTTCTGCCCTACATAAGCCTGTTAAGAAGGAGATCTGGACAGAAGATGGTTCAGTCAGCAAAGTAAGTGCCTAGCAAGTATGAGGTCTTGAGTTCAGATTACCAGAAGCCATGAAAAGCCAGGTTTGGTGGCATGCACTTGTAATCCCAGCAATAGAGGGATGAGAGGTGAAGACAGATGACCCTGTAAGGTCACTGGTCAACTAGTTCAATCTACTTGGCAAAATTCCAGGCCTATGAGAGACCCTGGTTCAAACAAGAAGGCTGGAGGCTGCCTGAGGACTGACTCTTGAAGTTGTCCTCTGTCCTCCACAAGCACACAAACACAGAGGTACACATATGCACCCCTGCCTTCCACATGCTGTCCTTCCCTTCTTGGCTCAGATCCAGGACTTGCCTCCTGCCTGCAGGCCGGCAGTTTCTGGGCTCTGCTACTGCAAGAAGGGGGGAGGGAATACAGCTAGAGATCACCTGAAGGAAAAATAAGCAGACTCACACACACTCGTGGAGAGCCAGGGAGGATAGGAACTCCATTTGTTTTCTGTCAGTGAGGTCTATATATTCCAGACTACTGTGCTTTGGGCAAGGAAGTGGGGAGCAGACAGAAGAGAGAGGTGAGTCAACTTGGTTCTAATGGGGGGGCTGCAGAACTTTGTGCAACAGGTAACTAGAGGTGTGACATTCTGCTCAACGCCTCAAGGGAAGGGGCCTGGAACTTTGCAGAGATAGGGCGAAGCAAGAATCATTGTAATATCCTGAATCTTCCAACTACAGATAACTCTGGAAGCCCACAGAGATATCAGATAACTGGAGACCTCCCTGGACAGGTCTTACAATTTCTTGCTTCGAGCCACACACAAAGTTCCATTCTCACACATGCATGCATCAATTTACAGGATCCTTAGGAAAATGCCAGATGAAATGGGAATAATCCAATAAACCCTCAAGCATTGTCAGAGCTGGGCTCTAGGTGCCATGTCTGGTCACTGGGGTAACTTACAGGCAAGACTGGGATTTTACTTAAACACTATTTTTATGGAACAAATTGACTAACATTGTAAGGCTTTCTTTATAAATAAGAAAGCCACAGGTGACAGACCTGCACACACAGTTAGTCACTAAACACATCAAGAAGCCTTTGGGAATAAGGGACTTTCCTTTTGAAGCAGTCTTATTTATTAATAGTTAATTATAATTTCTCTTATCGGCTTCTCAGTGGATTTGGTATCTACAAAGAGAGACTGAGGGAAAAAATTATGAGGACATTTGCAAAGCAGACAGCCCACTAGATAATGGGGCTCGATTAACAGTAGCATTCCTGAGGGTCAGCTGGGGTTATGGAGCAGATGTATGTTGTCCACTGTATTTGCATAGTACCTAGATAGAGGACACCCAGGTGAATCGCACAGTCCTTCGTAGCTGCCACTCAAGTTGGGTCCCACAGAAGCGGGAAACAGCAGACGGGAGGTTTCTGTCACTTCTTTGTGCCATTACACCAGCCAGCTTCTTGGGAGCCCCAAGTTCTGCACTCGGTTTTGCAGGCAGCACATTTTATTTGATCTGAGAAGGGTAACTAGTGATGTCTGACCACACCGGCTGTGGTCAGATAAGGGTCTGTGATAAGATAAGGGTCTGTGATAACAAGTGATGTTCCATTGACCCAAAAGACCACACTAGTCAATGTGACAAGTTGGCTGACTTTAACAGAGCAAGGAACTGTGCATAAACACTCTTCACAGACCCTCCTTGGTTGCATGATGTTTGATCCTCACATGGAAAAAAATAGCATCGTTCTTTAAAATAATATCCAGGGCTAGGTGACAGCTCAGACAGTAAAGTGTTTGTTTTACAAGTTCAAAGACGTGTTTGGTCCCTAGAACCCTCATTTTAAAAACCCAATAATGGTGGCACATGCTTATAATCCCAGGTATAGGCATGTGGAGATAGTCAGATCCCTGAGGTTCACTAGCTAGCTAGCTTAGACTACTTGGTGACTCCCAGGTCAATGGGAGCCCCATCACAAAATAAACACAACAATAACATCAACAACAAAAAATATAGACAATGCCTAAGGAAGGACAGGTTGTTTTCTGGTCTTTACATGAATGTACATACAGACAGTCATGCGTTATACACATATGTAGCTGCATATATACAAAGACACACACACAGAGACACACACAGACACCACACAAGAAAAAAAATGGAGCGTGCAGCATTAAATATTGCCAATTTAATTTTTTCTCTGTCTTCTTCATGGAATTTAGGTATAATTTTTGTAGGTTATAAAAGTATATAATCACTTCTGACAAATACAGATACACACATTTCCCCACCAGCAATAAGTGGATTAGATGATATTTCAGATTCTAGACAACACTAATTAAATTACTACTAACTTTACTGGCCTCTGTGGGTTGATCTTTCTTTGACCTTCATAGCCCATCAGAGTAAATGAAAGGAAAGAAACATTCTAATATTCTTTTGACATAAAAACTTTTACACGAGTGCCTCACACCCTTGAACAATGTGCGTCTATATCAACTGCTGCCAACAAAGATTTGCTTTTTATTTATTTCTTAAAAGTCTGTCCTGGTATAAATTAGTATTACATCAAGGAAATATATTAGATTAGCGCAAGGAAAGGACATTTAAATTACATTTTTAATGTTTCCACATTTATTTTATGGGGAAAATATTTTTAAACCAATAGGCTTTTTTAAAGAGAAGAATGAAAATCCATGCTCTCGCTTTTCTGACAGCACAGGATCAAAGTCTCTCCAGTGTAAGGAACAAAGGACATGTTTTCATCTGAGTAAGATAATGGGAATTTTCTTTACAAGGCCATTCACTGAAAGTTATCTTTGCTCTTCATGAGATGTCTCTGTGGTAAACACTATAGGGAGACCGTTTTTGCCATTTGTGAAAAGGCACTGTTTATGTTACACATTTTTTTAAAAAGGTTGACTATATTATGCTGTTTTTTAAAAATGATATTTTACTATATGATAACAGATGTGCCTACTTTTAAAGAAGTATAAAATTAAAAAGCTGCAAGTCACAGAGCGAGTGCTTCTTCTGTCTTCCCATTGCTTTGCCTTGTAGAAGACCCTGATGGTAACAAATTTTCTTTGAGCAACTCAAATACAATCATGTCACATAAAACTCTTTAGAAGTACAATTCTTTCTTCTCTTCTCTTCTTCCTCCTTCTTTTCCTCATTTTATCTTAAAATTTTTAATTATTTAATTAATTCTTATATTATGTGTATGAGTGTTTTGTCTGTGTGTATGTAAGTGCATTGGTGTCATACTTATACAGTACCCTTGGAGGCCGGAAGAAGGTGTCTGATCCCCTGGAACTGAAGCTACTGAGAGTTGTTAGCTACCATGTGAGCAGAATAATGATGGGAACCATACCTGGGTCCTCTGAAGGAGCGGTCAATGCTCTTAGCTCCTGAGCCATCTCTTCAGCTCCTCCTCTTCCCCCCTCCTCCCCCTCCTTTTTTTTTTTTTTTTGTGTGTGAATGTTCTGTCTGCATGTAAGTTTGTGCACCTGTGTCGTACAATGCCTCGGAGGTCAGAAGAGGGCGTCGGATTCTCCTGGAACTGGAGTTCTCCTGGAATTGGAGTTACAGACGGTTCTCAGTCGCCATGTGGGTGCTGGGGATCAAACCTGGGTCCTCTGCAAGAGCAGTTGGTGCTCTTAACTGCTAGGCCATCTCTCCGCCCCTCTCCTCCTCCTTTTTTGACTATGTGTCATATATCCCAAGTTGGTCTCAAGTTCAACATGTAGCTGAGAATCGCCTTGCCCTTTTGATCCTCGTTTTCCCACCTTCCAAATGCTGAGATTCCAGGTCCATGCCACCCCGCCCAATTTTTGTGGTGCTGTTGAAGGAGCTTTGTGCCTGCTGGGCATATCCCCACCCCACAGCTTCCTTTTTTTTTTTTTATAGATTCCAAAGAATCCCTCCTATGAAAATATTACTTTGACGCTCATTCAATGAGTTGTCCACACACCTTCAGTCAGCATGGTTGTTGATTAGTTCAAAACTTTGCACACAGGAGATCATCAATAAATATTTTAATTAAATTGTGTGGCCACATTAATTGATGGGATGGAGGATTTGGTACTGTTTTGATTATAATAATATATAAACACAAGGTCAAAAAAATCATATGCCAACTGGTTGATTTTGTAGATTTGGCAGAATGTATTTCAGTAAATTTGAATCCACCTGGTCATTAGCATAACATTAGTCTTTTGGTGCAAACGTACAATCACTGATTATCCATGGACGTCACAGTGCCTGCAGTTCACAAGTGCCGATGGGTTTGAACTCATCATGAGGTGTGAGGTTTCCTACAGTCCTACTCCACCACAGGTGTATTCCCTAGTGCCACGTTCTCCTGTCAGCTGGGAGCCTTCCCCAGCCTCCCACAACACACGCAACTGAAGCCTTCACAAGACTATTGTTTATTTCAATTCTCAAGTCCCAAATCAAGGACTCTGATATAGGATAAAGGCTAACTTGGGGAAAGAAAGTTATCGTTCACTTGGGAGTGTTTCTTGGTGTTCTTCCTTTGCTAATCTTGAAGAACTCCAAGGTAAGTTGTAGCAAAGTAATATCTTCTGTCACTTTGGCTCCTTCCAGAGGCTTGTTTCTCAGAAATCCACAATTCCTTGCATTGCTATAGTGGTCAGGCTAAATAATTATTGTTACGATGTGGGGAAAATTGGAGTCAATATTTTTAAAAATTGGTTTTTTTCCCCAATAGCTTTATGATCATCCATGAATAAAAGTGAGCTTTACAGCAGAAGTAATTACTCTTTCTCTAATTAAAATCTTGACAAACTACTCAATTTACAACTGCTTTTTCCTCTCAAAATATTGTTTTCAGTTACTGTGTCTAAAAGAGACAAAACCAAAACAAAACCTCAATTAATTATCTTTGCGTTATAAGCTTTCCACAAAATTGTATCTCTGAGATAATTTAAATAGTCTTCATGTCATCTCTGAAAACCTGAATCTGTTCTTTTCTTCTCTCCTTCCTGTCTCTCTTACCCTAGGTAGTTAGTGCATTGCTCTATTTCTCTCTCCCACACAGGGAGCCTGGGCTGACTTCTGCCTCCTCCTTTTCCCCTTTGGAAAAGCAACAGGAAACACTTTTGTTCATTCTATGTAGGGAATCATCCACCTAATTAAAGTCACACAGGAATTCTCCATGTGGGGAACAGAAAACCCATTCTGTGGCTTCCAGAGGGTGATGGCTAAGGGTGTGAGCTTGAGAACTCAAGGAAGAGCAGTTAGTTCTTGGCTTCTACCCACTGGGGCGGAGGGCCATGTAAGTGTCCCTTCTAGAACCTTCTTACATGTGTATGTGTACATGTGGGCTCAGGTGTACTTAAGCACATGTATGGAGGTCTGAAGTCAACCTCTGGTGTAGACTAGGAGGACCTCCAGGGTGCCTCCTGTTCACACCTGCACTAACATGATACAAGCATGTAGTATCGCACCTGGCTTTTTAGTACTTTCCTAAGTCAGGTAAGTCCCCAGCTCTAGAACCTTCTGTTTTGCTTCTCTTTGTTCTTCTGTCCCTTGTTCACTGGGTAACCAATAGCAGCACCTCACCACCCCCCCACCCCCCCCCCCCCCCCGCCCAGGCTATGCTCTAATGACAGAGCAAAGGACACAAGAGAAGCAGTTCCTCCTGCGAACTCAGGGGTTTCTTAGTGACAATGGCTGCAAACTCCCACCAGAGGACTTTCTTAAGCAAAATCCGGGAGCTTATGAAGTCAGCCTGGTGCCCACCTCAGCTTCTTTCCACACTGCCAACACTGCCAGAGCTGGCTTCCTCCAATTATACCTCTAGGATGTTCACACCATATGGCACCTCTGAGAATGTCACCCGATGCTCTGGGGTATTTTTTTCCCCACAGCTTACACAAATTGTAAATTATTATCCATAAAATAATGGTAAAGAGAGACAAGGGCAGGGAGAGGCTCTGCTGTAAAGGCTCCATTAGCAAATGAGATCGGCTTTCCCATTCATGTGAAAAGTTCAAGGAGGCAATCTTGTTAAACAGCCATTTTGCATAAAGAAATAATACGCCATAATGGACCTTTTCAAATGACTTTGATGTTTTCCAGAACAATTTATTAATGCTCTGCTTTGGAGGAATAAAGAACGAAGTCTCACTAGAGAGTAAAATGGGTGGTTGTTGGGCCATTGGTCGTGGCTCAGCAGGTTTCATAGCCATCTGATACCTGTGCCAGAACAGCTCTGCAGGGCCCTTTCCCCTCTACACCCCCGGGGGTCTATCTCAGAAACACAGCTCTTCGCTTACAGCAGGTGGGCTAAGAGGCAGCTTCATAGCTACAGCCTGGCCTCTTCATCTTTCTGTCCCACCCACTTCTTAAGCCTGAAAGTGTGAGGCAGAGAGGTCAGGAGCAGAGGACAGAGAGGGTTTGCAAGATGGAACACACTCACCTGTTAGAGCTAAGGCAATCCAGACACACAGTTCACTTTCATCTAGAGGTCTCTCCACAGCTCTGTGTTGAGCCCACATGGACCACAGTATATGTCACTGATTCTATATGCCTGATTCTATCTGCTCTTCTAATCCATCTTTCTCTTCCAGGAAGTAAGATGAGATTGTGCTTTTTATATTCCAGAACTTTGAGGTTCTCTGTGTTTTAGGGATATTCCAAAAATGTTAACTTTATGGGTCGCCAAAGGAAGGTTGATTCTCCTGCCAAGCAAATTTGGGAAACCCTGGAATATAAAGCTAAGCAGCTATTGTGATTCATTGTGTGTGTGTGTATGTGTGTGTGTGTGTGTGTGTGTGTCTTTGAATGTATCTATTCATTCCTGAATCTTCTCTGGCATGTGTGGTTTGTTGTCCTTCTCTCACTTACATCTCTTCAGGCAAGCCCTGTGTTTTGTCCGGCTTACCTTGTGCACTGAAATTACAGAGTTAGGAATTACAGAAAGGGGCGGAGCCATTTTCCCAGCCTATAATAGCTAGTAAAGTCCAAGGTGGCTTGAGAACCAGTATCTAGGATGAAGACAGAACCATGAAGCTTCCAGATGGTTCTAGAAGTTCTGACTTAGTAGCCTGGAAGGAGGATAGTCTAAAAAGACATTTTGTGGGCTGGAGAGAGATGGCCTAGTGGTTAAGAGTGCCGACCGCTCTTACAGAGGACCCGGGTTCGATCCCCAGCACCCACATGGCACTGAGAACGGTGTTTGACTCCAGTTCCAGGGGAATCCGTCGCCCTCTTCTGACCTCCGCAGCATTGCACGACACGGGTGCACAAACCTACATGCAGACAGTACATTCATACACATACAAGAATAAATAAAAATTAAAAAAAAATAAAACTTCCTTCTTTAAAAAAAAAAAGACATTTTGCCCCTCCCTTTGGCTATCAGACTATGGAGACAATGGACTTCCCCAAATTAGAATTTACTCAGGAGTCATGCTGGGAGAAGGAAGAGGCCGAAGCCGGATGCAGCCAGAGGTTCTCTTGGGAGAACCTGTACCTGTACACAGTTCTGACAATTTCAGACCACCTTGTGGAACAGTCTGGAGTCAAGACACATCTTGACAAAGACTACTTACCTATGTGTACCTCTCCCCTTCCATTTAAACCTAAATCTCATGTGGGACCCTAAAGAGGGACTTGCAGGGGGTGGGCACTGGACTTCTTTGTTTCTGTTCCCAATGTGGGCCACATTGACTAACTTCTTTTTTCTTACTACTTTAAGAAAATATTACTGAGGGTGGGTGGCTGAGCCTCACTTGTTAGAGATCTAACCCTAAGAACTCCCATAATATTATTGGAGAGCCCCGTGAAGCAAGACACCAGGAACAGCTCCCCATTACACCCAGAGAGGGTGAGAATCTCAAAGTCAGCAGTTGTCCAAAAACTTCCCGTGGCCCGCAGTCATATGGTGGCCCTTCTCACGTGCAAGCTGCAGGTTGATCTGGATCTGGGGACCTGTGTTGCAGCTATAGTCCAGCCTGTGAGGAACCAGCTACATGACCAATCCTCTATGAACTCTATGGGAGGAAGAATTGTGAGCCTCTCGTTCTGAAGTCGATTTGTTATACAGCCATGGTTAACTAATGCAGATTTGGGGTTCTATTACTCAACAGTATGAACCAGTGTCTCTGTGGGATTAGATTATAAAATTAAAATGGAGAACAATGGTCCTGTGCACTTTTGAAGATCAACAGATCACTTGTCTCAAGATAAGAGACAAGTTATAAAGAAATGAATGTGCCAAGCTCGTGGTTGGTGCATACCTGTTATCCCAGCACAGAGGGCGCGGGGGACAAGGAAGATCAGGAGTTCAAGGCTGGCCTCCACCATGTATGAAGTTGGAGTATAGGCTGGGTTACATATGATCCTGTTTTAAAAAGAACAAAAAAAGGAAAGAAAAGAGTATGCAAAGTTTCATTTTTTTGCAACAGTGTTTCCTGGAAATTTACTGAATGTGTTGAACTGTAGCAAGTAGATAATTTCTCTGGTCTTCAGAGAACTTTATCCCTGGGTGATAAGGCAAATAAATAATGGGACATCTATTTTCAAATGGAGAAGCAAAATAAAGGTACAAATTGCTGGGGAAGCTATATTTCTGTTTATACATTTGGGAGATATTAGTTCCAACAGAATGGAAAGAGAAAATTAAGAAAGCTTACTTGAGGAAAATGCCAACCAAATTGGCCCCGAGGAATAGGAAATAAAATAGTATTTTAATAGGTGAAGTCAGTGAACAAAGGCATTCCAGGAAAGAAGCTAACACAGGTTCAGACATAAGGAAACGGAATAAATTCAGGGTGTGTTCACACTCTAAGTCAGACAACCAACAGCACACCTCAGATAGAATGGAACTGGAACCAAAATTGAATGTCATTTCTACTGAGCAGATTTTTATTCTGACAAATCATATTGTGCAGCATAATTAGGCTGCAAGAATAAAACACTACAGTCCCAACCTCTTCCTTTCGTTCTCAGCAGTGAGTCTGACATGTAGATAAGCCTGACCACTTCTCTATAAACAGCCTCAAGAACTCCAGGAGTTTAAGCCCAGAATTAGAGATAACAGCAGATGGAAAGCACCCCGGCAAAGAGCAGCCCGCCCTCAGTCACCTCTAGATAAGATCCCACAGCCCCTCAGAAGTTCCTCTTAATGTTTACTGCTTGAATAGCCCAGCTACTTCCAGAGTTTGTTACTGACTTCAGGTTAATTCTCTCCTTACAAACTGTGATGATCCTTAAGTCTTCTTTGAAAAGTTCTAGTTTCCTTGAACTTTCTTCATGGGTCTTTTTCTATGTCATTAATACTTGTCAGGCTTCTCTGGACCTGATCCAAATTTTCTGCTTCTCTTGAAGATAAGGCCTTGTCTCAGCAGAGTGCATTCATGAAGGGTCGAACTCATGATGTGTAGGTTAAAGACTTGGCTTTCACGTTTCATACTTCATGCACATGACAGCATGGGATATTTGCCTTCTGACACATGTACCATGTCCTGAAACCACACCTGTCTTACCTGTCATGACTTCAGAGCTAGAAGAATCTTTATGGGAGAAATAGCTCACGAAATTCTCTGGGGTCCTAGAACTGAGGAGTGCTTTCCATCAGCATTGTATTAGAACAAATATCCAGAGTGATTAGATTTTTCACATTTGAACAATCAAACAAAAGCTGGCTTACAGCTGGCTTCTATTGTTGGAGAAGTCTGAATAAAAGCCGACATAAGCATTGTCTTGGATGACCTCAGAAACATCCAGCCAGAACGTGCACGGTGGCTCCTAAGTCTGTTATCCTTTTACCACTGGGCAAATAGAAGGTTTGGACATGGGTGTTTATTTACCAAGTAGATTGTGAGCCCTGCAAATCTAATCTAAATGTAAACAAATGTTGACAGGACTTGCCTTCCAAACAAATGCTTCCCCTCTGGGTTCCTGAAAAAAAAAAAAAGTAAGAAATGCAATTTGATCATATCGTAATAGCTGAAATTTAGCCATGGCTACTACATTAGAATTATTAGGATAGAATTGGTGGAGATTTTTGTTTATGTCTTGTGGGTGTGTCCACTTGTAGCTAGGAAGTGCCTGGATGGAATGACGGCCAACCTCTGCACAGAACAATGCATTGTTCTTTCCCAGGCACAAAAGCCTAAACAGTCTCTCCCAGGAAGATCCCTTGCGTGGAGAACTTCACCCCCTCTTTTCTCCTTCCCTTTCCCCTTGACCCTGCTTATTTTTGTGACAGGGTCTCATGGCCTCGGGTTCATCCTCCTCTCACCTCTGCCTCACACGGACTGGGGTGACTGGTTGGTATGTACTGGCGTGCGTGGATAGATCCTGCTCTCTTTGTGCCTAGCACTGTGCTTCTTGAGCAGAGAGACTGTGCCAGCCTCATCCTCTCTCCATCCTTCCTTTTTCTCAAGCAGGTCAAGTGTTTGAAAGCTGTATTAGTTACTTCCTTATTGCAGTGGTAAACACCAGGACCAATAGCAATTTATGGAAACCACTCCCCTAGGGGGAGGAAGAGTTGGTTACAGTGGGAATTCCAGACAGCAAGCAGCAGGCCTTGCAACAGGAGCAGGAAGTGGAGGAGAGGCCGTATCTTTATCCACACACAGGAAGCACAGAGAGTGAACTGGAAGTGGAACAAGGCTGAACAGTCTCAAAACCCACCTCCAGTGACATGCTTCTCCTAGGAAGGCTGTGTCTCCTAAAACTTCCATGACCTCCCCAGACAGTGCCCCCAACTTAAGTTCAAATACTTGGGCTTATCTAGGACGCTTCTCATTCAAACCACTACAGTCGTACATGGCAGTATGCCTTTGGGTGTGCAGTTCCTTCGTCTGTTTTTGGTGGAAGGTTCTATTTGTCCAGAAGACCCTGTTTTATGCAAACTTCAAAAAAATTTTAAAAAGAGCAAAGTATGGTGATTACACATCCTGAGACTTGAGGAGAAGTGGATTGGGAGTTCAGGGTCATCCTCTACTACATAGCAAGATTGAGGCAGACTGGGCTACACCCTGGATCAAAAAAAAAGAGAGAGAGAAGAAACAATGAAACACACACACACACACACACACATATGCACAATAAACTAAGATTGCATAACTAGTTATTGTCTGAGGAAGGCCTAGAATATTCCTGCCCTTTTTCATGCTCTTGCTATTAAGCCAATTGATTAGGAAAATGAGCTAGAAACGTGCCTACTTGGGCAGTGTGTCGCTGCATGACTACATGTGTCATTCTAAAACTATGGTATGTTGAGCGGTAGGAATCAGAGACTGCACCAAGCCAGTCAGCAAATTATATTCTAAGTATTCCCTTTGGAATTAATTAAGCAACGTCTTTAACAAATTAATCCTTTTGTTTCATCATTAGAAAGGAATATATAAACAGGATATTTAGGCAATGAAATATTTTTCATTCAAATTAATTACAGCAAATTAGGCAGAGAATCTGTAATAAATGGCAAAACTGGATACCTTGTGAACTTATTAAGTGAAAGCTTCCACCGTAGCCTCTAAATTATTCATTTTCAGACCCTAAAACTGTAATTTGGTAATTTGATAGTTTTATTGGCATGTGATAGTTTTAAATGATAAGAACATAGTCACCCCTGTTCGTTATATACATACCTGAAAATTAGTCTCAGCACTTCCATAGTGCTATAAAATACAAACAATCTTACATCTGATGGTCACATGTGGTTTTTTTTTTAGCTCCTAAGAAAACAAAAAGAAAACTTTGTTCCTGAATAAGCCACTAATTATAAGCACTTCTGAATAAGGGTCATCCTCCTAAAAGCATGCTATAAATAGGAATTATTGTTCTGAATAAACAGCAACTTACACCTAAACTTTCTGTTTAAGTAAACCAAGTGTTTTGTTGCTATATCTGATTTTGTGAAAGTTTCACTTATTTGTTTTCCTTTCCAATTCTTTCCCTAGAAGCAACTCTTGGTTTCCTCCAGGACAGAAAGAGAATGTGAACTCTTAAGGATTCTTGTCCCCCCCTTCTCCAGAAAGACCTCCTGATTCTGTGCTGTGAATCTCTCCTTTCATCTTGCTTTGGGCCTGGCCCTGTCCAATCGTGCTTCTTCCCCCACCGTCCTCTGCAATTCCTCGTCAGTGCCACTGAGCATTGACTTTGCCTTCTCCTAGCTGACGGTCATGTTCAGAACACTTGACACCCAGTACAACACATCTGCACTGGCTCTCCACCCCGTGCTCTTCCAGGCACTGTGATGGCTTCTTTCTTCCCTTTCTTCTGTGCAGTATCCGGTGCATCATCCCAGCCTCCTCTCCTATACCTGTGCTCCTTCTGCAGGTAATCAGATCAGGTCCCCTTGCTGCTGATATCATCTATATGATAATGAATCTCAAATCCATTACTTTTGTCCTGACCTCCACTGGCTGTTTGACTTCCTCATTTAAATCACTCATGGGCCCTCAACCTGATGTTTAAAACAGAATGTGTGTGTGTGTGTGTGTGTGTGTGTGTGTTTGGTATATGGTGTATATGTATGTGTGTGGTGTTTGTGTGTGCTGTCTATGTGTCCTTTGTGTGGTATGTGGTGTGTATGTGTGCATGCGTATGTGTGCACATGTGTATGTGTGTGTGTATGTGGTGTGCATGTGTGCATGTGTGTGTGTGCATGTGTGTACACACTTGTTCACGTGTAGGACAGAGAATAGCCTCAGCTATTGTTCCTCAGGCTCCACCTCACCCTGGTTGCTTTTTGACACAGGGTCTCTCTCTGGCATGAACTCACCAGGAAGGCAGGACCCGCTGGCCAGTGAGCCTGGGGATCCTCCAACCCCCAGCTCTCCAATGCTGGGGTGATGCGTGGTCCTCAGAGATCGTCCTAATTGCAGCCTAACCAGAGCTCTGTGCACCTTCTGGAATTCTCCATCAGATTCCTTCTTGTAGAACAAGATCCAAACTGAACCTTGTTTTTGAAGGTCACCTGATGGGCCCTGCCCACTTCCTAAACTCATTTTGTCCCTGTCCTTTCCTCTTTTGCCAACTATTATCCTAGATCTTCCTAGTCCATGATACTGATGATAGAGGGGAGCTCAGCCCCAAGGGCCCGTGAGGAACATATTTTAAGCTACTGAGATTTTTGAGACTATTTACTTTTATAGTGTACCCTGAATGGGTGCAGGGTCAGCTCCACATTCATTCAGAAGATGACTCTTCTTGGGCGTGTTGTATACCTCAAATGCTACTTTATGAACAATAAATATAAGTGGGGGCTAACAAATTCTCCTCTTTCATGGAGTTCACATTCTTATAAAGGGGGACATAAAATAACATAAGCCAACAAGAGAGTGTGAGATCCTTTTAAATAACAGAAAGAAACAGGGTATGTCCTAGCCACCTCTGAGCTCAAGTTGAGACAGGTCTGAGGTTAGGAGAGGTGGCCACTGAATGTGTCCTAGATGTGTATGATCCTTGTAAGAGGGGTGCTAGTGGAACTAGTGAGTAATCTATACGTTAAAATATTCATCTATATATGTTGGTGAGTACAGGTTTGTGTGGAGGGGTGTGTGTGTGTGTGTGTGTGTGTGTGTACATGTGTGTATTTGCATGTGGAAGCCAAACCTCAGCCTCAAGTGTCCTTCCTTAGGAAGCTGTCCACTTTGTGTTTGAGACAGAGTCTCTTACCAGGACCTGGAGGCTGGGCTGGGCTGGCCACCTTGTGTTTTGAGGCAGAGTCTCTCACCAGGACCTGGAGACTGAGCTGGGCTGGCCAGCAAACCCAAGGACTCTTCCTGTCTCTGCGTCCTCAGTGCTGGGACCACAGGTGCTTGGCAACAGACCCAGGCTTTTTTTTTCTTTTACATGGGTTCCTAGGATCCAACTTTGTTCTCCATGCTTGCACAGCAAGTACGTTTCCAGTCAGCCATATCCCAGCACCTAGGAACCTTAAAATTTTATTTATAAAATTAGCATGCAAATATCACTTCAAATTAGAAAACACTTCCCATTTTTATTCCTAAAACATGAGTCAAAATGACAACAGACTTCCAGGCCCTCCATCAGTCAGAACAGAGGAGGGCAAGGAGGTGTCCAGGGAGCTCTCATAAAGTGCAGAAGCACTCGCTGGCTGGAGACCCGTGTCCATTGTTCTCTTCTCCTGTCAGGACTTGGCTTTGTGTCAGGGAATTCTTTCCCATCTTCTTCCAGGTTGGTCCAGGTGACCACAGCTTTGTCTGGTGAATACCTATGGAACCACTGGCCTGCTGCACCTCTGCTGGGACCGGTTCCTTTTGCAGAGATGGTTTGCCTGGCAGATGAAGGAGCCAAAGTTACTTCAGCCTCCCTCCTTGGAGGGGAGGGACCCCAAAGCCTTCCTACATGTGGTGTGTAAGTGTATGGCTTTTGTGTTTTTGCTGTGGCCTGAGGCCATGAAGGGATTAAGCTTCCCACCTACCTAGAACAAGGAAACTGCAGGACCATGAGAGGTTTGTCTCCTTCTTATAATCTTATAAGAAATGATGGCGTTCTCACATATAAAGAAAACCATAAAAACTTATTAAAGATCATGAAGAATGCCTTATAGGACAAGTGAGGTGGGGGGGCTTGGAGACAAATGAGAGAATATATATATATTACATATATATAATATGAATGTGTATATTCATATTATATATATATATTATATATATATATATATAATATATAAAATGACACAAGCACAGAAACACACACACACAAAAAAAAAAAAAAAAAAAAGGTTTTTTTTTAAATAAAGAGGATTACCACTGGTGTTACTATGCTAACATTACAGTTCGATATACCTGAATAAACAGTAACTTTAGTTTTTTTATTTATTATTTTTGTTATGTGTATGAATGTACTGTCTGCATGTAGGTTGGTGCACCCATGTCATGCAATGCGCAGAATCAGAAGAGGGTGTCAGATTCCCCCTGGAACTAGAGTTAAAGACGGTTCTTAGCAGCCATGTGGGTGCTGGGAATCGAATCTGGGTGCTCTGCAAGAACAGTTGGTGCTCTTAACCGCTGAGGTGGCACACACCTTTAGTCCCAGTACTCAAGAGACAGGCAGATCTCTGTAAGTTGATGCTCTTAACCGCTGAGCCATCTCTCCAGCCCCACAGTAACTTTAATTTTAAGAGTAGACCTGAACTTGACGGTGTCTCCTGAACTTGTGCTCCTGAGCCCAGCCTCACCCATCTTTTACATAATACTAGTTCTCCAGCCTCAATTGGAGAACTACAATTTTGGATCCACTCTTGTCTTATCAGAGAAACTTGCCCTTTCATCCTAGGCTTAAAACATCTCATACGATGTCAAATGTTCTTCTAAATCTTCACTGTTTTCCATGATATGAATATGATTTGCTAATTCAAGCACACCCTCATTTATTCACTATTTAGGGTGGAGGGCAAGATGAGGTTCAGAGGGATCAAGATCAGGTGTGTAGGTCACAAGAGCACATGGCTCAGTGAGCTTGCTTGCATTATATATTGTATCTCTTTGCTTGCAAAGTTAAGTAAGTCATTAGTCCAGATTCCATCTATCTTGCAAAAGTCATTCTTACAGTTACCTACACAGGAGCAAGACTCACATTAACACCAGCAGCCACAGTACAAGAGGGAAATGGAGTCACAGAATCACAGAAGAATTTGGACTGAGATTTTTCTGAAGTGTAGCTGAATTTCTGTTAAAATGCAGGGTGGCCTAAGGGTTGTGCAGCCTTAGGCATCTGTCACACAAATATTTGTGTTCTGAAAGAACTTCCAAGCAATGGTTGATTAGTCCACAAAGTAGGGCTGCAAATCAAAAAGAAAGCTGTGAACCTGGGCTACTGAGCAGTTGCGTACAAGTGTTTCAAGTCTGCTGTGATTGATTAACTGTGCATCTTACAGATCGGAAATCCTGTCTTTAGCAGACCAAATTAATGAATGTATTCAATATTATTCATCATTACCACAATAAGAGGAATGATCAGGCCAATTATTTGAAGTTTATGGAGCATCAAGATGGATCAGTGGGTAAAAGTACTCACCATGTAACCCCGAGTTGGGTTTCTGGAACCCATGGTGCGAGGAGAGAGCCAGCCCCTAAGAGATGCCCTCTCACTTCTTCCTGTGCCCTGAGGCACAGCCTTGTATTCACTCATGTATGCACACAAAATAATGATAAAATAAGAAATTTGAAAAACGTTTATTTTCTGTGCCTGAGTGTTTTGCCTACATGTATTTACATGCACTCAAGCGTACAGTGCTCACAGAGGCCAGAAGTAGGTGTCAGATACCCTGGAAATGGAGTTAAGGATGGTCGTTAACTTCTATGTGGTGCTGGGAATCAAACCCGGTCCTCTGCAACAGCAGCCAGTGCTTTTAACTGCTGAGCCATTTCTCCACCCCTAAAGGAAAAAAAGCAAATTGAAATGAATAAATAGGGACTGAAGAGATGGCTCAGTGGTTAAGAGTGCCGACTGCTCTTGCAGAGGACCAGGGTTTGATTCCCATTATCCACATGGTGGCTAAGAACCTCTTTAACTTCAGTTCCAGGGGAATCCGACGCCCTCTTCTGACCTCCATGGCATTGCACGACACGGGTGCACAAACCTACATGCAGACAATACACTCATACACTTAAAAAATAATAAATAAAAAAATTAAAATGAATAAATAAAATTTATGTTGGGTTTGGCTGTATGTAGTTCAGTTGGTAGAGTGCTGGCCAAGCATGCACAAAGCCCTGAGTTAATTCTCCAGCATTCATAAAACTGGGCATGGTGGGGAGATCTCCCAAGACCACCTGAAGCACAGGTAGGAGCTGGGTGCTTCAGCCAGGCAGAGTGTTTGGATTTCGTAGTCTTTGTTGATCTTTGGCCCTATTGGCTGGTGTGGCTGTGGGGGCAGAGGTGTCCTCTCAGCTGGTATAAAAGGTGGGTTTGTGTGAGTCTTGAGATCGGGGATCTCCCAAGACCACCTGAAGCACAAGTCGGAGCTGGGTGCTTCAGCCAGGCCGAGTATTTGATTGGATTTCATTGTCTTTGTTGATCTTTGACCCAATTGGCTGGTGTGGCTGTGGGGGCAGAGTTGTCCTCCTAGCTGGTATAAAAGGTGGGTTTGTGTAAGTCTTGAGATCGAGGATCTCCCAGGACCACCTGAAGCACAGGTACCAGGGCACGGGCTAAACAGAACACCCCCCCCCCCCGAAATGGGAATGCCGAAGGAGTGTCCAATGGTTCTTTGGAGGGATCATTCCGAATTCATCAAGGGAAGGTAAGAGTGAGTTAGACTTCCATAGAAAGCCTAAAGCCTTAGACAAGTCAATACTCCTCAAGCAAGGAGTAAAGGAAAAAACCAAATCAATCAAACATACAATGAAGGCATTGAAGGAGGCAAGCAAAGCAAGCCTTCAACACAGTGAAAGAGGCATTTAGGACTCAAAATGGAATACAGGCAAAGAGGGGGGAAAACCCATATGCAGGCGACACCAACGAGAGACAAACCAAGGGAAAAGGTGCAGGATATCCCACACCAAGCTCTACCGACCTTGTGGAAGATTCCTACAGTGGGATCCCCCTGGGGATGGCCCAGGACACAGATATCGGAAATACAATGTGAACATACTTAAAGAGTACAAGATTATAAAGAGCAAATCAAAGAATTAAGAAAAGAGAATGAAAAACCAAGAAGAGGCTACAGAGAATGACCAACTCTGGAATGAACTGGAACATTTGAAAGGATCCCTGCTTGTGATGAAAAAGATAAGGGAAACCAAACCAGTGAAGCAAAGAGCTGCAGAAGCGATTGAGAAGCTCCAAAAGCACCTGGAAATGATAAAGAAATCGCAAACGGAACTGAAAAAGGAAGGGAACCCAAACACTCATCCAATTCAAAGAGGAGAAAGGAAATGGAAAAAGCCTCAGAAGCAGAATGGGAGGAAGCAGAACAAAGATATCTTCCAGACCTGGAAGATAACACAGAACAACAAAAACCTCAACGGACAAGATAGAACAATTTAAAAATACATGAAAGTGGAACAACTAGGAACTGTGAGGACACATGAAAAGATCAAACCTCCATATCCTAGGGATAGAGGAAGGAGACGAATCCCAAGAGAATGGTATTGCACAGATCTTCAACAGAATAATAGATGTAAAATTTCCCCAACAAAAAAAAAGACAAACCAATACACAATATCGAGAAGCCAACACCCAATAGAAACTCCAAAAACAGACCACGCATCAGAAAAGAAAACTCTCCACACCATATCATAGTTAAACTGCTAGACACAACGCAAAGGAAAAAAATTCTTAAAAGCCCCAAGAGAAAACAAACAAGTGACCTATAAGTGGCACCTATCAGAATTACAACTCAAACTTTCAGTGCAAACTATGAAAGCTAAAAGAAGGAACATGGGCAAAGCGATTCCTAGGTTAAAGGATTAACTGCCAACCCAGATTTACTATACCCAGCAAAAAAAAAAAAAAAAAAAAAAAAAAAAAAAAAAACCTTCCATGACATAAACAAGATTGAAAGAATACATGTCCGGAAAACCAACCCTTCCAGAGAATACTTGAAGCAATTCAAGGACAGAAGAAAAGAAAAGGAGCCAACCAACCCCGACACCTAGAAAGAGAAATCAATACAAGCCTAACTGCAGAAGTGAAACCTAGACCAAAACCGTAAATGGGATAATAAGTGAGGAAAAAGGAAAGCAACACAAACCTATCAGTCAAACATTAAATCTTAATGGACTAAACTCCCAATCAAAAGGCCATAGACTGGGAGATTGGCTTACGGAAATCAGAACCCATCTATATGCTGTCTACCAAAAACACATCTTACCTTCAAAGACAGGCACCACCTTAATGTTAAAGGATGGAAAAAATACTCTAAGCAAATGGTACCAAAAAGAACGCAGGTGTTGCTATTTTAATATTTAATATTAGACAAAAGGACTTCCACGTAAAAGAAATAGAAGGGAGAGACAAAGAAGGGCCAATTAATCTTTGTCAAGGAACAATTCACCAAGACGATTTCACAATTCTGAATATATCTGCCACCAAACTCTGGTCCACCAAACTTTATAAGGACCATTCTCCAGGAACACAGGCACAGATTAACCCCAGTACCTCATAGTAGGGCGACTTCAATACCTCACTGAGCACGTTGGACAGGTCAATTCAGGGACAAAGAATAAACAGAGAGGACTTCAGAACTGAAACAATACATTGTTACATCCAAATGGACCTCACAGCCATCTATCGAATATTCCACCCTAATGCCAGAGAATACACTTTTACTCAGCACCCCCACAGAAACATTCTCCAAAATCAACCACATTACTGGGACACAGAAGAAAGAAGAACCTCCACAAAATACAAAAAGGATTGAACTAATTTCATGCATTCCTATCAGACCATAGTGCACTAAAAAAAAGCTCAACTCAACACGAGGGATAAAGAAGCTCCTACTAATTATAAGAACACGTGGAGACTTAACAACACTCTCTTGAATAATGAATGGGTTCAAGGAAGAGATAAAGAAAGAAATAAGAAATAAAAAGCATCCTGATTGAATACAATGACAATTCAACATAACAAAACTTTTGGGATACTTCAAAAGCAGTTCCAAGAGGGAAGTTTATAGCCTTAAGTGCCCAAATTAAAAAATACAGAATGGGAACAAATGGATGATCTAACATTACAGCTAGAAGCACTTGAGAAGCAACAACACAGATGAACCCTAAACACAACATGGCAGGAGGAAATAACAAAAAACAGGAGCAGAAAGAAATCAATGAAATAGAAAAAGAACAATGATACAAAAAAAAAAAATCAATGAATCCAAAAGTTGGTTCTTTGAAAGAAAAACAAAATAGAAGACCTCTAGCCCCAGTAACCAAAAGAAAGAAGGAGGAACAACTCCACATCAATACAATCCATGATGATAAATGAAAAGGAAAATCAGCACAAAGACAAGAAACGGATCCAGAAAATCATAAGTGAATCTTCAAAAACAAACGCTTAGTACATATACGAGTATGAACTCTACTAGTTGACAGAAGAAATGGAATGATAATTCTGAAAACCTGGAATATCCAATAGCTCATAACCAAGAGAGATTACAGCTAATTAAACAACATCATGAAGAATGATAGTTAAACAAGAACCTTCCCACTAAAAAAAAAAGCCGAGGCCCAGACGGTTTCACAGCAAAATTCTAATAAACATTTCATAAAAGGACTTGCTAAACGCATTATTACTGAATTGTTAGAAGAATATAACAATCAGAGGAATTTCTCCCAAATTCCTTCTATTGATGCCAAGCATCCGCTCTATTACCAAAAACCAGGCAAAAGATACAACAAAAGGAGAATTAGATCCAGCATCTGTCCTCCTAATGAACATCAGATGCCAAACTTCTAAACAAGAGATCCTGGCAAGTCCATACAGATCCCACATTAGAGAAGATCATCCCATTGACCAAGTTCAGATTCGATACAGAGATGCATAGTGATGGTTTCAACATACAAAATCAATAAGCATCATCACACATAAATGGACATGAAATGACAAGAAAATACACAATCATCTCACAATTGAGCGAAAAAAGCCTTTCACAATAGCGCAGCACTCCTTCATGCTTAAAGTCCTAGAAGTAATTGATTGAGGTTGGTGTAGGGTTATCAGTTAGCGCGGTCTGAATGCTTAAGATCCTTCTTGTAATTATAAGTAGGAAGTGCTCAGTATATCATAAGCCAATCAGAACCAGCCAATATCATCCTAAATGGGGAAAGGACAGTCAGAAACATCGCCTTTTAAGGTTGGAACCTCAGCAGTTGCGACCTCCTGTCACAGCTACAAACCTCTTCATATATGAAGTGTTGTAAACACTTGCTCAGGCAAATAAGGCAAGAAAGGAAAATTTAAATGGTGAGTACTAATTTGGATAAAAGAGGAAGTCAAGCTAACTCCTTTTTGCTGATGATAAGACTGTTTACTTAAGGAATGCTAAAAAAAAAAAAAAAAAAAAAAAAAAAAAAAAAAAAAAAAAAAAAAAAAAAAAAAAAAAAAAAGGATACAAAATTAACCTAGAAAAATCAGTAGCCTTTCTTTACACCAACAACAAGCAACTGAAGAAGGAATTCAAGAAGACCTTCCCACTCACCATAGCCTCAAAAACAACAAAATACCTAGGAACAAACATAACCAAAGACACCAAAGATCTCTACAACAAAAACTTTAAAGCTTTGAACAAAGAAATTTAAGAAGACATCAGAAGATGGAAAAACCTCCCATGCTCATGGATTGGGAAAATTAATATAGTAAAAATGTCCATTCTACTGAAACTCTTGTATAGATTTAATGCAATCCCAGTTAACACCCCCAAGAGTTTCTTCACGGGCTTGGAAAAAATGTTCTTAATTTCATTTGGAAAAACAAAAGACCCCGAATAGCCAAAGCAAACCTGAGTGAAAAGAGCAATACAGAGGGATCTCTATACCAGACTTCAAACTATACTACAGGGCTACAGTCATAAAAACAGCTTGGTACTGGCACAAAAACAGACCTGTTGACCAATGGAACAAAAGTGAAGATCCAAACTTGAGTACATACAATTTCATCCATCTCATATTTGACAAGGGAGCCAAGAAGACACAATGGAAGAAAGACAGCATCTTCAGCAAGTGGTGTTGGCAAAACTGGATCACCACTTGTAGAAGAATGAAATTGAACCCCTACCTCTCGCCCTGTACAAAAGTCAACTCCAGATGGATTAAAGACCTCAACATGAAACCCCGAACTCTGAAGGTGATAGGAGTAAAAAGTTGGCCGCAGACTACATGACATAGGCATAGGAAAAGACTTCCTAAATCAGACAGCCGCTGCGCAAGAATTAAGGTTGACGATTGACAAAAGGAACTCATTAAACTCAAAAGCTTCTGTACATCAAAAGAAACAGTCAAGGAAGTGAAGAGAAATCCCACAGAGTGGGAGGAAACCTTCACAGCAGAAACATCTTACAAAGCATTGATTTCCAGAATATATAAACTACTCAAAAAACAAAGAAGAACGAAAACAAATGACCCACTTAATAGGTGGAGCAAAGAGCTGAACAGAGACTTCACAGTAAGGAAGTTATAGAAGGCTGAGAAACATCTCAAGAAGTGTTCAACATCACTAATCATTAAGGAAATGCAAATCAAAACCACTCTAAAATATCATCTTACTCCAATAAGACTGGCTAGGATCAAGAAAACAAATGACACCAAGTGCTGGAGAGGTTGTGGGGAAAGAGGAACACTCATCCACTGCTGGTGGGAATGTAAACTCATATAGCCATTATGGAAAGCAGTGTGGAGAGTTCTTGGAAGACTTGGAATGAAACTTGCCACCTGAACCAGCCATACCACTCCTGGGCATGTACCCACAAGACTCATCTTACCGCAGAGATACATGCACAGCTATGTTCATTGCAGCTCTCTTCACAATAGCAAGGAGCTGGAACCAACCCAAATGCCCCTCAATGGAGGAGTGATAGAGAAAATGTGGTACGTCTACACAATGGAGTTCTATGCAGTGGTAAAGAAAGATGACATCATGAGTTTTGCAGGTAAATGGCTGGAGCTAGAAGATATCATGCTGAGTGAAGTAATACAGTCCCAGAAAAACAGACAATGAATGGTATCCCTCATCTGTGGATGGTAGCACCAAATACCTAACTGTATGGCAAACTGAGCAACGTCAAGGTGATTTGAAAACAACTGTACTCTTATATAGTGAATCCCTTAAAATATAATAAATAATAATTAAAAAAACTGGGCATGGTGGCACAGGCCTGTGAACCCAGCACCTGGGCGGTAGAAAAGGAAGTTCAGAAGTTCAAGGTCATCCTTGACTATGTAGTAAGCTTGAGGCCAGCTTAGGCTGCATGAGACACCATCCTGAATGAATGAATGAATGAAGAAAGAAAGAAAGAAAGAAAGAAAGAAAGAAAGAAAGAAAGAAAATATATAGAGACAAATCAAATCCCATAAAGAGTGAAGGGTATTCTTAAAAGGAAGATATTCGCAGATCACAATCTGCCAAATATTAAAACACATATCAAAACTGTCATGTTAAAATGACTTATGTTGGGAAATGATCAGACAATTTGAACAATGGATCTATACCAATTTGATCCTAATATTTGGCAATAGAATGACTATAAAGCAGCGGGAAATATTAAGCTGAAAAATAAATTGTGCTGGTGAAATTATTTCAGAATTTGTAAGAACATCACACCCTGTGTGTGCTATGCTAGATCCCTAAATAAATTCCAGATGGTTGCAAGTTTTACGCATGTAATACCAAATGTGTATCCATTAGAAAGCAGTGGAGGGTTATTCTGTGACAGTGCTTTGGAGGATAATTACTACCATTCAAAAATCATAAATAAATATGAAAAATCTCAATTCAAATGAAATGATATAGAAGATAAGTAGAACAGGAGCCACATCTTGCCTCTGCTACAAAGATAAACAAATCCAAGAAGACTTCCAGTTCAAAAGAACAAGTAATTGAATTAAATAGAAGAGAAAAAGAGATGGGTTAGAGGTTAAGAGCAATGGCTGCTCGTACAGAGGACCTGGGTTCTGTTCCAAGCACTCACATGGTGGCTAACAACCATATGTAACTCCAGTTCCAAAAGATCCAACACCTTCTTCTGACCTCTGTGGGCATTGCATGACACGGGTGCACTCACATACATGTAGGCAATACACCCACACACATAAAACAAAAACAATAAATAAAACATTATAAATAAATAAATAAGTAGCATAATTCCACAAAGAATGGTGCTTATGAAAGAACCCATCATACTAGTTGCCTGGAGGAATTAGAGCAGCTGGCAGTTACCTGGAGGAAATAGCTTCCTGGGGAGGACTGAGATCCATCAGGGCCTGGAACAGGTAGCCGTGTGGGCATGAAAAAGGGAGGCAGAGGTCTGTTTTAAATAAATACTACAAAAGTCAGTATCAGAACTTTGAGCAGAGGATAGAGTGATTTTTGTCTCCAAAAGATCATTTCAGCTTTTGTTTGAGACAGGGTTTCATACATCCCCAGTTAGCCTCAAACTTCCTATGTAGCTAAGGATGACCGTGAACTTCTAATCCTTCCTCCACTCTGTGAATACTGGGATTACAGGTATGCACCACCATGCCTGGCTTAAATAGTATATTTTCTTTAGCCAAAAAGAAACATGACCTGAAGTTTACTAATTATTTAGGTTTCATTTCCATTTACTTTTCTTCTATTAAATATCTAGTTGAATTTAGTGGTTGTCTTAGTTTCGTTTCCTGTTGTGATAAAAATACTCTGACAAAAATAACTTAAGGAAGGAACAGGGTTGATTTTTAGCTCACAGTTTGAGGCACAGTCTGTACTGGTTGAGGTCAAGGCACAAGGGCTTGAGGCAGCTGGTCAAATTGCATCTATAGTCAGGAGAGACCAGTGGATCCTTGCATGGCAGTTCTCAGCTTGCTTTATCTATTTTATACAGACCAGGATCCCTGGCCAGGGAATGGTTCCACCCACATTAAGATGGATTTCCTCCACATCAATGAAAATAATCCAAGAAAATCTCCAACAGGAGCCAGGCGTGGTGGCACACACCTTTAATCCTAGCACTTGAGAGGCAGAGGCAGGCGGATCTTTGTGAGTTCAAGGCCAGCCTGGTCTACAGAGTGAGTTTCAGGACAGCTGGGACTACAGGGAGACCCTGTGTAGAAAAGACAAAAAAAAAGAAAAGAAAAAAGAAAATCTCCAATAGGGATGCTCGGAGTCTCAGGTGATTCCAGATTCTGTCACCTTGACAACACCAACCATCATAGTATAGCAGTGGTATATATAATGACCCCTTTCACAGTGCTATATGTAATTATGCCTTTTCTTTCAGAGTATATATATATATATATATACACATATTTATGTATATATATGTATATATATGTATATATGTATATATATTCATATGTATGTATATATACATATACATATATACATATATATGTATATATATGTATATATATGTATATGTGTATATATATATTCATATGTATGTATATATACATATACATATATACATATATATGTATATATATGTATATATATACATAAGCCAACATGTACATATATGTATATATATACATATATATGTATATATATACATATATATGTATATGTATATACATACATATAACATGTTAGCTTGTCTACTGAGTTTCTCAGCTCATAGAGGATGGTGTTAAAGAGGTTGGGTCTGGATTGTACTTTGCTTAGTTTCCCCTCTCTCCTCTTAGACCTTATCTGTAGTTTTCCATTTGCAAATAGTAGATGTATTCCACCTCTACAAAAACCATCTGATGCCAGTGTTCTAGTGACTAGAGAGAGGTGAGGAGAATGACTCATCTACGTGTCAGTGTACATACCACTAACTTACCTTTGGGATATCACACTTGTCTAACTTGAATTACAGACACAAATAAGAAAATGATCAGTTCTTTCTTTCAGCTTCTCGCTATAGTCAAAGTATTTGAATATGTATTTTCTTCTCTATCATTCTGATGTTCTTAAGAAATAGATAAGAAAAGATCTGGTTCTGATTATATACAAGAATAAGAAATTACGTGACTTAATGACAACAACAAACAAGCAAGGGACAAAGCCAACAATAAAATTCAGTCTTAAAAACAATTATCTAAGGCTGGGGACTGGGTGTGCAGCTCCGTTAACAGAGTGCTCTCAGGAAATCCGAGTTCTGTCCTCAGTGTGACATAAACCAGATATGGTAGCACAGGTCTGTAATCTCAGAACTTTGGTGGAAGAGACATAAGAATCAGACGTATGCTGGGGGAATAGTCCGCAGCTGGTTGTTTAAACGCTGAGGATAAGAACCCCGCACAAAAACAAAAAAAAAAAAAAAAAAAAAAAGAATCAGACGTAAGGTCGCTATTGGTTATGTAGTGAGTTGGAGGCTATCCTGGGCTACATGAGATCCAGTCTCAAAAAAAAAAAAACTGTAAAAATATTCTTTTCTTTTACGTTTTGCTATGCAATATTTAAAGCAGTTAAATAATTTCTAAAAGTCATTGATCTATATTAACAGGCCTGAGAGAGGCTTACAAGAGAGGATGAAGAAGCAAATGGTTTGTACCCTCTGCTCTGAGGGGTTCCCACTCTCCTGCAATCTAAAAAGGCATTGCTGTGTGAAGGCCCAATTCTTCCCCGTCCCCTTTAAGCCAACTGTCTCTGTATATGTCCTATAATTTTGAATTATGGTTTAGTGCTCATTTATGGCTGGGATAATGATTAAAGCACAATTAATCTCTGATAATGCCCTGTCTACATTGGTTCACTAAATCAGAACTTTTGAGGGTGTGTTTTACTTTTATTATTATTTCTACTATAAATCCATGTGAGTCACCAGTAGTGACACTGGCTGGCTTTTTCTTTATAGAAGTTTGAGTCATTGTGTGGCTCTGATAACTGATCCTTCCCAGTGTTTTAGTGTTCACAGCTCCAACCTGATTGATGGTGGCACATACTTAATATATTTGGAAGATACTTACAAGCTGGTCATGACCACTAAACAGCCAGCCTTTGTACATCTTAGGAGACTCTTTACGATGCATCTCCCTGACTAGATACTTCCCTTTCTCTTATTTAAATTGTTTGTAAAATATTTACTTAAATATTCATCAGAGATTTTTTTTTTTTTGGTCTTTTTGAGAGTCTTCTTAGTAGAAGGGTCTTCTTGTAGACCCAGCTGTCCTGGAACTCACTCTGTAGATCAGGCTGGCCTTGAACTCACAAAGATCCACCTGCCTCTGCCTCCCAAGTGCTAGGACTAAAGGTGTGTGCCACAACGCCCAGCAGAGATTACTTTTTCATGAGAAATCATATTAAACCTCTCTATATCGATGGATACAAGTTTACTTTCATTAGAAGCCCGTGATCAGGGATAGTTGGTTAAGCCATTCCTCCTTCTTTCCATGATGTCTCCTAAATTATAGATGATTTAATGCCAATGATCTTAATAATAAAAATCACATATAAATTGATTTTAAAATTCCAGAGAATTATTTTACATACTTAGGTGTTGTTTGTTCATTAGAGGGTCTGGAAATATCAAATTGACCAGGTCAGAGAGAGATAAGCTTCCTGTTCTTAGTACTGAGCTTATGTGCAGACCGTAACCATGTTTGGGTGGCCATAATCAAAATAGGGGGACTGTGTTGGGCTATTCAGAATCAATAATTAATATTGATGCTGGCTGTCCTTGAGTTACATAAAGTCACTGGCAAGAATGACAAGAAACCCTGACCAAGCAGCTTGAAAATCTTCAGCTTGGAATTCTGTAAAGCAGATGATAACCACCAATGAATGAATTACTATTTCTATTATTACTGCAGCTTGAGTTAAGTCAGGAGTGACTTTGTCCCTGCTTGGCCATCATGTCACTGCTACACAGTGAGCTGTGAATGGCAGGTGTGATTTCCATCATGCAGAGCCAGGTTGTCCCGCCCGCACATGTTCTGCATATGGACCACACAGTCCTTGCCGGGCAATGGAAATCTGTTGGCCATGGCAGAATCCATCTGGTATTTGTAACCATCTCAATAATTAATTGGGTAGTATGAGAATTGATGATTCGGTGATTAAATTTGATCAGTATTGTGTCCAGGTGTTCTTTAAGGTCAGTCTAGTTGTTTTGATTTATAGGCAACAGTGAGTGATGTTTTAGCTATGTTCTCATATTTCACAGCAGTAATTCACATAAACAACTGTGTCAGTGGTAAGAGAGTTGAGTAATGTGTTATTCACATGTGTTATTAGTATGGAACTACGCCGTTCCTATCTTAAGCCATGGTGGTGGTATAAAATCAGAGTGATATATAAAATCCTTAAACCCCTAGACTAATATCTGATAGAATTTTGGGAGATTTCTCTAAATCTTTATTCTATAAATCTTTCTATAAAAGAAAGATTTTAATGAGAAAAAGTTATATTATTCACATGCATATGTATCTGTCTGTTTATCATCTATTATCTGTAGCTAGTATCTATTATTTTTCACCTATTAACTATAATCTGTATCTGTCCATCTTCTGTATAAGAACGACCAATTATTTATCTATCAACCTATGTATTTTCTATCTACAAATCGAGCTGTCTTCTGTCTGTCTGCATATATGATTAATAGTTTACTCCCCAGAGTCACTCATTTTCTTCACAACTGTTTTGCAGACTAAAATATATAGAAAAATTTTATATTAAAAGATTATTAAATTATGCATATATAATATAATTAGATGAGATTAAAAGGAACTTATGGTGAAAAGACTTTTAAAATGTAGACATATCAGCAACAAAACAAATTGTAAAATGATTAATTATCAAGTATTGTCTGAACACTTTCCCAACCCATGCAACTTTTCACCTGACGAAAGACTTAGCCCCCTGTGGAAGCAGAAGACCTCTTCAGCCCTTCAAAATGAGTATCTACCACTAGCTCTTAAACAATATGTGTCATGTTTGCCACTTATAAAGTCAGCTCATGCATAAATTAAGCTTTTTAACCTGTAGCTCTGAATAAGCATCTCATGAAATGTGCTGGTGTTCGCTCACCGTGGAGGTATCCTACTATCAGTTCAATTGTTTTAATGATAAATTTCCTTTTCAAACTGGAAGGATCTGTTGATAGACAAAACCGGGAGCTCACAATGGACTATTTAGACTTGCAAATGATGGAACATTTAATTATTCCAAAATAGCATCCCCCAGTTAGGGTATGATCGTTGAATCCATCATCCTTTAGTTTATACGCAGGAAACATTCATCACATCTCCCTCAGACAGGAGCCAGTCAGCTAAATATAGATTTGGGGACCATTCATTTCAGCTAGACATTTCATCGAAGGCCTGGAATTTCATTTATTCCCATAACAGAGATAAAGTGTTTATAAGTGACGCGCTAAGACCATAAGAAAAAGCAGAGTGCATTCGAGCCCCTTGCAGGGGGCTGTATTTATATACAGGCTCTGCAGAAGATCCTGTTCCTATGAAAGGAAAGTTGGAGATAATTCGCTAGCCGCATTATTCCACAGAACAGTTATGTTCTCTGTGTGTGGGAACTGGAACTGTAGCTCAGTAGCAGGTCACATGTGCTTTTTGCATGTATGAGATCTTGGGTTAGAACCCCTTCACCAAAACCAACAGGGACAATGACAGCATGGGTTCAGTTTGGGAACTTGGAATTTGTTTACAAATTAATTCTCATTTTGCTTCAAGACAGATCTGGGTAGCAGGACCGAGATATGCTTAAACTCTTCCTATATTTCTTCGAATACCACATAATGTATAACTCTTTGAATTATTTTTGTTCTTTTTTTCTTTTTGGCAGGGTTTCACATCCCACGCTGGCCTCAAACTCACTATGTAGACAAGGATGACCTTGAATTTACAATCCTCCTGCTGCTTCTTCTCAAGCACTGGGATTACAGGTGTGTGCCTCCATGTTTGATTTATGTGGTACCGGAAATGCTTCACGCATGCTGGGCAAACACTCCATCAATGGAGCTATCTGCCTAGTCTGACTCTAATTATTTAAAGGGTGCAATTGGCTAGTTTAGCTAAGGAGATATACTACCTGTCCTGTTTCTTTAGAAGCCAGAAGGTCTGTTGTTTTCCCTGACCCCATCCAGTCCTGTGCCTCAGAGCCTTGTCTCTGATGTCTGAAGTCAGCTCCGAGTCAATTGTGATGAATGAAAAAGTAAACAGAGGATGTTTGAGATGTTGTATAGTAGAGTTGTCACTATGGATGGCCAGTGATTTTCCTGTTGTACCTACAATGTAGAGACGGGCCAATCATATGCCTGGGAAACTTTCTTCAAGGTCTAGATGACTGACGGGTTTTCCTTGCTAATGGCTGGCGACTCTTCTTTTTCTGGCTCATCCTTGTCTTCCTGGAAGAAGAGCCTAGTTCATTATTTTTTTGAGAGAAATAAAAAATTGTAAGTAGCTCCATTATTGTCAGGGAATAATGAAAAACGTACCTTTGTCCCTACAAAGGAAATTAAATTAACATACGATGGATGATACACCATGGTGATTTAGCTGCCTGATCCCTAAATAAAGGACATGGGAGATTAACAAGGGAACACAGTTACGTACCCGTTTTCTTCTCAAGGATCTGGCAAAGCTGGCCTGAGGGGAGGCAGTCAGAGATGGAATCGAGAAAGGCAGAGAAACGCTCTGAGGAGCCACAGCTGACTCAATGCTTTCTGTGAGCAGCTAGGGAGGCCGAGAAATATCAGTTGTGTAAATATTGCTGTGTCTACAATAGCAAAACTCCTGTCACTTTGATAGATGTTTTGCATACATATAAAGTGCAAAATCAATCTTGATAGGTGTGATTTCTCACAGTAATCAGTGCATGAATCTTCCCTGCTTAGCTCTCTGGAAGACGCTATGGCTGGATCTCTGTCTTCAGAGAGTTTGTGCAACTTCTCTGCTGCACCGGATCTGTCTCTGTGTTCTCTCTCTGCCAGGTTAAATCATCTTGTAACAACGTTCCCAGGTTTTCCATTATTTTTTTGACACACAGAATTTTGAAATGTGAGACCTGGGAAGGTTTTGTGGGAAAAATTGTTTTGCAATTCACAGCAATTCACAGCAGCAGAGCTGCAGATGGACGGGACACTTTAGAAAAAGACGAAAAGTACTGTCAGATACTATGGTGTCGCAGCACTGCACAAGACAAGCCTGGCCCAGGCAAGGCATGCTTTCTTCCTGCGGAAAGATCCTGTGGTGCCAACTTCCTGCCCTGCGTTCAAGCCTGTCTTCTTTCAGTCCTCACCAGTTCCCACCCTTCTCCCTTCCCACGGCCTCCATTTCTCCTTTGCCTGTCATTTTTCTGCGAAACATTTGGGATCTAGTCTCTCTCTGTCTCTGTCTCTGTCTCTCTCTCCTCTGTCTTTTTGAGATAGGGTCTCCCTGTAGCCTCAGCTATCCTGGAACTCACTCTGTAGACCAGGCTGGCCTTGAACTCACAGAGGTTCCACCTGCCACTGCCTCTGAGTGCTGGGATTAAAGGCGTGCACCACTGCACCCAGTTCTTTTCTTTCTCTTAATATCTAGATTCAATTTCTAAGCCTTTTTCCCACTCTCACATCCCTCTTCTGCCAACCGATATCTGAATGTGCTTGGGTCTTTGTTTCCATTTCCATTTTCTTTCTACCCCCTTGGCTATTTCTGTACACTTCCGTTTTCGGATGCACACCTCTCAAAGTGGGGTGCTGATATGCAGAACTTCATGCACTAGTGCCCTAAAGTATGAACAGGGAGTGGGCAATTGAAAATAAATTAGGAGAAGGGATCACGGAAATGGAGGGACAAATTGTCAGGGTGGTGATTTACCACCCCAGTGTCAACACATACAGGAAGGTCAAAGGGGAAATCGAGGCGGCTGCTGATGCCGGCCCTGAGAAGCTGAAAGTGAGCAGGGAGTGTGGTCGAGACCCAGGAGGCCAGCCCTGGGACGGCATCAGAGGCAGAGGCCCCAGGGCTCCCGAGGTTATCCAGGGGGCTGTAAATTGAAGCCAAAAAGACCAGTTTGAGGGGCTCTGCTCTTTACAGGGTTTCAGACAGAACAACACGGGGACAATGATTTATGAAGGAACTCATCTTCGTCACTTCTAAGACATTGCTTTTGGCTTCAAAGGGGTGGGAAGAAAGATTCCAACATCTTACAAATGTGTGGTGTGGTGTGTGTGTGTGTGTGTGTGTGTGTGTGTGTGTGTGTGTATTCCCATTACTTACATATGGACAGCTCTTGGCTCCTCAAAACTCAGAAATACTGTTTCTCCTGTTCTTTTGCAAACACTCGCTTATGCCATACAAACATGCACAACACACACTATACACATACCATGCATGTTAAATACATATGCCATTTACATACCATATACACACAAATCACACGCCATACACGTATCTTTTTTTTTTTTAAAGAGGGTGTTGGATCCCCTGGAACTAGAGTTATAGACTGGTTGTTGGCCCTCATGTGGGTGCTGGGATTCGAATCTGGGTCTTCTGCAAGAATACCCAGTGATCTTAACCTCTGAGCCATGTCTCCAGCCTCAATACACATACCTTACACACATCATAAACACACTACACACACCATACACACTATATATATACATGCACTATATACACAGGCACCATTCACTTTCATACCATACACATATCACACACCATACACATATATACACCACACAGACATAATACATACACTCCAAACACACCTCATATATACACATTTCACATACACCACACACATCATACACACATACACATGCTATCCTCATGTACATACCACACAGATATATACAACACACACACGCCACACATGTACATAATCATATATACATAATCATACATATCACACACACATACACACAAACATCCCAATTTGGGAAAGAAAATAAAATGAATCAACTCTAAAGCAAGGACTGACTGTGAAGAAAAGCCAAGGGAATGACTACTGAGCTGCCTGCCCGGGAATCTCCATCACATAAAAATGCAGGGCCTTGGCCTGTTTATGTCAGATGCTCTTGAAAATAGAGAAGAATATAAGGGAAATCAGCTGATGTATGATAAATATCTCGGAGAAACAGAAGGAAACACAAGCAAGAAAAAACGTGCCTTAAAATGACATATGGAAAATGTGTAAGTACTGGCAAGCCCCTCCCCAAGTCGTTAGTTTCTGAGAGCTGAGGAGTATTTTTAGGCCACACAACATGGAAGGCATATGTTTTCAGATAATATTGGGTGTAAGGTAGCTCTGTGCTTATAGCTTCCAGGCACTGGGATAGACACGGAGCTCCAATCTCCCTTCAAAGTTTGCTCTTCTCAGTGTAACAGTCTTCCAAACATAGACCATTGTTTATAGATTAAGATTAAACCAAGGAGAGAGTTGTGTAATTGTTAACCTGCAATGACCTTTCTCTCCTGAAAAGAAAATAAACCCAACAGGCATTGCTTTAAACTAAACCCTGTGAGAGAGGTCACGTCAGTGTTTGCAGAAATTGTTAAACCAGAGCAAGAGTTAGCTATTTGTTCCTGGTTTACCTTCCTTCAGCATTTTAATGATGCTATAAATTTTGAGCTTATTAACATAGCTCTGACCAGTTTCCTTAAACATGTTAAGACATCCTACGAGTAGTTCTAAAAATATTTTCAGGTAATATTCAGATTCATGTTTTAAAACACATCTAATTTTCATCAGCATAACTCATAATTCCACCCAGATTCATGGCTAGGGCAAAATAAAAGCAATTAGATTCTCCCCCTTCCCCCCTACCTTTACTCATTCAGGTTCTTATAGCAAAATGGCTTAGGCTGGGTAATTTAATAAACAATAGAAACGTGCTGCTCCCATTTGCAGAGGCTGGAGAACACAAAATCATGACACCAGGAGACGTGGTGTCCCCTGAGGACTCCTCTCCTAAGATGGCATTTTCTATGCATCATCACACAGGGGAAGTGTGAGCAAGCATCTATAAATGATTTTGGAAGATGGCGACTTTCATTCAAAAGAGTATCCTTTCATGATCCAACCACTTTGGGGAAATCCCCAGCTCTTAATATTTCACATTGGAGATTTTCAAGAAATTCCAATTTTCAACAAATATATTTTGGGGGAATACAATATACCAGCCACAGTCAAGTTAAAACCCAAAACAAATGGACAAAACGCACAGGTAACAAAAGACACTAGACAAAGGAGGTGGCCTTCCACCTGGCCCTGATGCTATACTAGATATGATAGTTAAGTTCTATGTCCCATGATCTCCCCACCCCCTGCCATGTTTCTAAAGCCAAGTGCAGAGAAGAGGAACCCAGGTGGAGCCTGGAAAAAGTCACTGAATTGTAGACATGGAGCTGCATGTCCACAGAACCCGGAGGAGGCAGTCTACAAGGAACACTCCCCAGAGCATGGACTCTGTGTTGTGCAGAATCCCCTCAGTACTTACTGAGTACTAAATCAAGCATGTGGGGGCTCTACCTGAAGATGGAGTTAGAACACAGGAAGGATTAAAGGTATGCAACAGGATCCTTTTAAAATTCAATTGATCAAAAGCAAGCCATCAAAGAGAGGGGAAGAGGACAAAAATATGTAAAGAGAAATGGAAAACAAACAAGATGGAAGATGTGTATTCATCCAAATTGATGATCGTATTAAATGCAAATGATTTAATTATCCCATTGAAAACACAGTCTATAAGATAAAAGGAATGCCCAACTATATGCTGCCTTCAGGAAATACACTCTAAGTGCAAAGGCATAAGTGGTTTAAAAATGTAAAACCTGGTATATTTTAATACTATGTAAAGCTAAATCTTGAAAAACTGGATTATTAAATTCATATTAGATGAAACTAATTTCAAGGTAAATTACATTAATAGAGATTTTTTAAAGATTATTCTCTAATGATAAAGGGCTAAATTAATAGGGGAATTAACAACCCTAAATATCTGTGCATGAAATAAAAGAAGCTCAAAACACATGAAGGAAAAACCAATAAAGTAGCAGAATAAAAAAAATTGTTCTATGATGTGCAGAGGTTCTGATATTACTCTTGATAATGAGTAGAATAGGTGGACATGAAGATTTAGGTTGGCCCTACATTAAGGCCAGCCTCACCTACACAGCACCCCAGTCAGCTACACAGAACAGACTGTTCCGTGAACTTGCACCAGGACGAAGTGTATTCTGTCAAAAATATCTCAATCAGGAATCCAAGCAGCATGCCACATGCTTTCTGATTATAATAGAATAATAAACCAACAATAAAAATATTTCTAAAATAGATGGAGAAATTAAATACATCTGCTAAGTAACTGCTGTTAAAATCACCCCCACAAAGATTTATCTCGATGAAGATGAAATGGTTTCATTTACAAATTATTCCACATATATGAGAAACAACTACCATCAGCTCTACATGACTTTTAGAAAAGGAGAAAACACCTCTCTGCTAACTTTATAAAGCTGACACTACCCTGAGACCAAAGGCAAATATAAGAAAAGTTTAGTACGATACCAAGGTAGTATCCCTGAAGAGCATACAGGCAAAATCCTAAATGACATTTTAGAGAATTAAAGAGGAACTTAGAAAAGTATACTATATCCTGACAACTGCTTTCTTACAGGAATTATCATTGATTTAAGATTCAAAGTAAATAATTCACATTATTAATACACTAAAAAGGTAAAACAATCACTTTTGCAGATATGGAAAAGGTACTTGACAAAAAATCCAACAACCTTTCTTTGTTTGAAAGTAGAGGCTGGGGACATGGCTCAGGCACTAAAATATTAATTAGCCTGGCATGCATAAAGACCTAATTTTGATTTTAGGATCCATATGAAAAAGCCAGGCTCTGTGGTGTGAATTTGTAAGGACAGGTGGATGCTGGAGCAGCCTCACCTACTTGGACAGCTCCAGGCCAGTGAGAGATCCCATCTCATAAAAGAAGGTGGACATCCTTAGGGATGTCCTCTGACCTGCAGGTACATATGCTACATGTGCACCCACATACATGTTAATCTTTCTAGGAGCAAAGAGGGGTTCCTCAGCCTGAGAAGAAGAAGCATTAATGAGCAATTCAAAGCTACTGTCTTCCTTCAATAAATATTTAGAAAATTAACAAGATCGATGGGAGCGATGGTGTCTGGGGGTTTTGAGGAAGAAGAGCTGAGGTCCTAGTCCAACTGAGATTCTTTATATGGCACAAAGATGTCCGTTTGTTGTCTACCACCCATTTGTTTTCTTTGCCTCACTCCCGATGTGATTGACATCTCTCAGTAGACAACTCTCAAAGCTCAAATTACCTCAGAAATTTAGGAGTGATGACCCAAGAGTTGACATTCTTGAGTCTCAGTGAGACTACCGTTACAATAGTTCAGACAGTGGTCCCGGTTCTGTTCGAGAGCTGATGAGCCTCAGGCATATCCGACGTCATGTAGCACAATGAAAAGTAGGCTGCACTACATCTTTACTAACACTTAGAGACCAAATGAGCTCACCTCATCTGGGAAAGTGCTTCCTCCATAAATAAAAGAATGAAACAACAAACAACAAATAAAAACAAAACCCAAAACTTGGTGGAATCCTGTAACATGGGCACAAAATTTCTTTGGACTTCTCTTACTTATTTTTGAGTGCAGACATTTTCATGTATGTACAGGTACATTTGTGTATGCAAGCATGTATATGTATGTGTGTGCATTTATGTGCAGATGATTGCATATACATGTGGAGGCTGGAAGTCAATTCTGGGTGTTGTTCCTCAGGAGCTTTCTACTTCTTTTTTTGAGATAAACACCATCTGAACCTCACTTAGTCAGTAAGACCCAGGGATTCTCCATCTCTGTCTTTTTACCACTGAGATGACAAGTTTCAGCCATTATATATATATATATATGTAGCATATATATATGTAGCATATATACATATGTAGCATATATATGTAGCATATATATGCAGCATATATATATGTAGCATATATATATGTAGCATATATATATGTAGCATATATATATGTAGCATATATATGTAGCATATATATGTAGCATATATATATGTAGCATATATATGTAGCATATATATGTAGCATATATATATGCTACATATATATATATATATATGCTACCTATATATATATATATATATATATGCTAGCACGACTTTGGATACAGGAGGCTTATTGCTCTCAGAGTTAGGACTATTATAAGACCTGGTTTGACTGTTTTCAGAAAGAATCTCACCTGAGACTCAGAATATCAGGTCTTGATCCATTTCTTCTAACTTCTGGAGTTCATATGAGCTTTGTGAACAGTAATCAGCATAATACCAGAGAGCACAGATAATCTTCAGATTACCTGGCTAACAGGAACCAGCCCTTATAGAGTTCTCTGCAGGATGCTAAGCAAATGTCACCGATCTTTTTGAAGACTGAAGGGAAATAAAAAGATATAGATACTCAACAAGCAAAAGCAAGAGAGTGCAGGATCCAACTGAGAAGTCATGAGCTTCATGTGTTGTGGCTGGGGGAAATTCCAGAGGACTTCTCCAAATTGTACACTGTACATCATGCTTGCTGCAGTGACAAATACTGGATAAAAGCACCTTAAAGGAGGAAGGATTTATTTCAGTTCACAGCTTGATGATATTCAGCTCACAAGGCAGGATCAAGAAACAGCTGGTCACCTCGCATCAACAATCTCAAGGCAGAGAGAAGTCCTGGTACTCAGACAACTTCCACCTTGCCATGTAGTGTGGGGCTCTAGTTCATGGGTTAACACTGCCTACATTTAGGGCAAGTGTTCCTACCTCAGTTAACCCAATCTAGAAGCTCCTCACAGACATGCAGAGATGTTTGTTTCCATCATGAATTTCAATCCCTTCAAGTTGGCACTCCAGATGAACCGTCACACAAACCTATTTTCTTGAGCAGCAGAACATGGACTTTAAAGGGGTGTGTCTTCTAAGTTACTGAAGGTTTGCTCCAACTATCCCCTTTTACCGTCTAGGCCTTGAATCACACTTGGATGGCATTAACCCCATGTTTCAAAAGGCTTGCTCTAAAAGGAGAACACATATGTTCAGGCCATAGCAAAATTACAGAGTAGCCACATGGAGATAACAGGGCCTGCAGTTATCTTGATGCAGGACTTGCTCATCCCTTTGGACTCAGTCATCTGTACCATGAAGAAGGAGTGTTCTCTGAGAGCCAGATCCTACCAGAGGCCCCTTCATTTAATATTGTCCTGCTTTCAAATTAGCTCATCCTAATAGCTAGGGACTTCCTTTACCTGTACTGTGCATTTTATTAGTTATCCTAGTAATCAGAAGAAAAAGCTGTTAGTGCTCTTACCATTGTGTAAAATTCACAAATAATATCAGCTAACTCTCTACTCCTGAGGCAGGGAATCTGGTAACCTCTTGAATTAATCTGCCTACTTTTACAGCCTCAGTAGCAGTTGCACCAAGGCTATTGGGAACAAAGTATCCACTGATTGATGCCAACAGCAGTGTTCATCTGAATTTGGCCTTGGATGGGGTTGGTGGCTTCCTTCCACCCTAGCTGTAAATTTCAGTGCTTATAACAAATGACCTTTAATGGCGTCATTGCGGTAAAGGCAGTCCATTTTAGACTGTGCAGCCAGAGCTAAGACACACTTAAAATAGGACTCCTTCCCTGGGAGCATTTGTCCCTCCACTCCAAAGTGCTTGGTAAATACTTGAAAACTTTCTCAATGGTTTTAGAAAGCACAATAATGAGAGCTAAAAACAAAGTTGTTATTTGGGAGAACTGATTGAGCCATCTATGAAGGGTGTACTCATCAGCTAATCAGATGCTTATCTTGCACTTGCTCATTTATGTGTGCAGTGAATATTTATCCATTTTTTTAGACAGGGTCTAATGTAGTGGCCTCTACATACATGTGTATTGTGCATGTCTATATGTAATCGAAAACACATACACACCCCTCCCAACATACACACACACACACACACACACACACACACACACACTGCTTTTAAAGTAGAGCCCAGTCTTGGTAGATAGAGCTCAGCCCAGAAGCCACTTGTGTAATGAAGATGGGTAGATGAGATAAGGCAGACAGTAACAGTAGTGGAGAAAGGGGTGGGTTTCAAGAAGATACCAAGGTTAGGACACCCAGGCTGCAGAGCATAGCAGAGGAGGGAGGATGAGGAGACAAAGCCACTCCCAGTTGGCAGCTGGGTTGATGCTGGTTCACGTATTTATATGAAGAGCTCAGGAGAGAGAAGATGGAAGCAGGGAGTGACAGTGTGTGGAGATCCCATGTGGCAAGTTAACCTACCTGACGGCGGTGACCAGCTGAGTGGACAGGTTTGAACTCTGGGACAAAAGTCTAGACTAGGAAATCGCAATCAAATAAATGAACCAGAGACATACCCAAGGCCAGAGAAAGGAGAGCCTTAGCTAAAACACCAAGGAACATTACCCCGAGAGACAAAGAAGAGGCTGCCAGGAAGATCAAGGAGTGATCAGAGAAGTAAGAAGAAACTCACAGGAGAAAAACATTCCAGAAGCCAAGGAAAGGACGAGAGTCAGTGTGTGGGCACACACATTAGATCTGGAACTAAGGAGTTGGCTATAACAGGAATCGTGTACCTTTGAGATAAAGAGGGAGATGTTGAAGACAGTGTGTGGACTACTGCTGAGAAACTAGGAGAGCACGACACGGGTGCACAAACTTGCATGCAGACAGTACATTGATACACATACAGAAATAAATTTAAAAAAAAAAAAAAGAAACTAGGAGAGGAGGCAGCGAGAGCTGAAAGGTGATGAGGGATGGGGCATTAGTTGCTGTCCTTGTCACAGTTACAGACTACTTGACCAAAGAACCTTAAGAAAGCACCTTTACTGAGGCTCCCAGCCTGAGGGTGTACAGTTCATCATGACCAGGAAGGCATGGGTGCAGGAGCAGGAGGCTCCTCACATTGCTTCTGCAGCCAGGGGGCAAAAGCATGAACAGGAAATAGGCCCATAAAACCTTGAGGTCCCTGCCCCTCTCCAGCATCCGCAGCTACCCCCTTCTTCCAGCAAGGCTCTGTCTTCTAAAGTTTCTACCACCTTCTGAAACAGCACCACGTGTTGGGTCCAAGTGTTCAAAGAGAAGCCCCTGTGAGGGGCTATTCTATATTCAAACCACAACAGATAGATGGCAGTTTCGTGGTGAGAAGAACGTACCATGTTCAAATGCTTAGAGATGGGCCAGTAGGGAGTGAGGAGAAGAGGCAGGGACAGAACGCAATCTAAGGGAGGCAGGGGTCACCACTAACACTTCAGCCCATCTCCGATTTCATTCTGACCTCGAGGTTCCGCTTGCTTCAGACTCAACACACAAGATCCATCCCTGCTCGCATCAACTGCATTTCTCTTTACAATGAAAAAGATTTTTTATACCATTGCTTTCACAATTAGTTGGCTAAGGATAACTCAGTTAATTTATAATTCAGTATGATTTATCAGCAATCAACAAGCATTCTCAGGAATTTGGGAAAATTGAGAACATTCAACTCACAAATTGTTTTCAAATGTAGTGAAATATTTATGAATGCTGAGTTTACATGATGAAATAAGATTACATTTTACATACATTTTAGCTTTTACTACATTTGATTTTCATTATCCCTATTTGAGTTCCATGATTTTTTTTTTTTTTTTGGATGAAAAAAATAGATTGTCATTATTTGAATAGTTTGCCAGTCCCAGGCACCCTGTTTCTCAGGTGAGTGGCCAAGTGGCCATGATGTGGTGGTGGTGGTGGGGTGGTTGGAGAACAAAACCTGTGAAGTAGTGGTCACTGGGGCAGATTCTCCTCCGTTTGTCCAGGGGAAAGGACAGGACAATCTAAGACACATGTTGGGAAAATTCCCCTCTGACGTCTGTTTTCTTTCTGCACAGTAATTAAGATGGTGTTGTTTCTTTGTGTTTTGTGGCTGAAAGTGAATGTGTGAGTGTGTGTGTATGCCTGTGTGTCTCATGTAAATACGCATGGGTACATGTAGGCATATGTGAGTGTCTGTGTGGATGTGTGTAGGTAATAGGGCATTGTTTTCTTGAGAAGGGGACCACTGCTGTTCTTTGGCAGCCAGAATGTTCAGGGTGGGCACTGGGGATGGTTCTAGAGCTTGCTGGCCCTTTGCCATTTTCCTCCTCTCTGCCCATTCCTTCCCAAGGAAGGTAGAGCCTGGACAGTATCAGATCTGCTGCAGCTGTCCATGAGAACTCTGGGAGATGCTCCCTTGCCTTGCTCTCCTCAGAGCGACTCAACTTCCCTGATTTCCCATGCTGGGGCACATGGGGCTGATCGGGACACTCATCCCCTGTAATAACTGCAGTCCTTCTCTGTGGAAGTCTTTTTTAGAAGTCATGTTTCAATGGGACTTTCAGTGCTTCCTTTTCCTTTTGTGTAAAAACTTCTACATAGTCCCTGTGAGGTAACTAGAAAAACGCAGATTAAAAGATTGACGCACTTTCTCTGGTCCATCAAGTAATGTCATTAGCCATGGAGAGCACAAGTCAAGCCCAGATGAAAGACCTGCACTCCACACTTACATTTAAAATGAGCAGCAAACAAACGCACAACCCAAACAGCAAAAGCTGATGATGATGTAGAGGAAAAGGACTCTGATTCACAGTTGGCGCTAATGTAAATTACTACAGCCATTACAGAGAACTGTATTTGGATCCTTAAGATGGTTAAAAGCAGATATACCTTATTCCCCCAGCCACCCCACTCTGAGTATAAGCCCAAAGGAAATGAGACCAGCACTCCAGAGAGACAGCTGCACATGCAGGTCTTTTTGTGGAACTGCTCATAGTAGCCAAGATATAAAATCAGCCCGGTTGCCTGGCAACAGATGAATGGATAAAGAATTCATGGCGCATAGACACAATGGAGTACTATTCAACTATAAAAAAGAATGGCGTCCTCCACTTGCAACAAATAGATGGAAGTAGAAGTCACTATGCACAAATAGGCCCAAAATACAGATGGGCACTACATACGCTCTCATATGTGGAAGCTAAAGCATCGACCTGATGGTAGACTAAAAGATTGGGAAGAGAGGGGTGCTAACCATTGCCTGAACCTGATCAGACATGGGGCTCATGTGTGGAAATTACATGCTGTCCTCCCTTAAATGTGCAACTAATACATGTTAGTCAAAAATAAAGAAGAAGAGCATCATCTCACTATACAAGCTGTTCTGTAATCTGTTTTTAAATTTTATTCCAAGTAAATGTTGTGGTCATTTTTATAGCAAGTTTTCTCTGTTGTTAAATACTTTAGTGATTATCCATGTGCTTAGATATGTGCTTGCATTATGGGTTTTATTTGCTAAGGGTGAGTTCGTGGTGGTAAAGCTGTGAGATGCACGCATTCTATTTTGAAGGCTATTCAGGCATATTCATTTTGCAGCTAGTCCATCCTTGTCTCACTCCTCTGAAGGTCTCTTACATCTTAACCTTAAATATAGAAATAAAAAATGACTCAGTAAACTTGGAGCTAGCTTGGGAAAGATCAAAATGCCCCAAATTTAATTTTGTAAAAGATCTCTGCCTCCTTCAAAGTTGGACGCACTTCCGTTCGTAACCTCCATTCAATGTCTAGGTCCCAGACTGCAGGCACCGATGCCAAAGAGCCCATTTCAATCACGCCACAGCCTGGAAGTCCCAGAGCCTGAAAAATTGAAGGTCACCCATGATGAGCAGTCTAATCTCCCAAGTGATCCGGGCCATTTTCCTTACCTTGAAAATGTTGGGGTGCTTGTGGGGAACTGATAGTATCAACTAGACACTGTGATTAAAATCTCCAAATTATTTCAAATGCAGAATCTCCCACTAAGCTCATTGATTGGCTGGCCAGTGAGTTCTGCTGGATCCACCTCTACACCAGCTCCCAGTGCTGGTGTTATAGGTGCACACCACTGCACCCAGTGGGCGCTGGAGAGCTAAACTCAGTTTCGTATGCTTGCTTAGCAAGTATTTTATCAACTGAGCCATCTCTACAGAGAAAAAAATAATAAAACCTTCCCAAGCCATGTTAGATAATAGTATAGGGTTTCTTTTCTTTCACTGATGCCCTGAACAGGATGGATAGGAGTTAGAACTTCACAATTCATTGCCTTTGGCCAGAGGCTGTTGCAGTACTTCCAGATAAGGGAACATAACCAGATACAAACATTGTTTAGGAAAAGTCCTAAGCTTGTAGACATAACAGAATTAAAGTGCATTTCTGAACGACCAGCATATACTACTTCAGTGTTGGTTTTCTAATGAGAATGTCAGATCAATACACAACCATGTCAAATTGAATGTGATGTCTACAATAAGTTTAGATGTGGCCTTGGAAGAAGGCACCAGGTAAGGAAAGAAAAAGTTACATGAAGAAGCACATTGAGCGATATGGAATTTGTCTTTTATGGGATACATGTTGATCACATATTAATTAGATAAATCATTCTCAAAAGGCTCTGGAATTATTCAACCTGGCTATGACAGAAGTCTAAAATAACAAGAAAGGGACACATACCTGATTCAGTGTAAGAAAAACCACTTGCAAGGCCCAGGGAGATAGCTCAGACAGTAAAATGCTTGCCTTGCAAGCTCAAGGACATGAATTTGACTTCCAGAACTCATATAGAAATGTGGAGGGTGTTGTCATAGTGGACAGGTGCTCAAGGAACAACTTCCAAAGTTGACCTCATGTCTCCACATGTATGCAAACACATAAGCATGTATACCTGCACACACACACACACACACACACACATACACACACATACATACACACAAAGAAATAATATTGGAGGTAAGAGCTTTGCATTGTATGAATTTGTATGAGCCTTGCAAATGATTGCACCTTCATTTCCTACGATTTATGTGGTGAATTAGACTAGAGCACCATTAAAGAGCGTCTCTGAAGGTCACAACATTGCGAAGAGTCTGGATGTGTGCAGTGTCAGCCAAACAACCCATGGGACTGAAGGAATAAGCCTGGAATTTTTCCACAGAGGAGGCCTGGCAAATTCCCATGAAATTAGGTCACTAGGCAAGGGTTCCAGGGCTGGCAGTACACTTAGGATTCTTACTTAACTCCCTTCTAAGTGCTTAAAAAAAATCTCTTTAGCACTTAGAAATTTTGCCAAGGTAGTACTGAGGTGGCACAGTGGCTCAAAAGAACATCAGATGAATGCTAACTATGAAGAACCCATAGAGTTTAAGAATAGCTCAAGAATGAAGAAAGAAGCTTAGCTACTGAGGCTCTGGGGTGAGGACCATTCTATTAATAGGTTAATGTGCCTGTACCACGGTATCTATATACTTTGGGAGACAGAAGTCCTAGGTTGGGTCTGGTTCATTTGGAAATTCAGTAACAGCCCAAACAGTGTAGCTATACCAGAATAATACTTGTGAGCCCTCTACTGGGGGGGGGGGTGGGGCTCACCATTGAAAAGGTGACTTTAAATCTTGATGTAGTAAATTCTAGAAGCCAGTGGCCAGTGTACTGAATTACAAACTCATTTGCTTCTGTTTTCAGGGTCATTTTTTTTGTGTGTGTCACTTTTGCTTTAAAAAGTCTCTGAACAAGTCTCCACTTGGAATATTCTTAGAGACCCAACAATGTCTCTTTGTCAACGGAACATTGCAGTCAGGTGTTTGTTTGAAGTTTAAGAGATCTCCTTTAGTTTAGTATATGCTGTTCCTCAGCAGTGGCCCAACTTCCTGGGGAACACGAGGACTTCCAGGTCTCCTGAGTGTCCCTTATCCCTGACAGCATGACAGGGCAGCCAGCCCCTGTGTCCTCCCTGTGTTCAGTCACTGGCATCAACGTACTTGGAAAGGTGACATTCTTATGGTAGTAGATCAGTTCCTGCAGTAACAAGAAGTCCCACAGCCTTTACTTCCAGCTCTGGACTCCTGGTCATCTTTCTGGTCGTGATTAGGCTTGGCAAACTGTGAATGGGAGGTTCTTATCTGTTCTGAGCCCATGGGTTTGCTTTTAGAACTTCTGAGCCCACTATGATTGCTCTTAAAAAAATAATTTCGGACTCAGAGGCCTAAACATTGTGGGTTTTTGTATATTTATTTTTACTTTCTGAATTTCAAAAGGAAGTATTAGACACAGGTCATTCTTGGCTAACAGTTTTAAATATGCCCCAGAGTTTAATGACTGAGATACTACAAGGACACCTCTCAGTCCCTTAGCTTCAGCAGGCTGACAATAGACTTTCTAGTTCATATGGATTTTATTCTTTTTTCACAATTCTAGCAGAATTCTATACATCACGGTGCAAACCTAATTATTTTGAAGAAGCATTTTATGTCACATGCGACTGCCTGCTTATCTAGAATGTGCAGAAATACTAATCTTATTTGGAAATAACCACCAGGATCTGCTAAATTATGGATAAAGTCTGAATCATTTTATGCCTAATTATAAAAATAACAAGTAAAATATCAAATAAATTTGTTTGTGGGATTCTAGTTAGGAAAAAAGCACTAATAATTTTCCTAATAGGGCTTTGGAAGCAACTAGTTTTATGGGGAAATCGTTTCATTATTATTAATGTTTTTAATTCTCAAAAGTTAGTTGTGATATTTTTGTGTAAGCTTGCTTGGAAAACAGACAAAATGATATCATTATTGTGTGAATTTTATTGTCTGTCTGTGAAAGCACAAATAAATAGAAAGATTAATTTCAGATAAAGAGGAGGACACCTCCGCAGCTGAGCAGCCCTTGGCAAATGACTTTAATTTCCTGGGACTTGATTTCTGCATCTATAAAAAAGAGACTGGAATTAGATCGCTGCTGATGGTAATGTTGAGTGATGCTCCCGACTGCAAGTTCCTCAGTCAAATGAATCTGTAGGTTTCTGCACTCCTCCACCTCCAGGAGACTCAGAGTCTTATCTGTGTGTTGTAGTTTGTCTTCGATGGCTGGGACAAAACACTCTGACCAAAACCAATTTGGGGAGGAAAGGGTTTATTCATCTTATATCTCCCTCGTCAAAGTTCATCATTTATGGAGTCTAAGGTAGGAGCTCAGAGAAGGAACCTGGAGGCAGGAGCTGAAGCACAGGCCTTGGAGGAATGCTGCTGACTGGTTTGCTCCCCAGGTCCATGCCCAGCCTTTCTTATATAATACACGACAACCTGCCCAGGGGTGGTACCACCCATAGTGGGCTGGGGCCTCCCACATCACTCAGTAAACTCCACAGACATAGCCACAGACCAGTCCAATGGAGGCAACTCCCCAACTGAGGCTCGTTCAACCTAGGTGTGTCAAGCTGACACTAAAGCTATACAGCACATTGTGTTTAAATCAAAAGTTTCCAGGGTGACTTGGGCACAGTTGTGTCCTATGATTTCTTCATTTGACAATAATTAAAATAGTCAGGCAGCATTTTGGGATCTACTGGGTACAGAGATGACAGGGTACTCCAGGCCCCATCTGTATAGTTTTGTATATTTCAGGCATAAGAGAAAGGAACTGAACCAACCAACCTTCTTTCCTCCCTCCCTCCCTTCCTCCCTCCTTTCCTTCTTCCCTCCCTTCCTTCCTTCCTCCCTCCCTTCCTTCCTTCTTTCCTTCCTTCCATTATCTCTTTCTCTCTCTCCTTTCCTCCATTTTTTTCTTTCTTTCTTTCTTTTCTTTCTTTCTTTCTTTCTTTCTTTCTTTCTTTCTTTCTTTCTTTCTTTCTTTCTTTCTTTCTTTCTCTCTCTCTCTTTCTTCTTTCTTTCTTTCTTTCTTTCTTTCTTTCTTTCTTTCTTTCTTTCTTCTTTCTTCTTTCTCCTTTCTTCTTTCTTCTTTCTTCTTTCTTTCCTGTTGTTCAGGCTGGCCTCGAACTCAATATGCACTCAAAGATGACCTCAAACTCTGATCCTTCTACTTCTACACCCTTAGTGCACTCTATCAGTTAGCTACATCTTCAGTCCCCATTTTTTCCTTGAAAACAAAAAATAGAATCCTATATGTGCATGAACTCCATTTGTTCCTCCTTATATCTTATGACTACTCTCCTTTTTTGGCTTCTGTGAACATCGAAAGTCACAAAGTTTACATACTAAGGACCATAAGTTAAGTCACTACAACTTTCATACCACCATTAAGCTAAGCTTCCTTAATTTCTAAACAAATTCCAAAGTGCACTAAAAGGCCAAATGACTAAAGCTTGGGCGTGGAGAGGAGATTTTCATACTTCTTCAACAACTATCACAGATCACTGATGTTTACTGCTCAAGCAGTGATAATTGTCACATTGCAACAGTATGGCAAAAGCTAATGAAAGAAGGGAAAGTATTCCTTTAGATTACAGATGATACATAAGAATGTATGAATAATGACAATACAGTATAGACTAAATTCTAAAAATGAACCTGAGGTGCCCACTCTCATGAACTCTGAATATCTGCCATTATTCATATTTACAAAAATAACTCTAGAGCTGGGATTGTAGGCTAGTGATACAACACTTGCCTGCACACGTAAGGCCCTTAGGTTTGATTCTAGCAACACAAAATACATAAATAATTTTTAGATTTAATCAAAATAACAAATCTTTAATAAGAAATATTAATATGTAATGAAAGAGAAAACCTTAGTATATAAATGAAGGCACTTCATTCCCGAATAAGAAGATTTAAGTGTAAAAGTTTTCATTCTTATCACATTAAAAAGATAGACTATCCCAAGATAAACTCAAATATATGTATATGTATTTGATATCATATTAAAAATAAAAAAGCATAGATCTTACTATTCTTATAAGTAGGAAACTAAGGCTCAGAGTAGTTATCATTTTTTTCAAGGACACACAGCTATCCAATGTCAAGAAGGATTCAGATTCTAGAATACTGGAACCCAGGGTCAGGTAGTCTTTCAAATCCAGGTTCAGTGTCAAGGTCAGCAAAACAGATGGGAGTCATGGAGACATTGTCATGTGAGAAGAGTGTTAATGGATAGACACATGTCTCAGGTTTCCTGAAGAGTGGTTCGACTTTGGAGGAACTGAGCAGTGGTCTCTTCCCTGCAGATAGGACTTAAAACAGTCTGTGAAAGGTGAAAGAAGGGCTGCGGATGTTGCTCAGGGTGCAGAGTGCTTGCTTGCCTAGGACACATGAGGCCCTGGGTTGATCCCCAGAACCACGTAAATGAGTGTGGTGGAGCATACCCGCAAGCCTAGCACTTGTGAGGTGGAAGTAGGAGAAACAAAGGTCGAAGATCAGCTGGAAGCCTCCTCCCCTAAGACAAGCTCTGGTAGGGTCAGAGACCACGTGTTGCCAAAGAAAAAAACCAATCAGTGTTTCTACCCAGCTGTGAAGCCTGCGGACCACAATGATTGGCCCGGCAAAATGTGTCTATTGGTGCAATAATGGTACTTTTACCTTGGAGTGATCAGCAGCTGTCTAATTGGACTTAAGGCTCACTCAATAGGAGCGAATCCATCTGGTATTGTAAGCATAGCCAGGTTCCCATGACTGGGGAGGTCACAGGTCCTAGAGGAGAGCCTACTTCCGACACTTCCTTAATCAGTGTAATTTCTCATTATATTCTAAATACTTATCCTTATATTCACAGATAGGCATGGCTTTCACCCTCCTCAAAGAAGCCTCTTTTTTGGCAACAGATGGGGACTACTATAAAGTTCCACCCACAACTGATCAAAATTGCAGAGAATAAGTAACCATGTGTTAGCCAGCCCCAACTGATGATGCATCTGTAGCGGAACTCCAAAGGGATTCCTAAGGCTCAGGGCAAACTGTGGGAGAGAGGGTAGAAAGATGGTAGAGCCCTAAGACCAAGAGGCCTGCGGCTAGATAGTTTATTGTTGACAGGATGAGGAAGTCGCACCATGAAATCTCTACAATATGGCCGCCTAAACAAGACCTGCATAACGACAAGTCAGTGGGCGTGTGAATATGGATGGGTGAAATTTCACAGGGGCCACCTCTAGATAAAGAGCTACAAACGATCAATAGATGCTGATAAAGAGAATCAGTTTCTCGAGGGATGAACTCCCTGCTTGGTTATTCAATATCAGGTAGTCAGCTCTAAACACATATACCCATTAGCACCAGTAAATGGACTGTCTGCATTGTATATATAATATACATGCATATGCACATAAATGTATATATGTAACACTAATAATCAAAGGAGAGGACGAGAAATGGAGAAGGGATGGAGGGAATTGGAGGAGGGAGTGTGAGGGGTGGAAATGATGTAAATGTACTATTCACACATTAAACTATCAAAAAATAATTCTAAAAAGAAACAAAAGACAGTTCAAGGTTATCCTCAACCAGCCTGGGCTACATGAGGTCTTATCTCAAAGAAAAAGTGAAAGAGGGGGGCTGAGAGATAGCCTAGTGGTTAAGAGCACCGACGCTCTTGCAGAGGACCCGGGTTCGATCCCCAGCACCCACATGGTGGCTAAGAACCGTCTGTAACTCCAATTCCAGGAGAACTCCAGTTCCAGGGGAATCCGAGACCCTCTTCTGACCTCTGCGGCATTGCACGACATGGGTGCACAGACCTGCATGCAGACAATACATTCATACACATGCAAAAATAAAATAAATAAATAAATAAATAAATAAATAAATAAATAAATAAAAAAACAGTGAAAGAGGAACTGCACTAGAAGTGTAGGAGAAAGAGGACTCCTTGACCGGTTTCTTCATCCCACGAGGGTCTGGGGAGAATTATCAAGCTCTGTTCCTAACTAAGTACATTTACATTTGTTCACACATCACCTGCCTTGTATGCTGCACTCGAGCCCCAACCTAAAAATGGGTGAAATGACACTCCACAAACGATCAAGTCCAAGTCCACCTGGAACATAGGTATTCATGCATTCTTTTCAGAAAGTCTCAGACCTAGAAACAGAATATATACCCAGATCAAACTAATGGAAATCCAGGGCTCTGTGGGGACCTAAAGGAGTTATATAGATTCTCTATTGCATTGTCAGTGAACCCCTCAGAAGCCCTGCGTTTCTTGAAGAGCATTGATTTGTGTTGGAAGGCAAAAGAAAGAACACCGTTTGTCTTAATTTCTCTTAAATATGAAGATTCACCTCATTTTTGAAAGACATCCCTGTTCTGGGTTGCAAACACTCTTTATGGTTGTTCCTGGTATAAAGATTCCTAGCTTTGGGGCTGGAGAGATGGTTCAGTGGTTAGGAGCACTGACTGCTCTTGCAGAGGACCCGGGTTCAATTCCCAACACCCACGTGGCAGCTAAGAACTGTCTTTAACTCCAGTTCCAGGGGAATCTGATGCCCTCTACTGACCTCCACGGTATTGCACTACATGAGTGCACCAACCTACATGCAGACAGTACACTCATACACATTAAAAAAAAAAAAAGGTTCCTAGTGAGTGTCATAGCTGGTGAGTGGTGGGCTAGCACCCAAAGTTGTGGTCTCTGTATGAAGGATTGGGAAACAGCCTGTCTTAAGCCTTCATCACCTCTTCCATGTGTAACCTTTGAACTTTGTGGGGCTTAAACAAATTAAAGGATTAGACTCCACCACACCTCAAGATAATGAAAACCTTTCTCCAGGGCATCAGCTGAGCTACAGGACGTAAAGACCAGATGTGAATTCCTTGGGTTTATGGCTTTTGGCTGTTCCATGACTGGTTAAAGACATGGGTCATCCTTTCCAGGCTTCCTCCAAGGTAGGCAATAGTTTAAAATGGAGAGTTCTGGGTTATAGGTTCAGGTCTGAGGCTCATGTACCTCAGCTTCAGGCATTTTTAGAAAGTGGATTAAATAGTATAATAAAAATCCTTCTAAGCTGGACAGGTGGTACATGCCTATAATTCCAACCAACATGAAACTGGAATGTAAAAAAGCAACAAAAAATGTTAGTTGGTTAGCTTTAAAGTTAGGTCTGAAGCTTCGCCTTGTTAAAGCTGTATTTCACTCTGAGATAAAAGTAGGTGTGTGGGAGTAGGAGGGTCTAGAGTTCAAGGTCATCCTTGGCTTCACAGCGAGTTGGAGGCTAGCTGGTTACACAAGAATCGTCTAATGAACAAACAAACAAACAAACAAACAAACAAACAAATGAAAACCTCAAATAAAGATCTTTGTATTTCAAAAATTCTAGGTGGCTGTGTAGCTGGATCTGCTCTGTTATGGAAAGCCGTAACACCGTACATTCCAGAATACAGAAAACTCGTTTTCTCAGGACTGACATAGCCTCTCTTTGGACACTCAGGGATTAAGGAAATAGTCTTAGATGCAGACATTCATAAGCTCTTGCTTATAGTTACAACATTCTGTAGGCGGAGGCAGAGATTATCCTAGGTTCCATAGAGTTCTAGGCTAACCTGGGCTACATAGTAAATTCTGGGCTAGTCTGGGATAAAGAGCACGTTCAAGGCCAACTGAATTTTCTAAAGAGCAAATTCCAGGCTGACCTAGGATACAGAATGAGACTCTGTCTCAACAATTAATTAAAATCCAAGCAGTGTATCAAAGGATTGTTTGAATTTTGCTGTAGAAAGTGACAAGAGTACACATTTGATATTCGCCCCTGGAGAGCTCAGAGTTGGCAAGTCAGGAGATCTAGTTAGTGTCTGGATACCTGAAGAAATGCTCAAACTGACTGCAGCAGCCGGTACCCTGTCTACGCTTGACTGACAATCTGGGTCCTATTTCCCCATAACAGGAAGAAGCGAAGGAGGTAATTTCCCACCCTAAGGAAGTGCCAAGACCCAGGAAGTCTCTGAGTAGAACCAAGTACTTCCAAGACTGCGGAATTAAGAATTTATCACACTAAAGAAAAGGATTCCTCTGCTTCTGTTGTATGATTTTTCTGAGAATGTTCCCACCTTTATCTCCTGCATCCTGACTGTGGAACCCACAGGGATGATGCTGGCCTGGACTCAAGGATGAAGTAAGAACCTTTGGAATGAAAGCACAGCCGCCAATTAACTACAGGTTGAGCCTGAGTTTGGCCTCCTTAAATCCACCCTGCCCTCTAAGATAAAACTTGAGCCTCTGCCTTAGCTACTATTTTCAGTTTCCCAATGTCCACTTGACTTTTCCTCAGTGGTTTTAAACACATTATTTTCTCTCATTGACGAAAATTCTTTTTCTTTCTTTCTTTTATGAAAATTCTCAGGACAGACTTTATGACATAGAAGGAAATCTCTAAGAAAGTAGGTTCTAAACTACATGAGAAAAAAATGCCTTTGTTTGACCTGAACAGAACATTCCCTAGTAGTGGTAGATTCAATGACAGAATGAGAGGACCTGGGTGCACAGCAGTGGATGGGCTGGTACATGGCATTCCCTACATTCCCATGAATTTTCTGTACCCCTAGGGCTATGCTGAGTTAAGCCTGAGCCAGTTAGTTCCATCCAGAGATTGGCTCTCAGCATAACCCACTTCTTGACTGTAAATTCCTTGCTGAGTTTGAGAACACCCCTCCGTGTGGTTTCTCTATCAACTCAGCCTGGTCTTACCAGACCTGAAGGTTTATGAAATCCCAGTATGATAAATTCCCATCAAAGACCAGCTAGACAAGTCTAGAGAAAAATGTTCCATTGGGTTCACTGAAAATGAAGATGGCAGTTTTTTTCCCCTTAGTTTGTCAGATTATTTATTGCAGGTCTCCAGCACGGCCCATCTCCCTTGGTCTTTCCTGAAGCTATTCAAGTTCAGATTTCTCTCCCAGCACCTCTCAATAAACTCTTTGGGAATAAAAGACAATACTGCAGTCAAGTCCACTTTGCAAGAAATAAACATGCTATCAAGGAAGGCTGCCTTTTTCCCCCTCAACAATACCCAAGCCACAGCCATGGCGATCCTGGCTTCAATTCTGAGTAGCTCTGCCAGCAACTTGACATTTCCTGCAGGATCAGATGGGAGGAAGGACAAAGGTGATCTATTTATATACTCCTACTGCCTTTGTTCTATGGCCCTTCTTGTTCCTGTGTCCCCAAAACATCACAATCATCTTTATCTCACTTTTCCATTGTCCTGTCAAATGTTAGAGAAGAGATGCTGGGTGGATGGAAGATATCAGGGAAGGTCTTCAGGGTATGAGCCATGCTAAGAACATAGCAAACCCTCCAAGAAAGTGGATGGAAAGCTTTTATATAAGTGATTCAGAATTATTATTATTATCATAATTATTATTATTTTGGAGTGTGTGTGTGTGTGTGTGTGTCTGTGTTCCTTGTGCCAGAGGTCAACATAGGTCTCCACCTGTTTGTTTATGTTTTTTTTTTTTTTGAGACGGGGTCTCTCTTTGAACCTAGAACTCAGTGATTTGGCTAGGTTAGCAGGTCAGCAAACCGCCCTGGAATTACGAATACATGCCACAAGGCTTGGTTCTTTTTGTCCATGCGAGGATCAAACTCAAGTCCTCACGCTTACACAGGAAGCACTGGCTAAGTCATCTCCTCAGCCCAATGAATCAAAATTACCTTCCAAAACAGTTCATGTTTTCATTTGAGGAACTATACACCCTTCTGAGGAACAATAATACCAAACTATAGCAACTTATTGAGTGACCGTATGAGATTTATTCAATTTTTGACAGATGCCTTCATGCCAAGTATGGTTTTAATTGGGGGAGATAAAGAAGTGAATGAGACCCAAATTCCCTGTTGGCCAAAGGAATGCACTTAAAACAGCCAATAGAGCAATACTTTGGCCTTATTTCTGGTGGTGCTTGAGGAAAAAACCCAGGTAGAGCAGAGGGTGAGGATGTGGGTTCTTCTGAGAGGGCATTGTCTGAGCAGAAACCTGAATCCTGTAGAAGGAAGTGACTAGGCTGGAGCCCTTTGGGACCGAAAGATGCTCAGCAGCTCCATGGTGGCCTGAGACCTCAAGATGTTTAGCATCCTCATGGTGACCTGGGACCCTAAGATGCTCAGTGGCTCCATGAGGCCCCCCCTGAGACCCCAAGATTGAGAACAAGGTAGGGAGGTGACAGTCCATTTACTGGCAGAGGAGGAACGGGGCTCTGATTTTGGAGTGTTTATTTTTAATTATTTTTATTTATTTCTGTATATGTATGAACGTACTGTCTGCATGCAAGTGTGTTCACCCGTGTCGTGCAATGCCGCGGAGGTCAGAAGAGGGTGTTGGATTCCCCTGGAACTGGAGTTCTCCTGGAATTGGAGTTTCAGATGGTTCTCAGCTGCCATGTGGGTGCTGGGGATTGAACCCGGGTCCTCTGCAAGAGCGGTCGGCGCTCTTAACCGCTAGGCCATCTCTCCAGCCCTGATTTTGGAGTGTTTTTAAGCAGAGATCAAGTTTGAGTTTTATTCAGGTATAATGAAAAAGTATAGAAGATTTGGACAGTGGTGATGAAATCTGGTTTATCGTTTAAAAGATCATCAAGCTTATTTATGATGAAAGAGAGGAAGCTGGGAGCTGATTTTGGAAATGTCTTCGAGTAGTTAAGGAAAGCAAAGAATGACGGCGAAGAGAGAAAAATCACAGTGAATGATGCCCTTCAAAGCCTCAGAGTGGGATGTCTCATCAGTCTATCCCAGAGCCATGACTTCAGTCCCAGAAGAATCCCCTCAGAAGTCAGAAGCACTCTGCAATCTTACTCATGCAGTTAGGTGTGAGTCTTACTTTTCCCTTTCCACGTTAAGCCTAGTTAGAAGGAGAGATTTTTATGAAAGCTTTTAAAACACAGACAGCAACAGAAGGGAAGGGCAGAAGCGGGGAGGAGAAGAAAGGAGGGGGAGGATGAGGAAGAGGGAGGGGGATGGGGAAGAGGGGGGAGGGGAAAGAGAGGAAAAGGGGGAGAGTAAAGGGAGGGGCTAGGAAGAGGGGGAAAGGAGAAGAGGGAAAAGAGAGGAGGACAGGGGAAGGGGCGAAGAAGAAGTGAGAGAAACAACGGCACTTTGTAAGTGATGAGGGGCAGGTCTGGACAGTGTGACATCCTCTGAACAGTTGTGCTTAGGAGGAGGGGCAGGTCTGGACAGTGTGGCATCCTCTGGACAGTCGTGCTTAGGAGGGGCAGCAGTGTGACGCTGAGCCTCAGTGTGCCCAGCAGGTTATCAAACCCAGGAGGTTTGAGCCAAACACACACATACACATAAAGTAATTCACTGAACTTTATACTGATCATATCATATTTTTTGACACCAAAATCTAGACGGCACAGCCAGAAGAGGTTTTGGTGGCATTTCTGTGCATGTTTGGCAGGGGAGGAAATATAACATAAACATCGAAATTTGGAATTTTCAGAAAATGTTCTTGGCTTTATGTGGATAAAGGAACAACATTGTTTAATTTGGAGCCATTTAAGAAAAATCAAGAATCCCCACAGACATTTGAACTATCTTGTGCTCTTCCTCACAAAGAGATTTTTCTAGCATGGATGTCATCAGATGCAGACATAATCCCAGAGGAGCGGGAAGGGGCATCCTCATCTCAATTTAATAAATGGGGAAATGAGGCCCGGAGGTGGGGAGCGCTGCTGTGAACCCAGAAGCGCTGGCCTAGCTGGGGACCACAGGCAGGCCAGTCCACAGCTGCCATCAGAGCCACAGTCTGGCCTTGTAGCAAGTGTCTGAAAGTCATGGTGTCCTTCCCTTCTCCATGCGGCTCCACTTAGCATGGGAATGGAGTTTCCTGGCAGGGAAAGTGGAACAAATGTTTATTTGCCAAAAAAAAAGTTTTAAAGTAGCCTATATGTCACACACACACACACACACACACACACACACACACACACACAAACACACTATCCTATAGGAGGAGATTTTTAACATTATTAGGAGCCATTGAAGTTATCTATGTTCATGTCCTTCAGTAAAGAGCCAAGTAAATTAAGAAGTAGAAAATGGAGCCCAGAGAAAAAGATTAAAAGATATGAAAAAGCTTAAATGCTGAAGGGCAGAACTGGAAAGATGACTTTATAGGGATTCCCAGGGAGGCTGGTGACTAACTGCTCCCACAACATGTCGCTGCCGCCTTCTTCACAGCAGGCCACGTTTACTGATCCAACTCCTCCACGAACGCAGTAAGAGGACTGCATTTAAACTTTCTTGTCAGAATTCTTGGTTAGTTACTGCTGAGAATTACAGAGCCTACTACAAGGTTTGCAATCAGTTGAAGGCCCGGGTTAGCCCGTCTCCAGCCCCACTTCAGCCTGTTCTCCAGCCTTCCCCTCACTCCTATCTGATGGATTGTCCCAAGACTTGCAAGTGGAGGTAGGGAGGAGTGTGTGATGTGCGCCGTAATCCTGAGGAGACTCAAGTCTGAATGAACCTTAGCCTCAGGTTTCTGAGTCATGGGCAGCCCCGAAAGCTCAAGGCTTCTCTCATACTTTTCTCTGACCATTTAATGTGTGACAAGTGACCTCTTTGTAAATTCTTACCTTAGTAAGGACTGAGTTACAATAGCAATGTGTATTTCAGAACATTTAAACTGGGAGACTGGGAGATGGCTTAGTCAGTACCTGAAGACCTGACTTAGATCTCCAGCGCTCATATAAAAAGCCAGGCATGGTGACATGTTCTTGGAATCCCAGTACTGGGGAGGCAGAGACAGGAAGATTCCTGGGCTCACTAGCCACTGAGCTTACTTGTCAAGCTCCAAGCCAGTGAGATAGCCTGTGGACAAGGTGGACAGGACCTGAGGAATAACCCCTGTGAGTCCATGTGAACTTGCACACACACACACACACACACACACATACACCACACAGAAGAATATTCAGGCTGGGCATGGTTGGGCACGCTATAATCTCAGCACTTGAGGGTAAGGCAGGACAATAGGAAGAAAAGATAAATATTTAGCTGGTAGGTTCTCTTTCCTTGGCCCTGTGGAAGTAGAGGGCAGAGGCTTGAACACAGTAATTGCTAAAGGACTTTCAGTTCCAAAAGAGCTGGAGTTTTAGTTATGTCATTATTTGAAAAGACATATTCAGGAACAAACTCTTCAAAGAAATTTACTGGCAGGAGGACTATGGAATTGGTGCAGATAGGGAGGGCATCTAAATGTGATTAAGATGTATTGTACTGTATCGTATGAGATGCACAAAAATACAATAAAAATATATATTGTAAAAAAAGGGAGGATTTCCTGGATCACAGATGTTTTCTCCTTTGGAGAGCTCTAACCTTCACCCTTACTGCCAATTCTAAACTTTCACAGCAAATAAGAAGGCACAGTCAATTCATGGTCCCAACCTGCAAACCATGCATATTTAGATTTATGTAAATATACATGCAAATCAGGTAGAGTCACTGGGCTTCTGGGAAGTTGCAAATGAAGCCCTTGCTACAGCAGAGGTCAAATATCCTTGGCTTAGAGATCATTTTTACATGCAGATTTTGTAAGACAGTGGCAGTCCCTAAGCGCAGTAGTGTTTAACTGCCGTGATGACCCCACGCATGAGTAGTTTTCAGTCATAATTGGGAAGGGGTGACTTAGCTCAGAGAAAATCTAGAGCTGAATAGAATTGAGCCCTCGTAGCCCAGTGTGCCTGTTAGGTCTGTCTTCCAATTGCTGCTTTCTTTTCTGAAACAGGATGTCACATAGCCCAGGCTGGCCTAGAACTCAGAACTAGCTGAGGATAACCATCTTCCTGCCTCCACCTGAGATTACAAATATGTACAACCAGGCCTTGGCCTGTGCAGTGCTGAGGATCAGACTCAAAGCTTTGTGCCTTCTGGGTAAGCCGAGGGCCATCTGAGGCGGCCCCTCTTCATTTCCCACGTGTCTATTAAAGCACTTCAGCTGCATGGAAACAGCTTTCATATTTTCACTTGACTTTGATCTGATTCCTGATCTCCCTGATTTGCCTAAGCTGTGGAATCCAAGGCTATTAGCTTTGAAAATGGGTCCATGTTGGGGAGTGTCTTGTGTAGACATGTGGGGGTCTTCCCTGGGAAGCCCAATAGAGGTTGGCAATGATCTCATCAAAGGCCAAGGTTCCAAGAGCACTACAATGCCCTTCACTACTGCCGTCACTCAGAACACAGAATCTGGGTGAGTGGTGGAGACATAAGGTCCTCCATAATGACTGCTGGGCTGCAGTGTCCTTTGGGAGCTTATTGGATCCTCTGGGGGACAGTGGAACAAGATACTACCAGTCCCCTGTCCTATGGCAGACTGAGTGTGTGGTGGGGGTAAGCTGGAATGAATACATGAGCCCAGATGTCCACAGCTGTATCTGTCCTCCTTGGCTGCTGAGTTCAAGAGCTAAGGGTTTTATCCTCTTCAACGACATTATTTTGTTTTTATTTTTATTTATTTTATTTTTTTTGAGATAAGGTTTTATGTAGCCTAAAATGGCCTGGAACCAGCTCTATAGCAAGGATGACCAAGGATGACCACAGACCCTTTCTCAAGTGTTAGGATTACAGGCATGCACCATCACTCTTAGTTTACATAGTATTGGGGATGGAACTGAGGACTCTGTGCATACTAGGTAAGCACTCTTCTGCCAACTGAGCTATAGCCCATGTCCTCTCTTCTAGTATGTGCACTGTGCCAAGTGGCTTTACTGGCCTGTCTCGTCCAGCAGGAGGACTCACGCAGGGAGGCCAGCAGTTCCAACACCGGCCACATTCAATCCCCTGCTGTCCACACAGGGCCCCCACCTCCCTATATACTCCGCTAAAGCTCGATGCAGTGAGAGGGGCCTATTCCCATAGCACGGTTCCAGGACAGGGGCCAGCGGCAGCCACGGGCCGTTAGACGTGCTCATGGCTGAATGATTGAAGAGAGGACAGTATGGCTTTAATTAATTCTTTGCAAGTGCTTGGACGACAGGGTGACGGAGTTCCTCTGATTCCTGCTCTCCAGAACCGAGATCAAAATGCCAATTTCCTCCAATGAAATGGTCTGGAAAATAAGAGAGATAAAAATCTGGAAGCGTTTACCAATATCTATTTTAAAACTGAGTAAAGGAAATTGGTGACTTTTGAAAATTCCATAAAGAGTTTCTTTAAAAAGAAACTAAGATTAAGTCTGTGGTTCTCATAATGAACAAACAATGAAGGCAAAATTAAAAGGAGCAGGTAGACATCAATAAAAATGTGATAAGCCAAGGGTGGTGATTCCCATCTGTGATCCTAGCAAGGCTGATGCCAAAATTCAAACCCAGCCTAGGCTACATAGTGAGACTCTGTTTCACACCAGGAGGACAGACATAAAGCTATGGAGGGTTCTCTGGTTTAGTGAAGAGAGCCAAGGACTTGGGTTAGGGTAGAGTAGAACAGAGAAGCTTTGTGTTAGATAAGACAAGGAAAAGCAAATAAAGTTGTCTGTAAGGAGACTGGATCAGCACCGAAGTGCCCAGCTTACCAGCTCTGCCCTTTCATTCCAACCACAAGAAACTCCCTTCCGTGGCTAGGTGTCTGTCAACTATGTAAAAGGCATCAGTCTTTGAAAGAGACAATTGTTCTTTCTCCCAATTAGAAGCCACTATGTTCTTAGTTGGTGACGGTGTGCAAGAATCCATTCATCAAAGATGCACTAGGGCCACTTCTATTAATTCCATTACTGTATCACGTGAGTTATGTTCCAACATTTATTGCCCAATAATTTTCAGAGAAAAATGTAATAACTTGGGTGGAGATATCATTAATGGAAAGAGTTTTGGCACAGGAGTTAATGAAACAGATGAACTAACCCTTTCCATCCCCCAGTCACAATGAGCTTTCCAAGATTGCAAGCCTGGTAGGTCAGCTCCAAATGAGATGGTTAGAGACTTTTGGGAGGATCTTATCAGGTAAACAAAGCCAGGGTCTCTTTCTCATCCTGAAGAACAGATGAGGCTGCTTCTTATACGCCATTACAATTGTTTTAGCAATAACTTCAATTAAGAATTTATATAAAAGAAAATATTTTTACAAAAAGAATTACTTTCTAGAATAGGCAATGGATTGTTCTCTATATAAAAATACCATGTAGTAAAATAGTATCATTATGAAAATAATTCTAACAAGATTTCATCAACTTTTATAAGCAAATTTAATGTGTTGTTCTTTTTACCATGGTGGTGTTAAACTTCAGAATTATGAGATAAATTATAATGGTGTTCATGTAATATTTGCAAGAGGAAGACCGAACAATTTGGAAAAGATTCCATGGACTTGTCCGATCAGCAGCTGAATAGAGATTCTGGAAATACCAGGCGTTTACTGTAGGATTGAGGCAGAAAAGAAGACTAGTAAATAGATCCTTTGGATTCAGGCATACTCACTCTCAGCATCTTCTGGGGTGTGTGTATATGTACATGTTTAGTGCGTGCACATGTGTGTGGATGCATGTGCACATGTGTGTGTTTATGCAGAGGCCAGAGGTTGCTGGCAAATGTCTTGCTTTGTTGCCTCTCTGCCTTATTGTTGAGACAGAGTCTCTCATTGAACCCGAAGCTCATTTGGGTAGACTGAGCTCAGAAATCTGCCTGTGTCCACCTCCCTGACACTGGAATGATGAATATATATGCTGAACCCAGATTATTACATGAGTTCTGGAGGTTGAACTTAGGTCTTCATGCTTGCTGATGAGCATTTTACTGACTGAGCCATCTCCCTGGTTGTGTGATAGCATGACCAGACATGTTCCCCTAAGTCACAGGAGTGGTGGGGCTGAAGCTGAGGAATCCCATTGGGCCAGTCATACAGCGGGCAAGAATCCAATAGGAGGGACTCTACTGGGCCCTGGGGATGAGTTTTAATATGTTAGCAACAGAAAACCCACAGAATCTATGTTGGGCAAAAAAAAAAAAAGTATGAGCTCCCAGTAGATGCAGTATGAAGAAGGAGATGTGTGCGTTGAGGGTAGAGGAGTTTCCAAAGAGACCCCCATCCATGGGTCCCTACTGCCCAGCTCCACAAATTTCTCTGTGGGGAATTAGCCAACACTCGAGTGTCTAGAAAACTATATCAGATAGGGCTCTGCTGCCTGAAAAGCCAAGAACTAATGTGAGTGAGTGAGAGTGAGCTTAAATCACGAGGATGATGTTAGCAGTCCAGCATCTCCCACAAATATAGATGAACACATTTGTGTCTTTCCGCAATGTCAAAAATTATTGAATAGCAATAAATTCACAAGGTTTAGTGGTTTTAATGACAGCCAAGTGTCATATAATCCTGTCTGTCTTGGTAACCTGGCTGAGATGAATACAAGTTCTTTCCCAATCTTAATTACTAATTCTCATATCATACATTACACAGTGCACATATCTACATATTTATATGCGTATACATGGTTTACAAAATGCATACAAGTTAAAGAGGCTGCAGAAGAGTTTAAAAGGTTTCCGAATGGTCTTAGAGACAGAGCTACCTGATCCAACCAGTGCCCGGAAGGAGCTGCTGGTGGAGCTGCTTTGGTCCGGTTTGAGAACAGCAAAGCTGTAGAGTTCAGTCTGAGGTGAAAGGCCAAACTGGGTCTGGAACAGCAAATGGGTCAGAACCAGTTCACCATGGTTCAGACCCAGATGGGTGAACAGGCTGGTGGGTAAATAGCTGTTATCAACAGCTGGGAGCTGAGCTGAATGAAGTTCCAGGGGTAGTAGGGGAGTCCTCTGCTGGTACCTTACTGCACACTCCAAATCTAAGATAACAGTGTTAGGTGCCAGTCACTGTACAGGTTCAAGTGAGAGAGTTGTACATTCTCCTTGGTCTGGTGTGTCTGTTAAGTTCTTGGGTCTGGTTTCCATAGTACAATTTTAACACACATGAGTGTCCCTAAAGTCTCAGTTCACCCCCATAGAATTAGAGAATGGCTCCCTTTCTACTCCCAGGCATGAATCATTTATCAGTCTATGTTGGGTGGGTGGTGCTTGATAGATAGAACTGTTTCTGGGTTCACCCAAGGGCTGAAGTCATCTTCCCTCAAAATGGAATAAAAAGCTGCTTGCAAAATAGAGTCTCCTAGGGCAATATAAAGTATGTGCCTAATAGATATAGTTATACAGGTGGAGTAGGTTAGAGTGGGGCATAGCCTTTTCTCAACACAGGGTTTTGGGATAGCTCAAGGTGAATTTGAACTTGCTATGCAGCTGAGGATAACCTTGAGCTTCTACAATACTGGATTTATAGAGTGCTGGGGCTTAAACCAGGGTTTGCACATACTAGGCAGGGAGTTGGTAGAACTGAGAAACATACACATGTATGTTCCTAAATCCCCCAACGACAATTTTGATTGATCCAGTTTGTACAGGGCCCATCAACTACACTGGGGTGGGAGGGTACTGTAGGAAGAAGGGAGAGTACCGGGTCATAAAGCAGACATGCTGTCTGTGAGCTGATCTGGGTGTCCATTACCAGAAGAAAAAGCACCCAGCAGGTGCTCAAGTCACCCAGCAGCTTGGAAACTATTGGCGTAGTTTGCTGTACGTGGCCTAATCTTGCTCAGACACTGGAACTTGGACACTGGCAGAGCTGCTGGAAGCACAGCTAAGCAGGCTGGTGTCTACACGTGGGTGGTGCTGCACTGAAGGCCCACAATTTTTGTGGTACCCAAGATTCTAGATAAACATAGCAATGCAAACCTGGAAGTAGGCATTTGGTAGCTGAGAGCTTCATAAGCAGGTTCCCAGGTCCTAAGTGCACCTAAGGTTGAATCTGATCCCTGGGCTTCTTCTTGAACTAAAAACCAGGAAAATTGAGGCTGGAGAGATGGCCTAGCGGTTAAGAGCACTGACTGCTCTTGCAGAGGACCCGGGTTCCATCCCCAGCACCCACATGGTGGCTGAGAACCGTCTGTAATTCCAATTCCAGGAGAACTCCAGTTCCAGGGGAATCCGACACCCTCTTCTGACCTCGGCAGCATTGCAGGATACGGGTGCACAAACCTACATGCAGACAGTACATTCATACACTAAATAAATAAATAAATAAATAAATAAATAAATAAATAAATAATAATAAAAAACAGGAAAATAGCCTTGAAGTACACAGGGGCTGAACAAAACAGAAGCCCATTTCTTGGATTCTGTGAGCTCTAGATCAGTGGAGAAGAGTAGCAGCATTGTGGGGACAATAAATCCTATGAGCTACTAACATGGGTACCTCTCCCTCCTGCTGATAAGTAGTAGCCTGCATGCTAGGGCCAGGGCCTATCAACTATGATGGGGTGGGAGGGTAGTCCTAGGAAGAGGAGAAGTCTCCACTCCAGGAAGCCAAAGAGGTCTTCAAAGCTTCCCATTTGCTCTGAACGGCTTGGTGGGGAGATGTGTTCAGGGAAGAGATCAAATCTTCCTCATGGGGTGAGTTAAGATGGAAAAGCTACGGGGTTCCAATAACATAGTACTTGCACCCAGATAAAGAGAGGGGTACTGAAGTAGGGTGTTCTCTGAAAAGTGCACTGGCTACCCTAACAGCTCTGATGTAGTCTTGGGTTTTGACAGAGTTCTCAGGAAAGATGGCGGGAGACAAAGCTGCTCTTGCCGGTCACCTGGCCGCATTTTCATGGATAGAAAGAATAATACATGAAGGCTTTCTCCATCTCTTTGTGGTACACATTTTACTCGTTTGCTTAATTTGCTGAAGATTTTAATACCACGTGGCTGCCAGAAGACAGACATGGAAACGTTTAGAAGCAGGATTGAGGGCATTAACTTCAAACGCCCACTCCTGAACCTTCTGCCAAGAAATAACAAAATATTTGTCTCTGAGATAGTTAACCTCTCTTCCATATGCAATCCACAACACATTGCCTTGGCAAGCTTTGTGCAGCCTCCCTCTCCTCCACAGGGGATGGTAATCTTTTTGTGCTTAGGTTTTCAGAATTTCCCACGAAGATGAGAAACACCAGGAACACACACCATTTTCCAACAAATGACTTTGTCCTGAGACCATTTCTCATCTAATTTAAGGGTAAATGTCACAGATGTACTTCTCTATATTGGAACTATGGAGCTTAAATTCCAAATGTAAAAAAAAAATACAAAACAAAAAAACCATTCTGTATCCCCCTATGAGTATGGATGGGACTTTAACCTGCACTGGGAATTCAGAAGATGAAAAGACACCTCTAAGTGAGCCTTGAGGGACAGGGTGGAGCATCCTTTTTTTCCCCCCCAAGTCCTTTCTTCCCTACAAAGACTAGGGATATATTATGTCTAAAATCCACTGATGGCTTTTCTGATACATTTTGCCCAAGTTGGAGTTGTCCAATGTGCCAATCACCAGCAAGAAGTAATTACTTATTCAGTAGAAAGGCTCCTGAAGAACCGTGGGACATGGTCCCAGATAAGTGACACATTTTCTCTGTTTTTCAAATAATTCATGGAAAATTCTGACATGAAGTGCCAATTATTTTTTCCCCATGAATAAGGATGGAAGTCTTATTGTATACTTCCGAAGTCACTTACAATTTTCTCACTCTTTCTTTTTTTTTTAATTCCCCAGGGAAAAGGATGCATTTTCTTTGCTCCAAAGATTAAAGTTCAATTTGACTTCATATTTGGTGCAAGGAACTCTCCCAGACATTGCATTCTCATATCCTTCCAGATATCATTACAAGCTGTAAACTGGATGATTGATGTCCGCCAGGAGGGCCTCCAGAGGCTGCATTCTAGTTAAAATAATAAAACACTCCTTGTTCTCTGGATGTGTCTGAGGGAATAGCAGGTGGCCATTGTTTTCCCTGTACTGCTGCATTTGAGACAGCTCATTTTGGACCCAAACTGAATGCCATGCCTGGCTGATTCTCCTGCTAACAAAGCTGCCAACAAACTCCTCGTTCAATCTGAATGTTTGAATGAAACTCATCTGCTGTGGCGTACAAACCAAGGACTCAAAATCATAAAATGGTTCTCTGCTCATAACTGGTCAGAGTGCTGAGAACAGAGACTGTTGAATGAATGCTCAGCGCCGAATGGGACATCTGCATCTCTTCTTCCTAGGATTGAAGAACACTGTGAAGAGGGGATGGAAAGAATGCAAAGGGTGAGAGAAGAGATAAAGTGCTGTGAGCGTGGTGTGGCTGTTGCACACTTGAACACACAGCAACGGTGGTGTGGCTGTTGCACATTTGAACACACAGCAGCTGTGGTCAAGTGCAGAAGACTGGGCCTGTCAGCATTCAGTTAAAGAGGGAGGAGGGGGCTCTGAAGACGCAGCACTCTCTGGGGATTTACAGGCAGTTAATAATTTCTTGGGGAGGAAGAGACATCTTTTTCAGCGGTATGGCCACTGGTATGCCGCCCAGGCTTCTGTAAAGAAAGCTCTTCACCTGTGGTCCTGCAAGCATCCCTAATGCAACTCATTGAGTTATACACACAAAAAAAAGACAAAGCAGAAGCAGGAGTCCTTAGCAAGAGAAAGGGGTGGCTTTCTTATGTGTTCAGGGAAGCTGGGCAGCTAAAGGATTAGGAGGGATTGGAAATGATGTCCTATCAACAGGCTTTTCTCTCTTACCACACTGCTCTGAGTTCCAGGCAAGCAGGGTGGGGGAGGGCGAGGGACATGCTCTGGGTTCCTCTTCTCATCTTTGTGGCAAAAAAGCCAGGTGATCATGGATCGCAATTCAACAACATAGTCAGTGAGCAAACAGAGAGGGATGCCGGTGTCCTTTGTTTTCTCCTTTTTATTCAGTCATGGATCCCAGCCCATGGGATGGTGCCGCCAACAGTTAAGGTGGGTTTTCTCATTTCAGTCTACCCTAGCAAGAAACTCCCTCACAGACACACCCAGAAGTATATGTCCTAGGTGATTCTAGATCCTGTCAAGGTGACACTCGAATTAACATACTATAGAGGCTCATACTTGGGACAAAGCTCAGGAATCTAATGTCACAAATTCTGTGGTCAAAGACAGAGAGTCAAAACCTGTGAGAATCTGGAACTCCAAGGAGGTTCATGAAGAGAAAGAAGTCTGAAACTCAGCTTCAGTCCAGAGCCCCTCCCATAGCTTCTGGGGAAAGAGTTAGTCAGTGATTACTGAACACAGAGCTGGCAAACGGGCTGATGAGGAGGAGAGTGCACTGGAACACTGACCTGGCTTTATTGGATAAGCATACTTCTTGTGATCTCCATTACCTAATATAGACCCCTTCCTGTTATGCGTTCGCTTTTTGAATGCCCAGAATAGATTACTGCGTGGTTTCCAACTTTTCAACTTTTCAGGCCATCTGGAGGCTTTGGATGTAAGACATCTCTAATCTTAAAGCGCATCATCCATATTATCATATCAAGTTCTGCAAAATGGCGACTCCTGTCTACAGCTTTCCCCGGCAATGCCTGGCATCAGGATGGCTCCTGCTGTCTGAAAGAGAGAATTTAGAGAGAACAGAAGTTAGGTGGAGCTCACAAAGAAGAAGCAGGTGGTGACAGAGAGCCGAGTGGGTATGAAGACAGAGAAATACGAAAACAGCAATAATTCATTCATGGACCTATTCAGAGATCTGCAGCATATTTACAGTGTATAGGGCTTTGCATGTCTTGTTTGGTTTGAATGTGAAATGTCCCCAAGGGCCTAGTGTGTCTCCAGCTGGTGGCACTGTTTGAGAAATCCAGGGAGCCTTTAGGAAGTGGAGCTTTGCTGCAGGAAATGAGTCACTGGGGGTGGGCCTTGAGGCTTGATAGTGTTGTCCCATTTCCTGTATGCTCTCTGTTTCTTGACTGTGGACCATGTGATGAGGTCACCTCACCTCACACTCCTGCCACCCCATCTTCCCCACCGTGATGGGTGGTAGCCCTTCAAACTGTGAGCCAGTATAGCCCCTCCCTCCCTTAAGTTGCTTCTTGTTGGGTATTTGATAACAGACAAGTGACTCATTATCACAACTCTGTTGGAAGGACGTAGTGTTCAGAAGCACACAGTGGTCCAGAAGGCCAGTAGGTGAAATGTGGCTGTAGAGGTATTAGCAAGCAAAGGGGTGGATCAGAGACAGAACCGCACAACCCTTCAAGCTGGGCTTTGAACACTGAGCTCAAATGTTTCAGATAAACAGAAGTTTCACAGTGAATCTTTCTGGTAGAGGGCAGAGAAAACAGCATTTACTCAAGAGCCTGAAGAGTTCCTTCTTTTTAACAAATATTTAGTGAGGATTATTTATTGATTGATTAGTTACATTTTGAGACAGGGCTTCATTCATGTAGCCCAGGATGGCCTCAAACTCATTATGTAGTCCAGGATGACCTTGAACTCTTGACCTTCCTGCAAGTGTTGAGATTACAGGCATGAACCACCACATCTGATTTATGCAGTGCCATTGATAGAACCCAGATTTCCATTGCAAAGCAAGCACTCTACCAACTCCAAGAATGAATTATTAATGAATTAATTATTAGTTGATGTTAGTTACACAACTCTCAGTATTGGTAACTAATACTGTTCTCAACTAGAGAATTTATCAAGGAGGACCACAGACAAGGTCTCTGCCCTCCAGTAGTGAGAGATGACAAAGTACAAAATCAGCACCCTCATGAGGTTCTATGACATGGTAATATTCCAATAAGAATGAGGACGCTGAGAAAATCCAGGCAAGGAGAAACGGGATATTGAGGGTGCATGGGACAACTAATTTAGACTGTGTATTCAGAGAGGGCTTTCATGGAGTGGACATTTCTAGAAGACAAAAGGAGCCAGGAAGAGCCCCATATGTGGAGATGACCACATAGGATGACTGTAAGTCGGCTCAGACACACAGGAATATGCCTACCTGGGAAGTAAGGCCAAACTAGAAAGCTGTCTGGGACTGTATCTTACAGGGCTTTGCATCTCTAGTCAGGAGTGCTGATTTGATTCCCACAAGTAGAAAGAGCCAACTCGGAGCTAAGTGGTCTGTCTGTCTGTCTGTCATAGGATTTGAGGGAAGACTCACAGAAGGCAAGTTTGGTGTTGGAAGAGTGATGCAGCAGGAGCAAGGAAGACAGGAATAGAACCAAGTAGAATATCTTCATCTTAGTGCAGTCGGAAATGATGGTGGCTGTCTAGGTGTGGTCCAGCTGCCTATGAACACAGCAATCCTGAGTTCTGGCTACTCTGGGCTACATGGTGAGTTCCAGATCATCCTCAGGTACACAGTGAGAGCCGGGTTCAAAAGCAATGACAGTACCTGCATTTCATTACTATTCTTTTTGCTCTGATCCAATACCTGTCAAAAGCAACTTAAGGAACGAAGATTTGAGGCCACACTCCATCATGGTGGGGAACGTGTGGTGACAGGAACTTATAGGAACTTGTTGGTCACCGTGTAGCCACAGGAAGTAAAGAGAGAGTCAGCTCAGGACCTTCAGGTCAACGGATGCTGGGACCCACATTTAGGGTCTTCCTGCCTCGACTCACCCATTCTAGAAACTCCATCACAAACATGGCCAGAGATGTTTCTCCTGGGTGACTCTAGATCCCGTCAGATTGACGATATGAGCCATCATGGTAACTACGTAGAATGTCAGTAGGGGATATGAAGGATTGTCTGAGAGAGGTTTTCCACGGAGTCAAGAGGAAGGGTATCTCTGTCTTAGAAACACAGAGGACTTAGCAGACACCGCATAGGAGATGCCAGACAGGCCTTACGAAGACACCTTCTGGGCACTATCATGTAGGGAACCCCACAGTGTGAGAACTGAAGAAGGGCTTGATCCAGGAGAGTGTCACACGGCTGCCGATGCTAGGCTTTGTCCTGTAGGGAAGGGGATCACACAGACACTGGGCAGGGTCCTGGTTTTCATCACGACACCACTGTGGCTGGCCAAAAGGCTAGCGAGCTCGGCAAGTCCAGATAAGCCTCCAGGGAGGCCAGCCAACTGTGGAACAGAAAAGTTTGTGGGATTCCAGGAGCATGAAGTGGTCTCTGTAAGTTAGAGACTCTGATGGTAGAGCTCGAGACGCAGGCATAGAAATCATCATGGTCAAAACAGGACTGCAGGAGGCTCTGTTTTGTTTTTATTTATTTTTCGAGGTAAGGTCTCATATATCCCAAGTTGGCCTTGAGCTCACGCTATGTTTTTTTTTTTCACATAAATTTATTTTTATTTTTTTTAACAAATCTAGACCCGTGTTCCCACCCATTCCCCCACCCCGCCAGAGCTCATGCATTCTGACAAACATGCTTTTCATCTCTTTCTCAGTCTTTCTCAATATTCTCCATGAGGAAGTTGACTGTTTTGAGCAGAAGTTCACTGTTTCAGTCAGTGAGCTCACACTATGTAGCCAAGGTCTGATCCTCCTTCCTTTACCTCCTAAGTGCTGGGATTACAGGTGTGCACCTCTACATCAAGTTTGGGAGTTGCTCTGTATTGAAACTAGGCTAGGCAAGCTCTTAGCAACTGAGCTAGGCTAGGCAAGCACTTAGCAACTGAGCCGCATGCCTGCCCCTTGGATGAACCTCCAGTTGAGCATGCAGGGTTAGAAGAGGACAGCAATGAAACAGCACCGTGGAGGGAGGCTGACATCCCACCCATAAAAACCTTACCTTGGGGGGTGTGATCTACCCCCCCCCACCTTTACAACACCGCTGTGGGGACTTCTGGCCAGGTGTCTATGTGCCAGTGACAAAGCCCAGGGCTGGGAAGTGCGGTGAGGCATGTAAAGTAGGCAGAGTACAGCAATGTTCACTGGAGGGTGGAAGGAGGGGTAGCTGCACCTCCAGTGTGCCGTCTGACTTAGTAAATAGGGTGTGGGCGGTGGTTTTCAGGCTTCCCACATTCATTCACACGTGTTTGCCTAGCACGTGTTATTCCTGATGCTGTTCCTGACTCTTGGCATGGGTATCTCCCTGGCAGTCCGAGAAGGTAAAGGTTGTTAAATTGGCACTTGTCAGAGTTTGCAGAAAGAAGCGATGCTGAGATAGTCGATTACCTTGCCTGAGGCGTATGCTAGTAAGGAGCGGCCCTGGCACTTGAACCCAGCTCTATCTGACTTTGGAACCTCCTCTCATTCTATTCCATTAGCATCTCATATGTATCAGCATAAAAAAAAAAAAAAAAAAGAAAAAAAAAAAAAAAACAGCTAGTTTTAAGTATAGTCCTCAGTTTGGAAATGACTATCCAATTAAAAAATAGACAATCGACCCCACGAATAAGTGTCTCATGTTATTAAAATATAGCATAGATCGTCATTAGTACGTTGCTTTGAAATGGGGGTGAGTGAAGGATTCCTGCTTGAAGCCATAGTTGTTTGGAAATCTAAGATGCTAGTAGATTGCTGGCACCCAGCACCTTCCTGTGTACTTCGTTGGGAAGAGTTACCCTCCACTCCTTCTTCTTCGTTTTTTTTTTTTTTTTGTTTTTTTTTTTTGGTCTTTTCGAGACAGGGTCTCCCTGTAGCCCCAGCTGTCCTGGAACTCACTGTGTAGACCAGGCTGGCCTTGAACTCACAAAGATTCGCCTGCCTCTGCCTCCCAAGTGCTAGGATTAAAGGCGTGCACCACCACGCCCGGCTCTTCACTCTTCTTTTATGGTGCTGTGATCCTCTGAACTGTGTTCCTCTAACTCAGAAGAAAAACCCAAAACATTTCTGCATTCTCCTTGGTAAAATATAAATCTTAAAAGAAATAAATCAAATCTCAACTAGAGAAATCTGGTTTGGATCAAAGTAACTAAATCATTAATCTGGATCTTGCTCCAAAACTGGAACTAACCCAAATCCAAGCCATGATATATATGGAAGAGGGTAGATATTTAGAGGGATATTAATTCTTCCCTGTTGTTGATGTGTTTGTCCTGACAAGAGGAGCCAGAGACCAATGGCAGATACTGAAGGAAAGACTGACTTTGGATATTTTTAGCTTGATTAAAATGAGGAATGATTTAAAACTGTTTTGAACAGTTCTTCCCACAGAATTCTGCAAGCCTGCAGGCCCATTTCTGCAGGGAAGAACTTGGCTAGGGAGGATGGATGTTGGGGAAGTTTCCCATTTGGATCTAGCTTCTTAGAGTTCAGGGCTTCAACCCCAGTCCAAGCAACATCGTTTTGTGATGAAAACACAGACCACAGATGGAACTTGTCTTTTACTATCTTAGACGGGAAACCCTAGTTCTCAGGACTTGCTGGATGACATTAAAGATCACGGAGCAGAGGCTGGGTGTAGTGGTGCACTCAGGAGGCAGAGGTGGGCTGTTGTCTGTGAGATGGAGGCCAGTCTGGTCCACATAGATAGCCATCCGAGGCTACAAGGAGACCTTATCTCAAAAACAAACAAATAAACAAACCACAAACAAACAAATCACACAAGAGGAGATAGGGACTTGGCTCAGGTAAAGTATTTGTTTGCATGAGGGCCTGAGATCCATCCCCAGAGCCCATATTTAAAAAACAAAGCCAACCAAACAAAAAGTAACCTACACGTGGATGTGGCAGCACCTGTTTTAATCCCAACCCTGGTGAGACAGACACAGATCCCTGGAGCTCGCTGGACAGCCAGCCCAGCTATCAGAGAGCTGTGGCCTGTGCGAGGCACTGGCTTAAAGAAACAAGATGGACTTGTTCCCGAGGCTGTCCTTTCCCCTACACATGTGTAGACACGTGTTCACCTGCACCTATTCACACATATGAGCGCACAGACAAAGGTCACACTGCACTTGACAAATTCCGTTTGCTTCTTCATGAAGGACATTTTCAGGTGATAGCAGTCACAGACAGGTTCTGAATCAGAGGTGACAGTATTGTGCACAAGCTTATACCCCAGAAAAAGTCCATTCCCCTTTTCTTGAGCCAACCTCATAAGCTGGAGGACTGGCCTGTTGGCTCCCAGAGCCAGGGTGGAAGAGGGTTGGAGGAAGACTTGGAAGCTTGTGAGCTGAGCTCCCCGCCTTGGACACTGCAGTTGGCGCCCAGCACTCCCCACTGCTCTTGTGGGAAAGCCTGGCCTGGCGTGCAACTGTGGTTCTGAGAAAGAAGAAACACAAGCAGCCTCCTGGGCCTTTATATTTTGCAGGGTGGCTTGGACAGCAGACCCTAGTTCCCCTACTCCGCTGGTCTGACTCATTTCCTCAAGGACTCCTTGAATAGAAGATTTACCTTCTGCAGCCAGGGTACCAGACATGCTTCCTGATGATAAGTTCCTATAGTGACAGACCGCTGGGCCTATTCTCCAGTGCCATTCTTTTACCATAGACTGGAGTTCCGAGTTTCAACTTGAAGGGAGTTAGAATCACCGTACAAATAAACAGACACCTGGGCATGTCTGTGAGGGGGTCTGTGGATTAGGTTAACTGAGGTGGGAGAACATACCCTAATTGTGGTAAGTACTGTTTTATGGCGGGGGGATTTTGGATTGAATTAAGGGGAAAACAATCTGAGCACAGCATTCATCACTTTCTACTTCCTAAGGGTAGATGCAATGTGACCAGCTGCCTCAATCTACTATGTATTCTCTACCATGATGGACTGTACCTTCAAACTGTGAGCTCAAACGAACCCTTCCTTAAGTTGCTTTGTCAGGAATTTTGCCAGTAACAAGACAAGTAATTACATTTCATGTAAAAGAGTCTCAAATCCATTTGAGCATAAACACACATGCATACACACACACACACACACACACATACACACACAACCAGGATATCTTATCTTCTCATGTCTAGCTCTGTAGGCTGTTCACTGATGGTGAGCAGGTAAAAGTCGATAACTTTGACTCTCATTGATACTGTATATTCTTTTTATTATTATTTTTTTTTTGTCTTTTTGAGACAGGATCTTCCTGTAGTCCCAGCTGTCCTGGAACTCACTGTGTAGACCAGGCTGGCCTTGAATTCCCAGAGATCCACCTGAATCTGCTTCCCAAGTGCTAGGATTAAAGGTGTGCCCCCCCACACCCAGCATAATTCTAACCTCAAGTGTGTGTGTGTGTGTGTGTGTGTGTGTGTGTACATGTACACATGTGGAAGACAGGCTGACTGTACTACCTTACTGTTTTATTGATATTGAGTGCCTTTTAAAAATTTTTGTTTTATTTTAATTGTACATGTATGAGTATTTTACTTATGTGTATGTATGTGCACTATGTGGATTTAATACCTGTGGAAGTGAAAAGAGGGCATCATGTCCCTTGGAACTGGAGTTATGGATGGTTGTTAGCCACCATGTGGGTGCTGGGAATTGAACCCAGGTCCTCTGTAAGACAAGCCAGTGCTCTAACCTCAGAGCCGTCTGCTGAGCCCTGAGACTGGGTTTCTTATTGAACTTGGGGTTTGGTATTTCTGCTGGACTGGGCTAGAGAACGCCTGGGATCCACCTGTCTTTGCTCTCCACTCCAGTGCTGGGTTACAAACGCCTACCACCATACTTAACTTTTACTGTGAGCGAGGGGGATCTGAACTCGGGTCCTCTTGTTTGCACGGCAAGCACTTTTCCTACTGAGCCATCTCTCCAGCCCTCAGAGCTCATATTATATAATTTATAGCTTTATTCCTGTTTGCACATGGGCAAGGCAGATGGAAAGACAGAAACTTAATCCACCCACTACTGTACCTTATCCCAGAAATGTACTGCAGGACCAGGTAGCGTTACGGCTTAGCCATCAGTCACCAGCAGGCGTTACGGCTTAGCCACAGGTCACCAGCAGGCGTTACAGTTTAGCCATCGGTCACCAGCAGGCCTCAGCAGTTTATCTGGACCTGCACAGGGCCTGCAACCAGCAATGCATCTCTGGCTGAGCTCAAATAGTTGTTCTAACAGAGGTCACAAAATGGACCCCAAGTGATATATTCACTGGCATTTTCTCCATTCTTAAAAAAAGTCTATGCTAGTTGCTCACGAATACTGGATTCTTTCTTTAAAAATTGAAAAGAAATCATTTTCATTTTAATCAGAGCAGACAACATCTCTTGGGGACAGGAAAACCTTTCCTAAGACCAGCTGGGGCACCTGCCCTGTAGCCTGCCGGTTAGCTTTGGAATATTGCATCATTCAATCTGTAGCCTTTGTGGTAAAGGGAATAAGCCTGCGGGCTTGGGAAGGAGACTCCAGCACCCGTATTCCAGGGCTTTTGTTACATATCTGCTTTCAGATTAGTTAAATATCTCAAAATCTGAGATTCTCCACTTAAAAAATAATTATAAAAAAGTACTTGCTGTGGGGGGTTGCTGAGATCAACTTTGTACCATTCTGTGCACTACAAATGGTAAATTCAGTTTATTAACTATTAGTAATCACCATAATTTATTTATCGATTGGTTGATTTTTCTTTTCTTTTTCTTTTTTTTTTCTGGTCTCTTTGAGACAGGGTCTCCCTGTAGCCCTAGCTGCTCTTGAACTCACCATGTAGACCAGGCTGGCCTTGAACTCACAGAGATCTGTCTGCCTCTGCCTCCAGAGTGCTGGGATCAAAGGTTTGTGCCACCATGCCTGGCTCATAATTTTTTATTATCATTATAATTCTTAATCTTCAGAGGGTCTACAAAACTTAATGCCATTTCCAGGTCAGATTATATTTTATATCTGTATTTCTATTCTTTGGGGTACAAGGTTTCATTTAGATCAGGATGGCCTCAATATGTAGCTGAGGATGATCCTGAACTTCTGATCTTCCTGTCAGTAACTTCTGAGTGCTGGAATTTCTGGCAATAACCACCATGCCCAGTTTACACAGTGTTGTGTGGGGATAGAACCCAGGCGTTCCTGTATTTAAATCAGATTTTAAATGAAAGCTGCTCAGTTCTCATTATGACACTGAGACTTGTTTCTCTGAGGCTTTGGGAAGATTTCCCGGTTTTCCTAACATGTTTGACACTTCTGGTACCCCTGAAGCTACTGAAATATAAGAGCTGGGACTTTTTATGTACGTTCGACTGCTTAGTCTGCTTAGTGGTGTCTAGAGCCCTGGGTTGGAGTGCACCGAGCAGAATGGAGTTCCCGCAGTGCAGTCATCTTTATGTCTAGAGCTCTTCCACCTGCTTGAGGTCTTATGGCTGCAAAATTTTGCTGGCTGCTGACCTCATAGGCCCCATTAATCTCCTCCTGCGGCTTCCAGCCTAAGTCGCCCTCTGAGGACTATAAACACTGCCTCTCTACCTTTCCCGGTCAGTGGGCATAGCTAGAGCAGGTGGAGGAAGTGAGCTTAATTGATTTCTGCCCATGGGTAGGGTGAAGGGGCAAGAATAGATTGGTGAAGAAGAGTACACCTCAGGCCATCAAAACCTGAAGACTTCCGTTGTTCATGAAATAAGATGTTAGTGAGGGCCCACCTCAAGAAAGCAACAGAACTACCTTAGAATGGAGACTGCCAGAGAGGAAATCTTCCTGAAACCAGTGGGTGTTGGAAGGGACAGAGGCAGGTTCCATCTTGCTGCTGTCATCTTACTTTCAACTCTCATTTATTATCCAGGAAGATTATCCCCAGACCCGAGCCTGGCTTGCCAGCATGTCCCCCTGAAACACTGCTCCTCTGCCCATCTTTTCTCTGGTCTAATCTTTTAAACCACAGGTATGTAATAGAAATTGTATTCCTGAAAGTAATTGATTTATCTGTGCTGACATCATCCAATCCTCAGCATGAATGTGATTTCATGTCCAAGATGATTAAAAATACATATTTATAATCCTTAAAAACAGAAAGTCTTGTTTTTCTTTTAGCAAAAGAACTCACCCCTGAAAGACTTGGACTCCACTTGGAATTCCAACATATGATCTTGAGGATCGCCTGAAACTATCTGCTCTTACTTTTCACCAGTATGTTCCCACGGTAGACGCACTGGACCGTAGTGTTTTTTTCATCTCATGAAGGACAAAACAAAGAAGAAAGAAGGAAAGAAAGAGAAAAAGAGAGAGAAAGAAAGAAAGGCAAAAGAAACTTATTCATTTTTGTTTTTCCATCTTAAACAAAATGAATTCATGACTTTTAAAGGCTTTACACAAAAAACGCAAAGTGTTTCCTGGCTGACAACTTAAATGATAAGTTGCAGTACAATTGTTTTGAAACAGACCAATCATAAATCCAGCTTCAACAGGAAGTTTAATTGGGAACCACACTTACCATTAATTCAGCCCTGCCACCACACAGCTTGTGATCATGAAGATGAACAATTGTCTTGGCTGGATGGATCTGTCCATGACACGGCCCATGTCCCCTGCAAGCTTGGCCATGTGGGCATTAGGAAGAAGACATGGGCTTCCATGTCAAAAAGCTACAGGCCTCTCAGGGCTACAGGAGAGGGCTCCTGCATGGAGCAAGCAGGTGCCCAGGCTGGGAGGGAGCAAAGCCTATCTGAACAGAGAGGAACCCAGGAAATGCCTCTGAAATGAAGGTGCTGGAGGAGGAGAGAGAGGGAGGAAGGCAGAACAGCAGATTTCTTGTGGAGAATGCTGTCTGCTTGTGGCATGTGTGGAAATTAAGTTCTGGAATCTTCTAGGTTTCCAAAGGGTCTGGGGTGGGAGGAGTTGCAACTCTCATGCAGAGCTCTGAAGATTTTTTTTTTCCCCCTAAAGCAAAGCAAACCAGAAAACAACAGGAGTTTCTGCCTTAGAGAATGCTGTGCAGCAGAGATTTTGATGTTGAGACCATTCCAGGAGAGGAAGTTTGAAGGCCAAAATTAAAATAGCACATTTGTTCCTTGCAATTTGACTTCAGAATCCCCCAAGACTCCTTCCCTGAGAAGCCTTGGTTTTCATTTGAGAGATGTGTGCACCATATGGATTTCTTTCTTTCTTTCTTTCTTTTGGTTTACATCTTATATTTGCAAAGACTGTCTTCTGAGTCAGAGCACCTCACTTTCCATGGCTTTCCCAAGAGACGACAGGTAGCTTCAAAGCGCACTGCATTTGCTTTGTGGCATGTCAACATGCAGTCTAAAAACAAGACTACTTAGCAAATAAAGTGATGCATGAATTTTAAGCCGGGCAAATCACGACCACAGCAATCTTATTAACTATCATTGCTTAATGTTCAAAGAGCATCAACGTGCACTGCAAGCAGAAAAGCACAGAAACCTTGCCTTGACACTGGTCTGTCAGGACTCTGAGCCTCAGTAGAACGTGTACATTTTTTTTTTTTGAACACTTAGACTTAATTTGCAGGTGAATTTGATTAATATGCTAGTTTATACTGGATGCTTAAGCTGACTAAATGGATTGAACGAGTGGACTGAGTAGGGTTGGGACTGAGTAGATGCAGAAGTGAGGATGTGGCTATGGGCTAGACAGGAGGCTTAGGAAGATTCTAGAATGATGAGCGTCCTGCCATCCTCTCACGATTTCTCCACGACTTGTTAACAATGTATTTGGGGATTTATCAGTGGACCGCAAAGAAAAGGCTGATCTGGCACAGTAGACTTAAAATGGAATTAATTGCTCGGGTGTCAAGTTTAGGGAGGATGTGCTCCACCCCAGGCTGATGAGCCCCCCCCCCAGGCTTCCTGAACTTTTAGGCTGCCCCACAGACAGGGAGTAACCAGCACCTCTCTTCATTGGCTTCTTGGCAATGGCAGCCTGAATGCAGGAGCTGCGTCCTTACGGTTCTTAGTGAACTAAGCTGGCTTCTCTTGAATTCCTAAACAGTCTAAGGCTGAGAACAATCACCCCCACTGTCTCTTTCATCTACTGAGTCATGCAAATCTGACCCAGGGCTCCAGACACACCCATACTGCCAAAGCAGAGGAAGGGAGCCCAGACTTTAAGATCTTGTATTTTATTCATATAGGGTTTTATATTTACAATGAGAGTACTCTATCCTGTATGCTTTCTGAGGAATATTTCAGTAAATATCAGTAAATATCAACATGGATGTCAAAATGTGTGTGTGTGTGTGTGTGTGTGTGTGTACATAAAACAAACCTGGAAAATTGTCCTAATAGTCACATGAGGATGTTATTCAATAAATGATTGCATTTAGCACAAGGACTGAAAGAAGTACAAGAAACAGGAAAGCACGCTATGACCTACAGCCAACCCTGTCACAGGGAGCTCAATGACCTGAGAAGCCTTGCCAGAGCTGCCTCCTGCACAGGCACCACCGTGGGGCAGTTAGTTTCTCTTTTGCAATTGTTGGCTTTGGTACCTTTCAATAAGCTTAAAGGGCAGTGCGGTGGACAGACCCCTAGCAAGGACATATCTCAACCTAGAGTTAGTCCGTGGTAGTGGTGTTATAAAACAATCCCAATAATTGTCACTTGGGCTAGGGAGATGACTAAATTGGTAAAATTGAGTGTGGTGGTATGCATTTGTAATCCCGGCACCAGAGAGGTGGAGATAGCACATCCCTGGGCTGGACCGCCAGCCAGCCTAGCTTAATCTGAGATCTAGAGGACAGAGACACTATCTCAAGGTGGCCAGGGCCTGAGGAATGACTCCCCAGGGTAAGCTCTGGCTTCTACAAGCCTGAGCACCCATGTGCTTGTACACACACACACACACACACACACACACACACACACACCTGTCATCTATTGAATCCAAATGGCATACCAGGTAGCATATTGAGAGCTTCTGTGGTTTTACTTCGGTTCCTCCTCACCACAGAGCTCTCTAAGTTTGGCGGCGTGTACTTAGGTCCTAGGTTTGTGAGACAGCTTACATGCCGGTCTTCACTTTCTGTTTAACTGGCTGTGTGGACAGGGAAAGCCTCTTGACTCTCAAATCTGCTGGTTCAGCTGTGATCAGGTAGACACTGGGTATCACTTGACTGTTCATGAAGAAGCGTCACACACATTTTGCATGAGTGAAATTCTGTATATGTATATGACCTTATAGTACACTTGAACACTGTTTACTACTAGGTGTGCCTCAGCTTCACAACCATCTTTTATCACTTGAAGGCTCCTAGTTTCTCTCATCTTTTCTCATGGAGTTCATTTCCAAGGCACTGAATCATCTGCACTTTCTGATTCATATCCAAATTCTCCATGATTCATTTTAGTTCAGCTCCCAGCAAAAAAATAACAAAAAAAAAAAAACAAAAAAAACAAAACAACAACAACAAAAAAACCAGCTCACTAATCAGGGCCAGTCTGAAGTTGAATTAAAGACAGAAATCAGCCTGTGACTCTTGCATGTCATCTACCTTGCTTTAATCCCTAACATCCTATAAAGTAGTTTACCTTCAATTGTGGGTGGAGAAACTGAGGCATGGAGAAGCTCAAGACCTTGCTAGAAGCTACTGCCAATTCAGACTTCATTAGACATGGATAGGTCTCTGTCACCACTCATTTTCTTTTAGGAAACAAAAACAGCCCATGCTCTTTGGAAGAGTTGGAAGAATAAGATGCTGGCTCTTTGTTTTATGGGAACATAAATGGTGTCTGACTTTTTTATATAGTTAGGGTTAACTCAGCCTCAGGCAGAGAGCTACACGTGTAATGATTGGAACCACATTCTAGCACAAGTAAAGCACAAGTGGTATTTTGCAAAGAAAACTTTTCAGCTTAAGTTTTCAGTGTGGACTGTTTTCTGGGTCATTTGGGACTTTGAAGCCAATAATATCAAATTAACTTCAAACGCAAGAAAAGGAAGTGAATTCTTTAGCCATGTTATATAAAAGGACATTCAGATTGAGTCTTTATTTTGCCCTTCTTTAGGGGTAAAACATAGGAGACTAGGTTGGTACTTGGAGGGTAAAGTACTTGCCCCGCAAGATTGTGTTCCCGAGTTTAACCCCCACCCAGGACTCGTAAAAGACTGGGTATGGTGGTGTGGGCTTTTAACGTTGGGGAGGCTGAGAGGCAGTCACAGAGGATCCCTGGGGTTCAGAATCCATCCAGCCTAGCCAAACTGGTGAGTTCTAGATCCATGAAAAACCCTGCCAGAAAACAAAACAAAAGATCTCCACACACACACACACACACACACACACACACACACACACACACACCACAATAGCACAGTGAAGGATTCTGGAAGCATTTCTGAATGCAGTTTCAGTTTCTTATATTTACCATGCCTGTCTTCCAACGTTGTGCATGTCAGAGAGTAATGCCCACTGCGGTCAATGGCCCAATGAGTCGTATGTTCTTGTCAGAGTTCATGAAGGTGAAAATACACATTCTCCCATTTTTCCACATCTAACATGGCAGAGTCCCGGGGCGTTGTCCTGGTCTTACAGATATTCTGAGGATGGGCACACCCATATGATGACTACTTCCCCTCAGGACCTGAAAGAACTCTTACTGTGGCCAGCTCCTTCTCCAGAAGCTGCTGCCTCTGGTATGATGCTCCTTTATCTTTGTAGGTCTGGCTTTGCCTCTCTTTGCTCTGTAAAGGCTGTGCCTCTCCGTGAGAGCTAAGGCAGAAGGTTCTTATTTTAGAAGAGGCCTTTTTAGGGTTTCATCAAATCTGTCAAAGGCAAAGCCTTGAAGGAGGGGAAAACCTTCTTCCAGCACAAACCATCTAGTGATTCCCTCAAGACAACATGAAGCAGGTCCTAGGGGAAGAGTCCTGTCCTCAGAGAAGCCCCGAGCACTTTAGGGGTCAGGAGTTCAGCCTCCAGCTTCTCTGAGAGCTTTGCCCTGTGTCCAGCCTGGCAGCTATGGTGACAGTTAACAGCCAGATTCTTGGGGCCTTGGAAACTTGATCTCCACATCAGCCCTTGGTCCATCAAACTCATGACCCTGGGGTGAAAGTCCCCTTGTTTTGTTACCTCTGCCGACCAGGCCCAGCCCTTCAAGCAGTGCATTTCAATCTATATTCACGCCTTCTGTCCTCTCATGTTCCTTCACACGAGGCAGCTGACAACAGTAATAAATGTGGCCATCCTCAGGATGGGGTTGTGACAGGCTCAATAAGAAGAGGACTGATTTGTTGCTTTGGGGTTGAAAGCTCAGACTTTCATGAAACAAAAATATTATATTCAGGGTAATGATTTACGGCCTCAACTCCGGTTTGATTGCAGGCCATAAATACCGACAAACGATACTTACGGCATCTCTTAAGGACATTAGGGACATACTCAAGTTTATTTTATATGGCAATTATGCATTCACTGTAAGAACAGACATTGCTTTAAAGGCATTATTTTCCCCCAAGTAAGTCTGTATAGTTGACCACCCTCAAACGTGGTTTCTGCACGCTGCTACAGCTTTACCCGTGTTGATGCAAAGTGCTCAAATTTGAAGGCAGATCAACTGCATGGCAAATGAGCTGTACTGGGACAGGGATGGTACCTTTAAATAATCCTGCCATAGGCTTCTCAGGTCAAATGCACAGCCTGTGACTAGCATGGCCTCACCAAATTTCATAAAAGGCCAAGGGTAGTGGAAACTTAGAGGCAGAGGTCGAGAATTTCTCCTTGTGCTGATGTCTTGAACTTTTAAAGTAGGAAACCTTCAGGAGCAATTTTAGCTTAATTCCCATCTTCTATCTCTCCCCTTGTCTACCTTTCTCCCTCCCTTCCTCCCTCTCTCCCTTCCTTCCTTCCTTCCTTCCTTCCTTCCTTTTTTCTTAAATTCCTTCTCTCCTCTTCTAGCTTTTGTCCTCCCTCCCTCCTTCCCTCCCTCTCTCCCTTCTGTCTCCTCCCCTTCTGACACTGAATCCCTCCTTCCTGCCTCCACCCCATCCCACATCCCAAATGCCTTCTGATTAGCTATCTCTTCTTGCTGCTCCTCCCCCCCCACACACACACACTTTGTCCTCATTTCTCTCACCTATTTGGCCACCCTCCCCAAGTCTTGGAACCATGTGACTGACACATCATTATTCCTTTATAACTGAAGCCTGGGCCAACCAGAAGAAAGGAGATGAGGACTTTGAGAACAGAGTCCTTTGCTTATATTACAAAGACTTTTCAATCCCTGGAGGAATTTATTTAAAGACTCTATACTTAACACTCACTTAATATATTGAAAGCAGTGAATTCTCTTTTGCCATGATACCCATTTGATCCCTATCTGGAAAAGGAAAAGCACTCTAGAAGCTCCGTGCACTGTAGGAGTTGGAGACAGGAGATGCTTTTGGACTGGGTCCTGAGGAGAGTCCGGCTGCAAGCAAGGGTGGCTCACTTGACGTTATGTGGTGGCCGCTTTCCTCCCGTCCTATTCAGGAGACTTCCCAGAATAGAGAACCCAATTCACTCTTTATGTTGGCAGCTATCAGCCTAGGCATTCTTTTAATGGGCATTATTTCTGCTAAATTATAGATGGGATGGATACTAAGACAAACGCCATTATCTGAGTTATTTATTCATGGGATGTAGTCTGTAACATGCCCACACTGAGGTTTTTCCTAGTTTTGTATCGATCAATTGCTTCAATCAGTTGTAGCCAGGGAACTAAAGAATCAGCAATGCTAGCATCAAGAGTCAGTATCTCCGCTGGGGTCTCTAACTGGGTTTGGAGCAAAATCTGCAGCTTTCTTTCTTCCTTTCTTTTTCTTTCTTTCTTTCTTTCTTTCTTTCTTTCTTTCTTTCTTTCTTTCTCTCTCTCTCTTTCTTCTTTCTTTCTTTCTTTCTTTCTTTCTTTCTTTCTTTCTTTCTGTGTGAGAGAGAGAGAAAAGCACAGAGAGCACATGTGTGTGCATGTGTACATGAAGGCCAGGGGGCAATCTCAGGTGTTGTTACTCAGACACTATTTACTTTGATTTCTGAGACAGGGTCTCTTACTGGGACCGCTCTGATTATATCAGGCAAGCTGGCCAGCTAGCAAGGCCCAGAGATTCTCTTGTCTCTAGGTATTGGGATTACAGCTATGCACTGCCCTGCTCAGATTTTTATGTGGGTTCTGGATTTCCAAACTGAGGTCATTGTGTTTATAGCACAGGCATTCTACTGGCTGGACCGTCTCCTCAGCCCTTCACAACTATCTTCATGCCTTCATAACAAGAGCAGAAACAGAGCTAGAATATGACTCTGCCCATCCACACACGTGACTGCATTGTACTGACAATAACATCATATTTTAACAGAATTTTTTGTGATTTTCATATGGTATTTTGATCATATTTAGGTCCTCTCCCTATCTGCACCTACCTGCACAATTTAATGCATACATATGCATTAAATATAATATATAAATATAATATATAAATATAAATATATATGCATTAAGTATATGTATGTGTATATATATATATATATATTTATTTATATATACTTGTAGAGTCCAATTTGCATCCCCAAATGTCCTTCAGTGAGGGTCCGGCCACCAGAGCCTGGTTAACCTACCAAGAGTCACACCCTTGAAGGAGACTGTCTCTATCCCCCCAGCAGCCATTTCTTGTCAATTGTTCCTCGGGTGGGCTGAGGTTTTGTCTGGTTTGAGCTTGCATGAGACTTGCATGAGACAGCTATTGCCATTATTGCAAGTTCACAGGAGTAACAGACCAGCTGTCTGTAAAACTCCATTTCTTTCTGTCATCTATTACCTCCAGCTCTTACCATCTTTTTGCTCCCTTTTCTCCAAAGACCCCTGAGCCTTAGAAGACAGAAATTTGATCTAGGTGTCCTATTCAGGGATAAGCACTCTGCAGCCTTTTGTTCTCTGCACGTTGGTCAGATGTGGGTTTCTGTGTTAATCACCCTTTTCTGTATAAGGAAACTTCTCTGGTGAGGGCTGAAAGATGCATTAATCCTGCCACGTCTAGGGGACCATGCACCATCGTCATTTTAAAATATTTGTTTTTATTCATATGTGGGTGTGCATTTGTGTGAGTGTGTACCATGTGTACTGATACCCTCAGAGGCCAAAAAACACCAACAAAAAGAACTGGATTCCCCAGAGCTGAAGCTGAAGTTACAGTTGATTGTGAGCCCCCCCAATGTGGGTGTTGGGCACTTGAACTCAGGTCCCCTAGAAGATCAGGAAGTAAGAGCTCTTAATTGCTCACATCTCTCCAGCTCCATAGTATTTTTTGTTCACACAACTTGCTCAGTTATGACGTGAACTGGAAGAACTGCAGATGCCCCAATTCCTGCCCCTTGTTAATGACGCCCACATATCTTTTCTGACTTCGCTTACAAAGCAAGGAATGGCTCTGTGGGCTTCCCAGAAGCACACGGCCAAAGCTTCGGTAGATAATCAACATTCCGTCTAGAGGCAATTAAAGATGATATAGCCGAGACTCTATTTTTATTTATACTGTGTAATGAGGCTCCAAATTAAAAAAAGTTATATCCTAATCTCCACTAATGTAAAGCGCTGCTGTCTTGGGAGTGCAGTGTTCTAGATTAGGTGACAAATTTATCATTTTTACACTTTCTTTCTGTGCCAAGATTCAGCATTTCCTGAGGACAAGTGCTGATGCAAATAGCAGAATTCCGCTCCTTCTCTTCCCGCCCTACTGGGGAAGGGGTTTCATTTCAGCAATAAGGCATGATGGAGTGTGCGTTTGTGGGCAATTACCGCACACCTTGGGTGGTATTAGAAAGCATAAGGTCAAAGGATGGAGGCTTTACCTTCCTAAGAAACGCAATAATGACCCCAAGATGCACAGCGTGGGTACCTTATTACAATTGTAAGACGGAATACATTAAAATAAAGAAAACAAAGAACAAAGGCATAAGTGAGAATTGGTGGACGGGGTATGAAATCAATTTCAGACAATCACAGCCCTTTGTACCTGGATGTCTAAAGGCACTGGAATTCTGAATGGATTCATCCCGTGGAAACCTTTCTGTTCTCCCACGCACAATCAGAACCGATTGTCTACAGAGAGCTTAGACAGTCTTTCCATAGCTTTTTGTTGTTGTTGGTCAGGTTCCCATGTATTCCAGGCTGGCCTCAAACTCACTTCTCACTTCACAGACAAGGATGACCTTGAACTTCTGCTCTTCCTGCCTTCACGGAGTTCCGGGCCTTCACCACTGAGTTCTGGGATTGCAGGCATTCACCATCACGCCTGGTTTATGTGGTGCTGAGGAAAGAATCAAGAGCTTCACTCATGCTAGGAAATCATCCTATCGACTGAAGCACATCCTTAGCCCTTTCCATATTTTTTCACGGTGTTGGTAAGAACTGGTGAAAGAATCTCTTTGCCAAGGCTGGCAGCCAGCAGGAGTCTGCACCAGTGTAGACTTGGGCCTGAGGTCAGAAGGTTGAGGAGACACAACCCCTTTGGATAAGTTGAATTATGATTATTGAGTAGCAGCTGTGGAATTTGACAGTCTGTACAAAGACGGGCTCCACGGCTGGCTGAAATAGCCCTCCAAAAGATACCCTCCTCCTCTTCCCTGAGCCTGCAAATGCGACCATCAGGCAAATATTCAGACAAATAAAAGTCTTGGTGGATGTTACCAAATCAAAGGGATCAAGCAAGAAACATTATTATGGATGATATTTGTGCAATTCATCCACTTATTATTTGTTTATGTGCGTGTGTGTGCATGCACTCTTGGGTGTGTAGGAAGCATTTGTGTGTGCATGTGTAGGCCAGAGAACAACTTCAGGTGCTGTTCCTCAGGTGCTGTCTACATTTTCGGAGACAGGATCTCTGACTGTTCTGGAGCTCACCAAGTAAGCAAGGCTGGCTGGTCAGGGAACCCCAGGGATCCACACGTCTCTTCCTCCTCAGTTCTGGGATTCTAACTGGGAATCATAATGTCTGGATTTTTAAAACATGGGCTTTAAAGGCAATCATTTTTTTTAATAAGAGGTAGTCATAGGTAGGGTACACACACACACACACACACACACACACACACACACACACACACGAGACAGAAACAGGAGAGAGATTTGTAGAGAGAAAGGGGTGGGACATGAGTAAAACACACACACACACACACACACACACACACACACACACACGAGACAGAAACAGAGACCTTCATATATAGTGATATGCCCATAAGCTAAGGGATGCTTACAGCTTTTAGATGCTGGAGAGAGGCATGGTATGTGGATTCCTCTCTGCAGAGTTGGAAGCCCAAGTGAGTGAGAAATCTAGTCTCCAGAGCTGTGGAAATGAGTTTTTACTGTTTAAAGTAGCACCTGTTTGGGGTCATCTATTACATAGACACAGATAATGAATTTAAGTCCCACTACTGTCAGATCACAAAGGGCAAGGGCCCAGAGGTGCCACAAGAACCCTAACAGTAGAGCCAAAAGCCCTACGGGTGCCAATTTCAAACGTGAGCTGTTTGTCAGATGGACATTGTGTTCTGTGGCCCTGTCTCTGGCAAGGTCAAGTGCCTGTCCTACAGGATGAAACAATGTAAAAATGAAACAATGTAAAAACGGAACAATGTAAAAATGAGACAATGTAAACAGCCCTGCAGCAGGCTAGGCCTGCTATTGGAATCCCAGGGTTGGGGGTCAGAAAGAGAGTGCCTGGGGCTCACTGGCCAGCCAGTCTAGCCTAACTGGTCAGGTCTCAGAGAGAGACCCTGTCTCAAAAACAAAGTGGAGAGCAATTTTGGAAGACACCTGAGGTCAACTTCTGACCTGTACATGAGCACATACGTGTGCACTGACACACACACATATGTATATATATACATATAATAAGATAAACAAATGAAATAACAAAAGAAATATAGGCAAAGGGACACAGGCTATTAGTGATAAGTACCCTGTATGCTCTTCCCATTTCTGAGTAGCTACACACCTCTATGACCTTCCACAGGAACCTCATGGACCTACTGTTTAGCATCTTACAGACTCGATCTGTGCCCCAAAGCTACCTTCCCAGAGGATGGATATGGCTGGAAGCTGCAGATTGTAATCCTGACTAACTTGGTCTTTATGGTAACTGGTATCAACCTGAGGCTACTTGAAGGGTCACCCTAAGTAGTCTCATTGGTCTAAACTCGGGAAGTTTTCGAGGAAGCTGCTGTCAAATTTCTGCTTTCTTTGTTTTCAGTTACCTACAGTCAAGCATAATCTGAAAACACAAGCTAGAAAACCACAGAAAAAATGATGCTGTTTGAACTGTGTGCTGTTCTGAGTAGTGTGAGGAAACTTCGTACCTTCCCACCTGTCCCACCTAGGTATGAACCTGGTTATGACTTTTGTAGATTCTCCTCTTGCCCCAGGAATCAGTTGGTGGCCATTTTGGTTTTCAGACACTCTATCGATATCAAGTAGTCCTATTTTACTTACAAACAGCTACAAAGCCCAAGAGCACTGATGCAGAGGGAAGGGGGGAGGCACGCACAGGGCACAAAGCACATAATGAGAAACTGACTCTGGTACCTTGTAGTAGCACCACTAGGCAGGAGCAGAAAGCTGAGGTCTATGTGGGTACTGTCTACTGCTTGCAGCAGAGTGAGGGGGGGGAGAGGGAGTCTGGGAGTCTGTGTGTTCAGCAGAGACAGATAAAGGGGAACTGTTGAGCAGAAGAAACTCCAGTCACCCCGATCTCCAGGCCTTACAGGAAGGAATTCTGTGGCAATGACTTCCTGTTAGGTCACAACAGCCATTGCCAACTGTCAGCAATCCAAGGATACAGGTGTACCTCGTTAATAGTCCTCTTGGTGTGGTTTAGGGATTCAAGTTCAGAGATTCCAATTCAAAAAGTTGAACATTACATTTGGACGGAATTAAGGATGGCTACCTCAGGACACTCCAGTGTTTGCTATTTATGAGAAATAACTCTCTGGGTTGGGGAGATATTCAGAAAGTAAAGTGCTTGCTGTGTACTTTGACACCAAGTACCCACATAAAAAATGGGTGTGGTGGCACACATCTCTAACTTTAGTGCTTATTGGGACAGAGACAGGTGAGTCTTGGGGCCTCCCTAGCCAGTCCACGTAGCCATTGATGGGCAGCTAGCTCAGTGAGAGACCGTGTTTCAAAAAGTAAGGTGGAGGTCCATTTAGCAACACCCCTGATATTGACCCTAGCCTCCCCACTACATGCTCACGTGTGAGCACACGTGCACACATATTAAATACATTTAAAAAATAAAAAGAAGGAAATTTCCGCTTCCCTCTCCTATCTGTGATGTGCTCTAGCACTGAGGAGTTCATTAGACCTTCCCACATCAGAGCACCTCCATCTTCCCTTCCCACAGGAGACAGTCAGCTGGCTTCCCTCACCTCCCCAGCCCTCCTCCTAGAGAGACTGGTATTCCCCTACTGAGATCCCAGCAGTTAGCCTTTTAAGGTCCAGGAAAAATTCCCTTCTCCCAGGAACACATCCTTGTAGGTTTTTTTTTTTTTCTTTCTCATAAGCAATTTAGTAGTCACCTAGGGACCCAAGGAAAAAAAGTGTTTTTATTTGTTTACTTCCTAAGGCTACAGTGAAAGAAAATCAATATTAGTTGTGGCTATTGGTGTGCTTTGAATATATCCTAGAAGTTCAGTGCTGGGAATCTCACCCCCAAATTCACATGCTTATGGTGTGTTCTAGTTTCCTGTCAATGTCTGTGACAAAACGCTCTGGCCAAAACCAGCTTGGGAAGTAAAGGGTCTATTTGGCTCACGTCTCCCAGGTCACAGTTCATCATTAAGGGAGCCCAACTTAGGAACTCAAGGCAGGAACCTGGATGCCATGGAAGAATGCTGCTTACTGGCTTGGGCCTCTGGTCCATGCTCCAACTGCTTTCTTATACAATACGGAACTACCTGCCCAGGGATGACACCACCCTCGGTGGGCTGGGCCCTCTCATACCACACAACAATCAGGAAAATGCCCCACAGACCAGTCCCATGGAGGCAGTTTCCCAGTTGAGTCTCCCTCCACCCAGGTGTGTCACGTTAACACTACAGCTATCCAGCACTTGGTGTTTTGGAGGTGAACGATAAAGGTTTGATGAAGTCACAGAGCAGGGTTTGTGTGATGAGATTGTGACTCCATAATGAGGGGAAAAGAGCTGAACTGGGACACAGCTTTGCTGGTCATGTGATATCCTGTGCTGAGTTAGGATGCAGCAAGAAGGTGCTCACTTCTATGCAGGATTTTGCTTGGCTACAGCTTGCATGGGTCTTGTGCATGCTGTAACCATTGCTATAAGTGCCATGAGTGACCTCCCAGCTGTCTGGAACAGTCTGCTTCCTTGTGGTCCTCACCTGCCATCTCTGCCTCTTACAGTCTTTCCACCCTCTTCTGGAAAAGTGGGCAAGACGTTCCCATCTTAGCCGAGGGGCTATTGGCAACTGATGACTACCGGGAAATGGAAAGTCAATTTTCTCTAAGGATGTGACACTAGATAAGTTAACCAGGCTCCAGTGGATGGGTACACTCAAGGACATTTGGGGATAGAAACTTGGCTCCATAGGGCTTAACATATATGACAGGGTGCAGGAAATCTGGCTGATAGAGGAGGGAGCCTAAATATGATAAACTATTATATAAGTTCGCTAAAAATTAGTATGCAGACATATGTATATGACAGTGCTCATAAGCTGTCAACATCAGGCTCTTAGAAAACCAGCCTCCCGAAGGGTTCACTAAATCAACCTTTTCTCTTTTCGAAGTACTCAGCCTGTGATATTTTGTTCCCGAAACAGTAAACAGACTTGGATGGCTAGCAGTAAAAGCGTTATTTTAAGGACTAGATCTCTTCTATATTTAGACAGTGACTTTTACATTTACAATAAAGGCTTCCATATGTATGTTTAGACTAGAATGATAATGACTGATGCAGGTGATAGGATCAGTTTCATAGGGTTGATATAAGCTTTAGAGCAGATCTTCGGTCTTACCCTTATAGAGAAAGACACTAAGATACTGAGGTCAACTGGGTTAAGAAGCTTGCTAAGGGTGGTTATTGGTGGAAACTCTGAACCATGTCATCTTCTTTAGACACGCACCCTCTCCACGTAAAAATAAGATAAAAGATTTATATTTCCAGAATAGGTATAAATCTTAGCCTATAAATTCCAGTGGCTTTCTTTTCATAAATCATCCCAATATCTCTGTAAGTCCTTCTCCCACTGGGCTAGAGGAAATAGAAACTGAACAATTATGAGGCTTCTCCCTTCTGGCCTCAGCAGATTGGCTCAGGGCATGTCAAAACACCATGTCCATGCCGTGGACTGGTGGCTGCTAGGTGGCACGTAGTCCCTGCCCCTGTCACTTTCTTCTCTGAGACTTCTATACTGAGCCTGGGTGTCTGGGAGGCACAAGTTTGCTCTGTTTTTGAGTTCATCTACCCGGCTGCTGCTGTCACCAATCTTTGCTGACATCATAACTGAGTTCTGGGTTCTCCCAGCAGGGACCCAAAACCAACTACTCTCCAGGAATCTTCTAGGCCTTCAGCATCAGATTGCAATGGCTGAGGGAACTAGGTTCTCAGCCTTCCAGTGTGAAGACCTGTTCCTCTCTATCGATTCAACACATAGAACTTTCTAATATATTTTATAATTTAAGTCTAGTTTATGAGTCTTTTGGAAGATATGGTGGTTTGCAACTCACTCTGTTGGAGTACCCAGAGAGTGAGAGTGAGCTGATTTACTATATCCTTTAAAAATATGTTCATTCTATCAATTCTGTTCCTCTACAGAGTGCTGACCAATACGCAGACTGTACAGAGCCACTATTCTTCCCATAGGACTTAGAATTTCAATAGCTCTTACAGGGAACATCCCCAGCAAGGTAGATCTTCATATTCTTTCCCTACGTAAAGTTAAGGCAGACAAGGGTGAAAACTCAGATGCATCTTACTAAACAGGCCCAGGCCACATTACCCTTCATTGAGTCTCACCTTTGTGGCTCGGGTCCCTCTGTAGGTACTCGCTCTCACACTCACAGACAAAGCTCTACAGATACAAGTTCCCATTTTTTGATATTTAATAACATCTCTCTTTCCCTACCATGTTAAACCTGTCTCTGACCCACAGAACTTTCTAGTATTTCTTGTAATTTGAGTCTAATTTATGAGTTCTTTTGGAAGATCCACCGACTTGGAACTCAAATCACCTGACCTGGTCCAGTTTATTTGAATCTTTTGAAAGATTGCTAAAGAAATGCTCTGGTGTCCTGAGCCATAGAAATCAGAGCCACTGGCTCACAATAGAAACTACTCACTCCGAATGTAGAAATAAAAACCCACAGGGAAGATGCTGTCTTCATGTTCCTTGGTTCTAATATTGCCTTGCAAGGTGTTTTAATCGATATGCTCCTGTATTTTATCTTGTACCCATCTCCCCTTCAGTAGTAAATCCCTGAGCTTTTGTCACATGTAGGGCATGTGCTGGGACACATTCCCAGCAGACCTCATCTTCGGGCATCATTTTATTTCGTCAGTTTAGTGCCTCCTTACTAAAATAGAGCACTCCATAATTTTTCCTAAAGATTCTATCAGTCTTGATCCAGTGTGCCAGGTGATAAATGACAGCCGGCTGGCCACAGAGAGGAAGTCAGCAATGAGTCATGCTGTCTCCTAGTAACCAGTCAGTAAATAGCTTCCAGGGAGCATCTAAACCCCCAGCACTCTTACCTCTGTTATTATCCGTGGGCAGGTCCCTCTAATCTATATATGTGCACTTATCCTTCTTGAAAACATATGGGAAGAAGGATGAAGTAAGATGGTCTGCCTATTACCTCCTTCAAAACCCCAATGAAAACTCGCCTAAAACCCCAGTGCTTAACCTGCTTTCCTTGTCTCACCTGCCCTCCAATATTCTGAAGCAGTTTTTGCTGTTATTTTTCTTGATGGATAGGTTCCTTTATGTAACTGATAAATCAGTTCATGTTACTATGTAGTGCCACAATTTAAAATGAGGCTCAGTGGGCTTTGTTATGTGTAGTGTCAAGCCTCCTAGTTACACTGTGGGCTCATTCTATCTCCTTGTTTTCCTCTACAACACTATAAATGTGTGTAGGAAAGGTTGGCTTCCACCATAGATGAAAAGAATAGATGATCCCCAGACAGCAAAAAGCCTTGCAAGATGCTCTGGCAGGGTTTAGACCTTACCCAGAAAGTGTTTGGAAAAGTTGTCCCCAGACTGGGTGCTGTCTTGGAAAAACAGAGCCTTATCCCTCTAAGGGCACTTTTTGAATCACGGTTTCATTTTATGAATGGGGAAAGATCCGGCTAGCTACAGATCTGGTTTAATGCCACGTAGAAGGTTCACCTGGGGGTGACTGGAAAGGGTATTGATGTTACCAGATTTCTTCCCCTGGATGGACTGATATTATTCCAAAGTTTGGGAAGTGATTGTGAGTCTTTGTGTTCCGTTTCACCATCACTAATAAAAAATTGTCATCGTGCCTGAAAAACCCTTTTGTTCTATTTAATCTTGTCTTTTTAATTAATGACACAGCCACCCCCTTGAGTCCTGTTTCACAACTCAAACATTACAGAGGCTTTTGATAGGTGATCATTTTAATCCTCCCCAAATTTCATGAACTGGGGATATTTGCTCAATATCTTCAGCCTAAGGCTTAGAGAGGCTAAACAAACTGCCCCATGTTGCAAAGCTAACAAACTCCACAGCTGAGACTTGAACCTGTGCTTTCCTGGATCTGAAGTCCATAACTAACCTCAAAGCTAATTCCATAAGCTTCAAACCTGAGGCAAACTGAAGGAGAAAACTTTAGTGTTTACTTGCTGGCTGAAGGGTCGTAGAATTATATGATAACTATAAACATGGAGCTCGGGTAGGAGGATCAGGAAGCACTTAACCCTGGTGCTTCTGAATGTAATTCTCAGATTCTACAGAGGTTCTCAAAGGTGCTCAAAAGAAAGAAGAGGTGAGAGAAGTCAGGAGCCCAGGAAACAGCTCAGGACTTATTCCTGTTTCTTCGTACGGATACTTCCTATATTGCCATTTAGAGGCAGGTACGGTAGGACAAGGTCTTCATTGTGGGAAAAAATAAGATGGATAATCACTGAGTTAGCCAGTAGCTGCTATTGGCTAGCATGAGGAAATGAAGACTTGGACAGCACTTTAGCCAGAGTTTGCTGCTATTGCTGTGTTAACTTCTGGGGATATGGGAACAGATGTCAGCTCACCTCACATCGGGCATTGAGACAGACGTGAGTACAATTCCACCCAAGTTCAACCTGCTCGACCACCAAGTGTATTGGGATTGGTCACAGAGCATGGGTGAGAGATGCCATGATGCAGGTGACTCCCACACAACTGCCTCACCACAAAGTCCCACCCCATCATGGATGCATACCTCACAGAAGTTGCATCAGGGGATCCCCTCTTAGCTAACTGTCCCCTTCCTAGGTACTATAGCATCTCCCCAAATCATTTGCAGCTGAGCGAGGTGGGAGAGAGTAATGGCTATGGTCTAAGGTGAGGGTCCTGCGACCCTTGCCCTCCAGGGGGTGTCAGTAGCTCCCTTATCATTATCATAGACCTGGCTACCTCTGTATTGTTCTGTTCACTTAGTTGCCATGGCTACAGACCCAGGTAATCTCATCTAAAATGTCATGTGGTGATCATGTCCTGTCCAGAGGAAAAATGGCACATTGCAATAGTTAAAATTACAGCCCTCTGAACACCTAGCCCCGCTCTCTGTAAGAAGTGGCTTCCCTCTGTTCACTGGGCCCATCCTCCTCTGCTGCTGAGGGGTTGCCATCAGCAACTTCCTCCCCTCTCTGTAGTCCTTTCTAGGTCTCCTCATAGTAAGCCACAATTTGCTCCTCTACATCCCTAGGATCCAAGTGGAATAACGTCATTCTTCCCCATGACAACATTTCAAATACTGAAGACACTGAGCACATTTTAAGCTGGTGTGTTCCCTCTAAACCCCCTGTTTCTTATTCCCTTAAACGTTCTACAGGCTACTGAATTTTTCTGAGTGTGTTGATGTATTCCAGAAAAGCTTCAGTAGTATATATGCTGGTTTCCTCTTTGAAGGTTTAGGTACAGAATCAAACAAAAATTCCAGTAACATTTTAAGTTACACATTGTCCTTTAAACTTTCATGCCATGCAATGGTTAATCTTAATCTTTGTTTTCAACTTAACAGGATCAAACATGTTAACAAACTTCTAGGCATGTCATGAAGGAGTTTCTAGACAGTTCACTGAGGAGGGAAAGCCCATTCTAAATGAGGGTGGCAGTGTCCTGTAGACTGGAGTGGCAGACTGAGTAGAAAGAAGAAATAAAGCTGAGCACCAGCATGCATCTCCCTCTCCTCCCTGAAGGAGGATGCAGTGTGATGAGCTGCCTTGGAATCCTGCTGCCGTGTCTTCCCTGCTATGACCAACTGTACCCTCAAACTGTGAGCAAAAATAAACCCTTCCTTCCTTGTCAGAGTAGTAAGGGGGTAACTAATACACATATTCACTCCCTCAGGATTGGCAGAGTGCTGGCTGTGAGAATTAAAGTGGAAATGGTGTTCTCTTGAGGCTGGGCTCTCTCACAGGGACCCAAAACTCATACACATTTCTCCATTTCTTTTTTCTTTTTTTTTCAAAGCCATTTTTTTATTGAAGCTTTGTGCATTTCATACATTTCCCAATCAAATCGAGACCCATTTCCCCTTCCTTGCCACCCCCCCACCACCCCACCAGAGCTCATGCATTCTGCCAAACCTGATTTTCATCTTTTTCTGTCTCTTAAAATTTTCAATGCAGAAGTTTACTGTTTCGGGCAGAAGTTCACCATTTCAATCAGTTCTTCGACCAAGTCTTTTGTTGTTTGTTTTTCCTTCCAATTTGCATCACTCCAAAATATGCATATATGCATGCCACACATATATCAAGATTATGACATCATAGGTTTTAGCATCTTCAGCTTATGATTTCTTTTTTTATTATTTTTTTTCTTTATTAGGCTGGAAGATGTCATGTTTTCCTTAAGGAATTGTTTGAAAGGTCCTCCTTGGCAATCCCAAACAACTATCAGTCCTGTCCTTGTGCTCCACACTGGGGTTTTCCCTTCCCATGGTCACCAAATGAGGTCCAGTAAGCACCGTGTCCTGTCTTGATCTTCCTGTACTGGTCTCCATGATACTGCCTAGGTAGTCCAACAATGGCAGTCTATACTCTGAAGAGGCTGAAACCCCAGTAGTAGCTCAGTCCACAAGCTGGATGTCTCAGCAGTCCCCATCTGGCACTGAAGGTTTGGAGGATTCTTGGAGAGAAATGAGTCTTCAGTCCATATTGGAAGGTTGAAAAGCTGTGTCTCATGTCTTTGAAGGATGGCAAAAGCAGTGGCAGCCACAGAGTAGCTGCACTGCAAAGTTCATGTTTTTTTTTTTAAATCTTGGAATCAGGGTCTTACCATCTAGCTCTGGCTGGCCTGGAACTTGTAATCTTCCTGCCTTAGCCTCCCTAGTCCTGGGGTTCTATATACGTGTCACCATGCTGGCTTCCTCTTTACTTAACAAGAACTTTCTAGACTGCCCAAATCACCTGATATGCTGGTGGTGATTTCTTCTGGGAGCAAACCTTTGTTCACTCTTTCTAAATTTTGCAAAATGTATTATAGTTGGGCCTCACCTCTTTCAGCTGATGGAGGAAAAACATTATGTCTATAGGACAAACCAGCAGCAGAATGCATTAAACCCTGGGTCTAGTGTGCACTGGAGTTCACAACTCAGCAGCAATAGCAGATTACCTTTCTAATAATGTGAAGTTCTGTTAAAGTTCACAAGTGGCTGCATGCCCCTGAGTGCATCCTGGACCCCCTATATCTGAGCAGCAGAGTTTTCATCTTGGAATGGAACACCACCAAACACCTCACCTTTATCTCAGGCTAATTCTATCCCACAGTTCCTGGCCATCTGTAAGCGGCCCAAGTGATTCATTGTGCATTTTCACGTTGCTTTTTATTCAAGGCATCAAATGTGCTTCATGTGAAATATCTTATTTACTGTCACCACAGCTTAGCAATTATTACTAGCTCCATCTTATATTTGGAAAATCAAAAGTTCAAGATGGTTCAGCAGAGGGAAAAAAGCAAATCTCACAGAGGACTTAGAATTCTTCAGAATTTTAACTGAAGATGCTCCCCAAATCACCCAGTTAACCTCCTCATTTAAGGGCGAGGATGGGGCCATCAGAACCATTCCAATGTTATATTTAGCAAACTTAAATACTTTTCAATTTCATTTCCATTTCCTGAGTTTGAGATGAGAATTCTCGCACTGGCTGTTTTCTAATAATAGGACTCTCTTAACCACTAATGGGTGTGTGCCAGGATGGATGGAAGCTTCTCTCTGTGTGATGTCTAGCTAATGTATGTGCCAGTCATATGGAACAGGGTGCTGGGCGGGGGCTGAGCCTGCCTCCGACCCCTTCTGGAACCTGCACTCACGTTTTCAGTAAACAAACTTCAGGCCTGGTTTTGGGTTCCAGTGTCCCCACCTCTAAAATTAGGTGTTGGACTAAATCTTTAAGTGTTCTTAGAGTTTTATATGCCACAATTCTCACTTTCTTTATATAAATTTTCAAATGCATAATATATACATATGTCATAGGAATGCAAATTTGCAGATATTATAGAGAGGAAGAAAGCGGAAAGTAGAAATGGAAGATTCTATAGCTGACTATATGTTGAAGGTTTCTCTAAGGAGAAAAATGTCAGTTTTTCTTAATGTTGTATTTTCTAGCAGGTCATAGATTCTGGGCACCTGGTGCATGGTCTATTTCCCTCATAAAATTTTGGAGTTTGTTCTTTGAAATCGGCACCGAGTTCTGTCACCTGGCTCTGTTGCTCGCATGGGAGGACAGGGACATCTGACTGCAGCATGTCGAGGCAGTAAAGTGCAGCCATGTCTATGAGTGAAAAAGGTCTTCGAATTGACATGGAGTATAAAGCTGTGACATGGAGTACGAAACTGTGGTCCTACCACATTCTTCTAGCAATGCATCGTGTCATCAAAGATGGAAGAGTATGAGGCTTTGACCTGTCCCAAAATGTTCTTCTAGAAACTAATGACGTCATTGCAGAGGGAGGAAGTTGAAGCTGTGACTTGGAGTTGGGCCCACCACGGTCCCAGCAAAGATCATGTCGTCACAGATGGACGCACATGAGACTATGACTCGGACTTGGTCCCACCACACTCCTAGCAAGGACCACGTCATCAGAGAGAGCAATATGAACCTGAGACTTGGTCCCACCACATTCCTCTAGCAACGATCTTGTCATCGCTGGTGGAGATCTATGAGGCCAGACTCCAGAGAAACATGTGGCGGGATGAATTATGAGAGGCTGCAGGCCTGTAAATACTTTCATCAATAATTATCCTGAGGTTGGGGGGAGAGAGACTAACCTCACTAAACTCCCATTTCATATAATCCAAATCATGTATTGCTCATGTCTGACTGAGCAAAGAAATCCATCTTCAAGTGATCCAGCTTAAAACCCCATTTGTAAATGCTGGCTGAATGGCTTCCAAGGGAGGGTGAAGGGCTGCAAATCCTGGGCCCAGGGCTCTGCCAGCTCCTCCAGGAGAAGGGGGGCTCAGGCTGTTTAGTAGGGCCTTGCAGCTCTGGTTGGATGGACCTCTGAGAAAGCCCACAGGCAAACATGTACATGACTGCCCGTGAACCTAGGCAGAGGTCAGGGAAGGACTGTGCCACTGACTCAGTTGCTCACATGATCCACTCCAGCTATGCAGACAAATACTCATCTCATGGCTATTTAGACCACTGTGTGCAGAAACTACAGGAAAAGCCAACTTGGGAAAAGGGCAATCATCCATCAGTCTACCAGTCAGCATCTATTGTGCATCTACCATGTGATAGAGATTACTGCAAGACACACTAAGAAAAACTAAATACGTAGGTCCTTCCAGCTCTCAGAATCTTCTGGTCTAGGTCTGAGGTAACATAGCTAGCTGAACAGCTGATCCTGGGTATGGCCCAACAGGTTAACAAGATTGAGGAGGAGTAGAAGTTGGTAGAGTTCAAAGCCAGGAATATCTAGCGGCTATAAGAGTCAAGAAATGTTGCCCGAAGTTGGGCTGGGGATATGGCTCAGCTGGCAGAGTGTTTGTTTAATGAACAAAGCCCTGGATTCAGTTCCCATAGCCCATCATGCCAATGGTGGTTACCCATGATCCCAGCATTGGGGAGGTAGAGGATCAGAAGTTCAAGGTCATCCTTGGCTACTTAGTGAGTTTAAGATCAACCTGGGCTCTAAGGGACCTCGTCTCAAACAACAAGAAAACAAAACAAAATGAAACACGAATAAGAATAAAGACGTGTTTCCCAAAGTTACATTTTCCGGGAAGATTCTCCTAGGTAGACCGGAAGGAAAGTCTTCAGGGAACTCTGGATGGGAGCGTGAGCTCACCAGGAGGAGAAACAGACGGACAGAAGGATAGAGGTCTAAAGAGCCTCAGGACTGTCACTCGAGAAGACGGTTAGAAATGTAAGTCAGTGACAGAGCCCTCGCCTGGAGTGCAAGGCCCTGGGTTTGATCTCTAGGAGAGAGAGGCACTGGGAGAGACAGGGAGGGATTCAAAGATGAAGTTTGAAAGGTACTGAGAAGCCCAGTGGTGACACATGACTTTAATCCCAGCCTGTGAGTTCTAGACCAGCTGGGGCAACACAGAGAAAGCCTGTCTCAACTTCCTACTCCTGCCTTGCCCCTCTCAAAGACAAGAGCTGAGAAAAGAGAATGCAAACAGCACTTAGCACTGCTAAGTACCAGTCACCAGTCACCAAGCTGAACACTCTGTACTGTTACCTTATCTGACCCTCAAATGTTCATGTGACTCATGTCTTTGTGCAGATAGGAAACAGAAACCCAGGCTCGGGGCAGGGAAAGAGATGGGGGGGGGAGGAGAAGGAGGGAGAAGAGAGAGGGAGAAAGAAGAGAGAAGGGAGAGAGGGGCAGAGGAGTCCAGGCATGGTTCATGTCTTGGGGAGAGCTGCAGTGTGCTGCAGATACTCAAGTGTGAGGACTCCTGTGCCCTGGACGGTGACATAATCACCTTGGGTCATTTGCCCCTGTACTTGCTATGGGTGATTTCTTTTACTTTTTGAAATGTCTGGACTCTCTACAAAAAAGGACCCCTGACAAAATCTCAAGCCTCCAGCTTCTGGAAAGGGCCACTGAACCTCTGAACCAGCCAATTGAAATAAAGAACTGAGTTCTTGAATGCATTTGGCCCTGGAGTTTAGAACATGTGAAGGCCTGCTCGGTTCTGCACTTTGGGCTAGCTCTCCGCCGGACCGTGGGAACTTGGGTACTTTCGAATTTAGCACTTACTACCTAGTCCATAGACTGAAGCGAGCGGTGGGAGGGACCCACACTCCACCCTTGGGCCTCAGTGCCGTGCAACATCCCAGGTACGAAACTGGTTTGTAAACCAAAACAGGCTCAGGAAACCAGGGGAAATACCTCCCCCCACTGCCATCCTCCCCTCCCCACTTTCACTAATTTCACCCCCCCCTTTTCTTCGCCTCCCACCCCCTGCCTTCTATCAGTTTTTAAGTTAGCATACAAAGTAACGTATTTTACTGTGGAATTTTCAGGCAGGCAGTTGAAATACTTTACTCTTAGTCCCGCCCCCTCTACCCTTCCTGGGCTCCTCCTCCTGTTGTTGATTTCCTTCTTCTCCCCAAATAGTGCCCCTTCTGCCTTCATGACATGTGGATTTCCTTCTCTTTCTCTCTTTGTATTTCTTCCCCCTCCAATACATTCCTTCCTACACATGTGCCCTACATATACATATGGGATATGTATGTATATATAAGCATATGTAGGACATAATACAAATATTAATACACACAAGGGATATATTTGTAGGAGAGACAGGAAAGAAAGGGAGAGAGTTGTATATATAATCCAAATCTAAACTGAACGTATGGGAGAGTACATGTGCTATTTATCTTTCTGAATCTGGCTTATTTCTCTTAACATAACCTCTCTCTCATTTTCATTCTTTTACTCTTTTTTTTGGTCTTTTTCAGACAGGGTCTTCCTGCAGCCCCAGCTGTCCTAGAACTCACTTTGTAGACCAGGGTGGCCTTGAACTCACAGAGATCCTCCTGCCTCTGCCTCACAAGTGCTGGGATTAAAGGCGTGTACCACTATGCCAGACGTTTTTACTCTTTTTTTTTTTGTCTTTTTGAGACAGGGTCTCCCTTTAGTCCCAGCTGTCCTGGAACTCGTTCTGTAGACCAGGCTGGCCTTGAACTCAGAGATCCGCCTGCCTCTGCCTCCCAAGTGCTGGGATTAAAGGCTTGCACCACCATGCATTTCATTCTTTCTTTATTCTTAGTGGATGTTGTCAGAGCTGCATCGCACAGAGTTACAAATAAAGAGATGAAGTATTGATCCTTGTCTCCCACCCTCTGTGCTTTGCTCCCTCCACACCACAGCTGTGACCTAGGCAGGGGAGTGGGATGCCCCAAGAGCAGAACTCCACCGAGAGCTCTGCAGCTGAAAGCTGTCTTAGAAAAGCAGCAGACTCTTTCCAAATGAGAAAGAAGGCCCGGGATGGACTCCTTCCCAGGAAAGAAGAGTACAAGTCATCCTCTAAGTCTCTCCTTCCCACCCACGGAGCTGGTCAGTACCCGTTCATTTGGGGACCACAGGCATGTGGGAGAGCTGGGGTGGCCAGCATGCACTAGGCTCTCAAACCGAAATAACAAGAGCAGCAGAAGAGAAGCCAAAGCCCATAGGCTCCAGGCAGAAATCGAATGATGCATTCCTGAAGATGGGGAGGAAACCCACCAGCCCAAACAGCGGAGACTGGATGAGGCTTCCACAAGCAAGCGACCTCCACGCCTGTCCTGTCCTCCACAGCCTGACCTGTCCTCCACAGCCTGTCCTCCACAACCTATCATCCACAGCCTGTCCTCCACAGCCTGTCCTTCAGCAGAAACTGTCAGTGTTGATGGATAAGCAGAGCAGAGCAGATGCCCCTTTGAGTGGATTTAATATCACCAATATTTGAACAACCTGGCATCTAGAGACATGCCCCCAAGGATCCCGTACAAGAGCCTGACATCTCCTCTGTCCATTCCTGCTCAAAGTTCATAACCAAATCTAAGTTGGAAAAATATCAGCAAAACCAAACAGAAGGATGAACTAAAAAACTTCAGAGTCAAGGCCAAGGAAGACAACATAAAGGAGAAGAGATAGCACACCTGCAGGAGCTGATCCCACAGGACACAGCACACCTGCAGGAGCTGATCCCGCAGGAGACAGTACACCTGAAGGAGTTGATCCCACAGGAGACAGCACACCTGCAGGAGCTGATCCCACGGGAGACAGCACACCTGCAGGAGCTGATCCCACAGGAGACAGCATACCTGCAGGAGCTGATCCCACAGGACACAGCACACCTGGAGGATCTGGATCCCACAGGAGACAGCACACCTGAAGGAGCTGATCCCACAGGAGACAGTACACCTGAAGGAGTTGATCCCACAGGAGACAGCACACCTGCAGGAGCTGATCCCACAGGACACAGCACACCTGGAGGATCTGGATCCCACAGGAGACAGCACACCTACAGAAGCTGATCCAACGGGAGACAGCACACCTGCAGGGGCTGATCCCATGGAAGACAGCACACCCGCAGGAACTGATCCCACAGGAGACAGCACACCCGCAGGACTGATCCCACAGAGACAGCACACCTGAAGGAGCTGATCCCACAGGAACAGCACACCTACAGAAGCTGATCCCAAAGGAGACAGCACACCTGAGGAGCTGATCCCACGGGACAGTACACCGAAGGAGTGATCCCACGGAACAGCACACCTACAGGAGCTGATCCCACGGGAGACAGCACACCTGAAGGAGCTGATCCCACGGGAGACAGCACACCTACAGAAGCTGATCCCAGGGAGACAGCACACCTGAGGAGCGATCCCAGGGAGACAGCACACCTGCAGGAGCGATGCCCCAGGACACAGCACACCTGCAGGAGCGATCCCACAGGAGACAGCACACCTGCAGGAGCTGATCCCGCAGGACACAGCACACCTGCAGGAGCTGATCCCGCAGGAGACAGCACACCTACAGAAGCTGATCCCAAAGGAGACAGCGCACCTGGAGGAGCTGATCCCACGGGAGACAGCACACCTACAGAAGCTGATCCCATGGGAGACAGCACACCTGCAGGAGCTGATCCCAAAGGAGACAGCACACCTGGAGGAGCTGATCCCACGGGAGACAGCACACCTACAGAAGCTGATCCCATGGGAGACAGCACACCTGAAGGAGCTGATCCCACGGGAGACAGCACGCCTGAAGGAGCTGACCCCATAGGAGACAGCACACCTGCAGGAGATCTGATACCCACAGGAGACAGTGACAGCCTGAAGGAGTCTGATCCCACAGGGAGACAGCATACCTGCAGGAGCTGATCCCAAAGGAGACAGCGCACCTGGAGGAGCTGATCCCACGGGAGACTGCAGCGACACTGCATGGAACTGATCCCACAGGAGACAGCACACCCAGCGAGGAGACTGATCCCACAGGAGACAGCACACCTGGAGGAGCTGATCCCACGCACGGAGAGCAGCACACACTCGGAGCGAAGGGAGGCTGATATCCAGGATGGGAGAGCCACAGCACACCTGCAGAAGCTGATCCCACAGGAGACAGCACACCTGGAGGATCTGGATCCCACAGGAGACAGCACACCTGGAGGAGCTGATCCCACGGGAGACAGCACACCTGAAGGAGCTGATCCCACAGGACACAGCACACCTACAGAAGCTGATCCCATGGGAGACAGCACACCTGGAGGATCTGGATCCCACAGGAGACAGCACACCTACAGAAGCTGATCCCACAGGAGACAGCACACCCGCAGGAACTGATCCCACAGGAGACAGCACACCTGGAGGAGCTGATCCCGCGGGAGACAGCACACCTGGAGGAGCTGATCCCACGGGAGACAGCACACCTACAGAAGCTGATCCCACGGGAGACAGCACACCTGAAGGAGCTGATCCCACGGGAGACAGCACACCTGCAGGAGCTGATCCCACGGGAGACAGCACACCTGGAGGAGCTGATCCCACGGGAGACAGCACACCTGAAGGAGCTGATCCCACGGGAGACAGCACACCTACAGAAGCTGATCCCGCAGGACACAGCACACCTGAAGGAGCTGATCCCACGGGAGACAGCACACCTACAGGAGCTGATCCCGCAGGACACAGCACACCTACAGAAGCTGATCCCATGGGAGACAGCACACCTGCAGGAGCCGATCCCGCAGGAGACAGCACACCTGCAGGAGCTGATCCCGCAGGACACAGCACACCTACAGAAGCTGATCCCATGGGAGACAGCACACCGGAAGGAGCTGATCCCACGGGAGACAGCACACCTGCAGGAGCTGATCCCACGGGAGACAGCACACCTGAAGGAGCTGATCCCACAGGAGACAGCACACCTGCAGGAGCTGATCCCATGGGAGACAGCACACCTGGAGGAGCTGATCCCACAGGAGACAGCACACCTGCAGGAGCTGATCCCGCAGGACACAGCACACCTGGAGGATCTGGATCCCACAGCTACGACGAGCACAGAGCTGATGGAGCCTGAGTATTGACTGTGGATGAGGTGATGGTAGGATATCAAGGTCACACACCTTTGGTAATATTATGGTGGCTTCACACAGAATGCTCCTTGCTCTCAGGACACACAGTGGCTCAGTGCCTGGCAAGAGGGTGTGGTATCTTCTACTCTGTCTTCAGTGATTCAGGAAAATCAACCCAATCATCTATCTACCTACCTGCCTATCTCCTACCTACATATCATCATCTGCCTATGCTCTTCCTATCATCCTAACCTGTCACATTTATCAGTTTACCTTTTATCTATCAATCATCTATCTGCCTACCTCTCTCCTACTTATCTACCATCTATCTTCAACCTATTACATATCTTATCTATCTATCTATCTATCTATCTCTCTCTCATCTATCTATCATCCGTATCTCTCTATCATCATACTCATCTATCAGTTATCATCTATCATCTATCATTCATCTATCTATCGTCTGTCTATCATTAATCTATCTATCATCTATCTATCTATCTATCTATCTATCTATCTATCTATCATCATCTATCTATCCCATATCAATCTGTCAGTGCTTGTTAAGAGAGAAAATACTGCAATAAATTGAACAAGATGTAAAGAATTACTGTATATGGTGAACCATGTAGTTTCTTAGTTCAATTGTTTGTTGGGGCAGCACTGGTGCTGCCCAGCACCTATATCTTCATGCATTCAAAGCCAACACTCTACCATGGATCTAAAGCCTCAGCCTTTAAGGGATATAGAAACATAGATAGATAGATAGATAGATAGATAGATAGATAGATAGATAGATAGATAGAGGAAATAGATGATAGTCAGTCTGGAAACATTTCTGACAGTTTGAAAATATAAAAAATTAAACATTCCAACAAGGTTTCTCCAATACTCAATCTAACAGAATCAGGACCACACAGTTTTATCAGATTCAGCCTGGGCTGCACATTGTGACCTTGTCTTCAAGCGAACAAACCTTGGAACGTGGCAGTGAGGCTACAGCAGGCCCGGGATGGAGGGAACAGCCACCTGTTACCTCCCTGGGCAGACAGGAGGAACAAGCTTGGGAGGACTCTGAAGCTGTAGGACCACCAACTGCTGATGAGTCCATCATTTTCTTCCATGTCCTTGACCTGAGCTCACTGCAGCATGAGTTTGCTGAACTAGAATTCCACCCCAGCTGAGGATGGACATGAAAGACTGTGCTGAGTAGAAGCCAGCCTAAAAGATTCCATCATGCATCATCTCATTTGTACAACACCCTTGAAATACCAGTCATTGTCAGTGGTTGGGGGTTAGCACGTGGTCATAAGCAGAGGAGTGTGCTGGAAAGCAGTGCAGGGTGCTGCGTCCTGACCGAGGGAGGGAGTGGACTTTAGATCTGTGTTTGAATTTAGAGATCTGAAGCAAAAACATCCTCTATGCTGAAAGTAATTTTCAAATGAAAATTAAATCAAGAGAAAGGAAAAATACCAGCTATGCTTTACTTAGGAATAAACTTACTTCCTAAATAGATAGAAGATTCAAATGAGTCACTGAGCCAGGATGGGTCTCTCTGACGAAGGTCCATTCATTTTCTTGTCATGTTGTTTTGGGTGATTCAGAGGAGAGATTCACTAACAGAAGCTAGTCAGCTTAACTTGCCTGACACTCCAGGTCTCTGCTAGGGGTGGTCATTCTAGCATTTTGATCAAGGACAGAGTCCTGATCTGTGTACTGGGTGCTCCTCTGGCCTGGGAAGTCTTCCTGCAGAAGAGGTCCTCTGGGTGTAGATGCAGGGATGCTTCAAATGGCATTCACGGAAAGGATTCAGTTTGCATGAAGAAGGACAGCTGGCAAGTATCAGAGTATTTTAGGGTTTACTAGGAGGGCAGAAGGAATAGAATGAATATGTATTATAAAAGGGGGTTTCTTAGACTAGCTTCCACTATGGGGGGGTGGGGAATCCAATAAGGCGAAGCTGGGAAAACGTTGGCTGCTCAGTCCGTGAGGCTGGATGCCTCAGCAGTCCCAATCTGGTAATGAAGGCCTGGCAATGAGGATTCCTGGATGGCCACTGGTCTTCATCATATGATTAAGGGTGGAAGGAGCGAGGCTCTGATGGCAGCTGAAGGTCGATATGCTCACCAGCAATAAGCAAAAGCAGACGCAAACAACACAGTTTTCCCCTCAGACCTCCTCGTAGTAGGCTTCTGCCAGAAGGCACTGACCACTCTTGAGGAGGGTCTTCTCTTTCAGTTAATCTTTCCTGGAAACGCCCCCCAGACCTATCAGGAGACCTGTGTCTGAGTTAATCCCAGATTGAATCAAGCTGACAATCAATACTAACCATCACACAGAGTGTCTCACAGGATAGAAGCATCTTAAGGAATTCATCGTACTCCAATAATGGTCCTCATCCTTTTGAATGATCTGTGGTGGTGGGAGGCTGTTGGATCATGTTTAAGCAGACCAGGAAGTTCGGGAGCAGAGAAAGGAGAGGGCTGGCCTTCGCCAGACTTTTTCTTTTAGTTTTGAGCTCCCTGGTAGCCCAAGTTCAGGGTGAGTCCTCCCTCCTCAGCTAATCTTCCCTGGAAATCCCCTCATACACATGTCCATAGGGTATCTTCCAGTGACTCTAAACCCAGTCAGGTTTACAATGAAGCCTGACCATCACACTCCTTGTGAGAAAACAGGGCGGAGCAAAGATGCAGCCGAGAGAGAGAGAGAGAGAGAGAGAGAGAGAGAGAGAGAGAGAGAGAGAGCGCAGGAAGGGGGCTTAAGCTGCTTAGGAATTGGAGCACCTTTACATGTCTGTTTAGCAAGTGAAAAAATCATATTTTACAAAAGAAAAGGGGGGTATGTTCTAATTTGGCCACTATTTGTCAACTTTGTTATAAGGTAATTATCTAGTTCAATTTCTCAGTCATAAATGCAGTATTTGGACTAGGTTATAAGGTAATTTTCTAGCTCAGTTTCTCAGTCATAAATGCAGTATTTGGACTAGGTTATAAGGTGATTATCTAGCTCAATTTCTCAGTCGTAAATGCAGTATTTGGACTAGGAAGGTTAAAACATTCTACTGCCCACCGGTTCTGCATTTCTTTTTTTTCCTCAAAGCAAGTTTTTATTGAAGCTTTGTGCATTTCATACAACATTTCCAATCAAATCTAGACCCATGCCCCCCATCTCCCCACCCCACCAGAGCTCATGCATTCTGCCAAACATGTTTTTCACCTTTTTCTCAGTCTCTTTTAAAATTTTCGATGCAGAAGCTTACTGTTTCAAGCAGAAGTTCACCATTTCAGTCAGTTCTTTGACCCAGTCTTTTGTTGTTGCTGTTCCTTCCAATTTGCGTCACTCCAAAATATGCACATATGCATGCCACATATATCTTTTAGCATCTTCAGCTTATGATTCTTCTTTATTAGGCTGAAAGATGTCATGTTTGAAGGCTCCTCCTTGGCAAGCCCAAACCACCATCAGTTCTGCCCTTGTGCTCCACACTGGGGTTTTCCCTTCCCATGGTCACCAAATGAGGTCCAGTAAGCATCACGTCCTGTCTTGATCTTCCTGTACTGGTCTCTGTGATACAGACTGAGTAGTCCAACAATGGCAGTCTATACTCTGAAGAGGCTGAAATCACAGTAGTAGCTCAGTCCACAAGCTGGATGTCTCAGTAGTCCCCATCTGGCACTGAAGGTTTGGAGGACTCTTGGAGAGACATGAGTCTTCGGTCCATATTGGAAGTTGAAAAGCTGTGTCTCACGTCTTTGAAGGATGGCAAAAGCAGTGGCAGCCTCAGGGTAGCTGCACTTGCCAGTAAAAATTGAAGACAAGCAAAACAACTGTTTTGTTTGTTTTTTGGGGGGTTTTTGCTTTTTGTTTTTACTAAGATCTCAAGTTTTATACCTGAAGTACAATTTCTCAGGCCTTATTAATTATTTATTTCTGGTAATACTTTCCTTTTGGACTCTTAAGGCCACACAGTTAGCCCATATTAACCAAGGTTTTTGTTTTCTCAAGGTCAGTTGAGGATCTGATCCTCAGGGGTTTTTTTGTTGTTGTTGTTTTTTGGTTTTTGGGTTGGGGGAGCCCCTGGCTCCTTTGGCTTTTCATTTACCAGTTCCATCTACTTGAGGACAAAGTCAGGTCTTGCTAGACCAGGCTTCTCTTTTAATTATTTTTCCTGGCCATGAAGTAAGGGGTTTTGCTCTGCCCTGTGCCCCATGTAATGTGCTTACCACAGGCCCGGAGGCAATGGGGCTAACTAACCATGGACTGCAGTCCCTGCAGTCAAGCCATGATTAAACTTTCCTCTTTGTAAACTGGCTATCCCAGGCCTTCTCAGGTAGCACAACCGTCAGTAGCCAGGGGACCCTTAACCACACAGGACCATCACCCAGAGAGGAGTGAGCAGATAGACTGGACACTGGCTGAAGTCCCATTAATGGATCTCCAAGACCTCCCTGCACAGGGAGACTGGTGACTCACATTCGCAGGACAAGTTTCTGTATTTCTTAAGATGAAAGTAATTCTGGGATTTTCTGCTGTTTATTTTATAATGTGTTTCCCTATTCTCTTCCACACTTCAAAAAATTTGTGAAAACTACTAGTTTGAGAGGCAACTTCCCATAAACATCCCATAAACATTCCATCATGTATGTTTCCCATTAAGGCTTTGACATTCCGCATATTTTCAAAGGTAATTGGAAATACTTGGGACGATTTAAGGGTCATTATTGTGTTAGCTGAGAGAAGAGCTAATGATGACTTAGCTACCGGGCTATTGAGCTGATCACAGAAGCCATTAGCTCAATTAAGTAAATCAAATAGGAAAAGAAACAGTTTGACTCAAAGAGCCACTTTTGCTACTTACTACCTGCCTGAGAGGCTTTTGTTTTGTGGGGCGTTCAAATCGTTTGCTCATTCTGTATGGAAGAAAACAGCCTGACATTTGATGTGCAGGAGCAGTGATTCAAGATCACTGGGAAGTCCAAGCTGTGTATGACGGAAGAAAGCAGGAAAGACTAGAAATGTCTAAGTAGAACAGCAACTTTCCCAGGGTGGTTTATCCACTGCATGGAGGCAGGGCTAGGAAGCAGAATGTGGGGTTCTTTTCCCTTAAAAGATTCTCTTCAATCCTGAATGGTGTGCTATTGGGAAACCAAGGGCCCAGGATGAAGACAAGTGTTTTTGATCCTGAACATTCCTGTTCTGGGGTTTCTGCATTCAGATAGGGAACAGCACTTCAGCTCTTTAGAAAATGCTGAGGCGAACTTGTTTTTATATTGTTCACGTAGGCAGCTCATAGGATGAAGGAGGTGACTGGTGGAGAAAAAGGAATAAATACCGCAGCTCATGTATTAATATTTATGGTATAGTGATTCTACTCAGACCAAGCTGTGGCCAGAGAAAGTCAGTCCTGTGGATACATGTTTAAATTCTGATAGAACAGTAGCTAAAATTTAAAAATTTAGTCTCATGAAAAAAACCCAAGTCCTGTGTAATTGTGCTGGTGAGGGGGAGAAAGCGGCTTTCCTACATGTCAGCGTTTCCTACACGTAAGCGTTTTCATGGCCTGGACTCGCGTCTCACGACTGAAATGAAGACACTGGCGCGGAGGCTTTGCCTGGCTGCTGGAAGTGCAATAACAGTTTGCTCTAGTGAGCTGGTACCTGTTAGACCACTGCACCTCTAGATGCGACTTAAGCGAAAGAATAAGGGGAAAAGTGAAATCAGATCTTAAGAAAATAAACCTTAGACTACTCACTGAAATAAATGCTTTGTTAACATTCATCCCACACACATGAACGTTTGGGATGGGGTATATGGTCCTCTGTTCAGAACACCCCTGGGAAAAACTTCTGGGCCCCAGAGGTCTCCCCTCCACATCAGCTACTCCTCCTTTGCTGAGTGTCCAGAGTGCACATAGGTCAGCCCAGCTTCTTGCGACTTCTGTCAAACAAGCAGTTTGTATCTGAAAGGCATATGTTCTCACGCGTCTCTGCAGCTCAAATCCACTCCCAGGACAATCACTGAGGGTGCTGAAATTTGGATCAGAAATGCCTCCTAAAGTCCCTGTGCTCAGACCCCAGCTGGGCACTCTTGGGAGGAAGTGGGGACTTTAAAAGGGGTCCTCAGGCTACTGTTGGAGGGGTCTCTCTTTCTCTCACATGCAGGTGTACATGTTCTATGTGTGGCCGTGCGAACAGGGTCCCCATGGACCCTAAAACTCACCAGTTCAGCAAGGCTAACTGGCCAGCGAGACCCAGGGCTATAACCTCCTGCTGTCTCCCTAGCTCTGACCTTATAATCGCATACCACCATGCCCCACTTTTCACATGGACAGTGGCGACCTGAACGCAAGTCATCATGCTTGCACAACAAGCACTTGACCAACTGGGCCATTTTCCTAGCCCTCTCTTCCTCTTTTAAATTCTTCTTCCTGGCCATGAAGTAGGGGGTTTTGCTTTGCCCTGTGCCCCATGTAATGTGCTTACCACAGTCCCGGAGGCAATGGGGCTAACTAACCATGGACTGCAATCCCTGCAGTCAAGCCATGATTAAATGTTCCTCTTTGTAAACTGGCTATCCCAGGCCTTCTCAGGTAGCACAACCGTCAGTAGCCAGGGGACCCTTAACCACACAGGACCATCACCCAGAGAGGAGTGAGGAAGCCTAGGAACCCCACCTTGCCCCAGGAGAGGCATTTTCACTGACTGCTGGCCTGGAGAAGAGTTTTTGCCTTCTTTGAGAGCCTCCTTCCTGCTGGTGGAGAGGTCCCTTCTTTTCAGCCCGTCCACTGCTGTCGTTCACCCTGCCTTCCTTCTAGGGTCTAAAATCAACTTTTTTTCTGTCTCTTCCTTCACCTCTGTGTCTCCATGACCACGTGGATAGCCTGGAACATTCACGCTGAGATATTCACTGCTGAAAACAACAGAGAATATTGAAAAAACCTGGGCAGAACTTAATCCCCCATGTAATAAAGCTATAAAAGCAGCCATCGTTACAGTGGTCTAGTCAGCTGTATTCTCCAACTTACTGATTTGGATCTGTGTCTGTTTAAACATCACTTCTATGCACAGGCCAGCCCAGGTTACCTGTTGAGCAGACAGAGGAACGAACGGCTGAAGTCTAGCTGTGTGAGTGGACAACTGGCCTCTAGCTTATTTTTAAGCCTCTGGGGCTAAGATGTATTTTTCCTACTGTCCTGTCCTCTGCTCATTTCTAGTGATTGCAGATAGCTTCTTGCACAGTCGGGGGGATCTTGGCTGGAAAAACCTAGCTCTTTACCTGTCAGCTACCTTCTGAGAACTCGTGCCTGGGGAGAACAAGTGTCAGAAACATGCCTTGCAATTGCTAACAGTTGGCAGAGCAGCACGTGATCTGGAGAGGTGGCATTTGTCCCCATTTCTTTGCTCTGATCTGAGGCTCATACAGCAGATGCGTGAGGGCTGGAGGTCTCAGTGTGCATTGGTGGAGGGGACACACTTGGAGAATGTACAGGCCTGGGCCTGTGAGCTTTGTGGACTGCTGAACCTGTCTGTCCTGCGGGTGGTTTCTTTCCAGCAATCTTTTACTCATTCCTAGCGCTTGAAGGTGCGGCGAGCATGGCTGCTTTACTGTTTTACATGAGGCCAGCACACCAAAAAGCAATTGTATGGAAGTTTTCACAAATGCTGTGGTTATGTTCATCCTTCAGTAAATCTTAACTTCAAACTTCAAAAATATTGGCATTCCAGAAAATTTTTGGCATTGCTGTTTTTAATTATAAAATTGGTACAAATGCTGTAATTCTGGCTCCCCACCCCTTTTTCTCCAGTCAGTCTACTGTCCTTTATGTGTATTTAGCAATTACTTGCTCTTTTTTTTTGTGGTCTTTTCGAGACAGGGTCTCCCTGTAGCCCCAGCTGTCCTGGAACTCACTGTGTAGACCAGGCTGGCCTTGAACTCACAAAGATCCGCCTGCCTCTGCCTCCCAAGTGCTAGGATTAAAGGCGTGCGCCACCACGCCTGGCTGACTTCTTTTTGGTTTTTTTGAGCAATTACTTACTCTTGTTCCCTCCCCCACTTTTTCTCCATTAGTTCTTCTTTCTCTCTCCATACCTAGTTCTGTCTTCATATTTCTCTTAGTGAAACAACAACAAAACGATCTTAGAAGCTGTAGGTATAATAATCTACTCAATTTATTAAATACACACTTCCCAGAATCTTAGGATATATTTCCACAATAAATTTAAAAAATTATCCATGGCAAAGGGACAATTTACTTACAATTATCAAGTCAGAGCTAGTCATTAGCCCCCACAATTTTAGTCAGTGTGTATATTTACTTGGATTGGGTTTGTAACTCCAGGATAGACATGCTTTTTTGGTCTTTATTTGACTAGAAGAAAGTTGAAACTTCACAGATTTTTATTCCTTAAAATTAGAATAAAAATGAGAATTTATAGAAGATATGACTGATTTTCTGAGAAGTTGGTAGAGAGGAAGCGTCTGTGTCTTATCACACAGACTGGTGAGAGATGAGAGTTTTCAGTCAGCTGATATTTTTCCTTTCATTATTTATGATCTAAGCCAGCTCATCTCCTTCCCTTTCATTATTTACATGACATCTAATGGCTGGTCTGATTGAGTTTAAACATCTGCAGTGGTTGCTGTTGGCTTGGGTACAGCAGAACCCGTGTTCCAAGAGCCTTGCAGGTTTACAGTTTGTATGGAATACAGCATTTTAAAGAGCAGTTCCTCCAGCAGGCTTCAGTGAGTCACACCTGTCTTCCCAATACTCAGGAAGCGGAGGGTGGGAAGATCACCATAGGATGGGGCCAGCTTGGGCTATATAGTGCTGAAGCCAGCCTGGGTTAGAGTAAGACTCTGTTTAAAAATCTTTTGGAGCTGAAGAGATAGCCTAGCGGTTAAGAGCACCGACTGCTCTTGCAGAGGACCCGGGTTCGATCCCCAGCACATGGCAGCTGAGAACTGTCTGTAACTCCAATTCCAGGAGAACTCCAGTTCCAGGGGAATCCAACACCTTCTTCTGACCTCCGCGGCATTGCACGACACGGGTGCACAGACCTACATGCAGACAGTACATTCATACACATAAAAAATAAATAAAATTTAAAAAATTAAAAAAAACCTTTTTAAAGTGAATTTCTTTGTTTTCGCCATTTGATCTTCTGTATCTGCTCATCAAACAATGAGCATTTCCCTTCATCAGTGTTGCTGGTGATGAGTGAAATTAGTGATAAACCACACTCCAAACCTCAACTTCTACATTGAATTTTGAGAGGAAATACTTCATTACTTCATCTGTGATAATACTATTATTTTTCTTCAGAGCTTGGACTCTAAATACAGTGAATAGATTTGTGTACAAAGAAAGCCTGGGGAAAAAGTGGTCATAGTCACAGATACTGCCCACTGGCTGGCCTCGAAGTTCTCAGCACGGAAACCCGTGGAGTTGCATGGCCGGGAATGAGCAGTGGTCCCGCCTGTGCCAGGATGCGCTCAGAAGAGCAGATAGGAGACCACTCAGAACCTTCCCAAACTCAGAAAGGGATGGGGCTGTGTCAAAGCAGAAACAGCTCTCCTGGTGGGCCCTAGGATGGCCTCCGCCCTCACTGCAAGCCCAGCCTATGGTGCCCCAGGGCACTGGCTGGTGCGGATTCCACTTTCCATTCCACTGCAGTCCTCAGTCATCCCCAAATGTTACTGTTTCCCTTTTCTTAGGGCACACATGGCGAAAGTGCGGCAAATACCACTCTGCGTGCCACAAATACCCTGTACTAGTTACTTCCACTGTGACAGGACACCGGATGGAAGAATTTAATAGAGGAGGGGGCCTCTCTTCATGTGGTTTCAAGGGGTCTCAGTCCGTAACTGAGGAATGACGCCGGCTCTGGTGGGGAAGATGCCTAAGGGAAGTGGCCCTTCATGTGTCAGTGGACCAGGAAGCAGAAATCAGCTGGAGCCAGCCCACAATCTTCAAAGGCCCATCACAGCAGCTGGGGAACAAGCAGCCACATCTGAGCCTTTGGGGGGCATTTCGGATTCACAATGTGACACAGGCAGCAGCGCATTCTCTTATTCCCACAGTATACTAGACGACTAATCAAGCCATTTTTCCTTTACTTTAACCAACTTGGTATGTGAGCGAAGTTGTCTCAAGGCTGGTTCAGAAACTGTACCCCTATGGGATTCTAGTTTTTACCCAACGTGGGGCCTAATGGGAAATGGCAGAAAGAAAGTAGCAGAAACATAGTGAAGTCTTTACAAAGCAGCAACTGAGTTTTTAATGCTTCATCTGGAGTAATTGTAGTATTTAAAGCTAAATAAAGCACAAATTGGAGGTTGTAAAGGAAGACCAGGAGAAGGGTGGTCACTCTGGCATAGTGTGAAATGTTGAAGTTCCAATGAGATGTAGCAGATGAAATGGTTCAGGGCCATGAAAGGCGCCATGTCAGCTGAGATGACTTCAGTGGCTTCTTTTCCAAGTGCAAGGATGGTATCTATCATCAGCATCTTGTGGTGCTCAAGTTCTGAGTGCCAGGTGGGGGGGTCTCCACATATAAACCCTATATAATGTTTAGGTGTCTTTAATATGACAAGAAGTGCTGACCAACCCATTATAAAAAAATAAATGTGACTTAAATGAAATCTATACAGATATATACGTATTATATTTATAAATATGCATATTCTTATATATAGGACTGGCAAAGGAAATTCTTATTGTATTCTGGTTATGAAACATGTGTTGTTTTAAAACAAGAAAACAATGCATGTAGGAGAATAAAATTATTAAACTAATAAGCACTATTAAAATGAAGAAAGAACCTCACAAGAGGAAATACCTTGATATTTATTTATACACCTCTACCATTATGAAACACTTTAGGTTTATCCCCACTATTAAAAATCACAGAAGTATTATAAAGAAAAGACTGAAAATCATGTGTGTTTCTTCAACCCTAGAGATTAATATCATAAAAATTTTACATCTTTTATTAGGAAAGTAGATAAATCTTAAGATGTTTTCAAACCAACAAAGCTTGAAAATGTCTACCATGGAAACTGAACCAAAAAAAAAAAAAATGGAAAGCATTTTTCTCATTCTGATTAAATAGAGATCAAACATTCTCTTCAACGGACTGCCCAAGAGCATTATTAATTTATGGGTCATTATCCATTACTTGTTGAGATCCTCCCCAAAGAACCAAAATTGCTCCTTTCAGTAAGTAGGTCAAAGAGTAAAAGACATACCATGATGCTGTTATCACTTTTAATCCTAAATAGAATTCTGAAGATAGTGTATCCCATCCATCATTGCTAATGAATTTGAGAGTTTAAAACTTGCAAGTACCCAGCCAAAGCAATTGAAGAAGAGAAAGAAATAAAGGACATGTAAATTGCAAAGGAAGAAGTCAGACCAGCACTTCTAGCAGATGAAGTGATCTTCTACATATGTAGAAACATCCTAGACTCCACCAGAAATTATTAGAATTGGTAAAATAATTCAGTAGCATTGTAAGAAACAAAGTCAGCATACAAAGATCACCAGTGTTTTATACACTAATAACCAGCCAAAATGAAATCTTGCAAGAATCCTATTTATAGTAGCTATAAGATAACTAGGAATAAATTTAATTAAGATGGCAAAGGTTCTCTAAAATAACTACCTATAAACATTGATGAAAGAAATTACACATGCAAAGATATGGTTATGTAATAGAGGCATCAGTCTCATTAAAGTGTCTATACTATACAAAGTAAGCTACAGAGTCAATGCAATCTCTATCAAAACACCAGTGATATTCTTCAAAAGATTAAAAAACCAAGACCGGGCATGCCTTTAATCCTAGCACTCGGGAGGGAGAGGCAGGCGGATCTTTGTGAGTTCAAGGCCAGCCTGGTCTACAGACTGAGTTCCAGGACAGCTGGGAGATCCTGTCTCAAAAAGACCAAAAAACAAACAAACAAACAAACAAACCAAACCAACCAAACAAACAAACATAAAATCCAAGACCCAGGACATTTAAGATTCACATCCACAAAAGACCTGTAATAGTCAACACATTCTGAGTAAAATGAGGAACACATGTTGGAAAACTACAGCGTGCTTCTGTCATGACAGAGTAAATAATAGCAGATCAGACCGTCCATGGTAAATAAGCACCAGAGATAACATGTAAGCAGAAAGTGGCTCTGCACTGAGTATCAGTGCAGGCCTTGCTGTTCCTGGACAAGATAAACTTGTTAAGTGTTTTATTTACTATTTTTATCATATGTGTATTAATGTATTACCTGTATGTATGTAAGTATTCCCATGTCATGCAATGCCCTTGGAGGTCAGAAGAATGTGTCAGATACTGGAGTTACCGATGTTTGTTAGCTGTCATGTGAGTCCTGGGAATTGAACCCAGGTCCTCTGCAAGAGTAGCCAGTGTTCTTAACAGCTGAGCCAGCTCTCCAGACTTCAAGATAAACTTTGAATCATGACAGCCCTCTGCCTTATTTCTTATCAGAGTGAGCTAGATTCCATGCAAAGATGATACTCCTGGTGACCTTCCTGTGGAAAGACGTTTCTAGAAACCAAGTTCAGAGCATTTATAGACACAGTCTCTAATTCAGGATCCTGAGAGGACAAGGTTATAAGGTAGAGTGGATTTTCATGAAGATTCCCCACAAGTTCCCTGCTGGAGGTATGGTTGGGTATGCACAATGTGAATGATGGGCAGTCTTAGTAGAAACCAGCAATATAGGAGAAAGTACAATTGACTTGATAGAGTTTGGGCAATGCCTGGAGATGCTGGAGCCCAGACTCATCCAGAATGAAGCACCTGGCTTAGTACTTTGACATTTAACATTAGGAAAGTCTCCCTGAGGCTTAGTCCAAATGGGAGCTAAAAATGCCAACAGTGAAACCACATCTCTGCAAGTTGAGCTTAATGAACTAGTGAGTAGATTATCTATCAGAATGACTTCTGTATTTCAGAGAGGAAGACAGCAAAGCACTTAGACATTTAGGAGTGTCATTCAAGCTGCTAAAGATACAAGAAAAATCACTAAACATGAAAAAAGAGAGAAATATCACCAATAGTTAAGAAAAAAAGCAGACAACAGGCAGGCCAGATACAGGGCATAAAACAAAATAATAATGATTTCATAAATATTTCAAAATTTCCAGGTGTGGTAGCACATACAAGCAGAAATGATGAGGAGGCAGAAGAAGAAGACCATGAGTTTAAGGCCAGCCTGGACTCTACCTTTAATACCTTTAATATATATTTATATACGTATATACGTATGTGTGTGTGTGTGTGTGTGTGTGTGTGTGTGTATGTACAGTACTTTTTTTTGAGACAGGGTATCCCTGTAGCCCCAGCTGGCCTGGAGCTCATTATATAGACTAGGCTGGACTTGAACTCACAAAGATCCACCTGCCTCTACCTCCTGAGTGCTAGGATTAAAGGTGTGCACCACTACGCCTGGCTGTGTGTATATTACAAACACATGTTTTTTCAAAATTTTAAAGAGTATTACTTCAGAAATGAACTGTTAGGGAATCTAAGCAGAGAAATTGTGTGTGTATGTGTGTGTGTGTATGTGTGTGTGTGTGTGTGTGTGCGCGCGTGTGGGTGTGAAAAGCAGGGAGGACCTGGTCTATAATGTCAACACACACAGAAAGCAAAAGCAGAAGTATTAAAAACTGAAAGCCAACCTGGGCTATGTAGTGAGAGTCTATTCGGAAATAAAAAAAAAAGAAAAAAGAAAAAAGAAAAAAGAAAAAAGAAAAAAGAAAAAAGGAAGAAAGGGACCCTTGAACAAAAGACTACAATAACTTAAAATCTGTTTTAGGGAATTAATAAACGGAAAATGAAGAAAGAATTGGGCGTGGTGCCACGCACCTTTAATCCCAGCACTCGGAATGCAGAGGCAGGCAGTGAGATTGAGGCTAGCCTGGAATGAATGGCCTATATAGCCAGTTTTAGGGCCAGCTGGGTCTACATTGTAAGACCACCATGTTTCAAAAAAGAGAAAATGAAGAGTCAGACCAAATACACAGAGGGGTAGAAATGATGGGATTTTGTCTGAAAGGACAAAGGTAAAACAGGAAAACAAGTCCTCAGAGATGTACGACTCAGTGCAAATTAGCTAATTTGCATGTCATGGGAGTCTCAGCAAAGGAGGGAAATTAGAATTTACAAATCCAGGAAACTCCCTAAATCACATACAAAAAAAAAAAAAATGCAGAGGAACACAACCTAGCCCCACCTCCTCACAGGAGAGAGAAAACAATATAAATGATGACTTCTCATCTGAAATAACAGAGTCCAGAAGAAAATGAATAAAAAAATTTAAATGCTAGAAACAAAACCAAACATTATGTCAACCCAGGATTGAACATGGATTAAAAATACCCGGCCTTTTCTAAGCCTAGGGAACAATCTGCGGAAGAGGGGGTGTGGTAGAATGTAAGGGCTGTGATTGGGGTGAATGATGAAACTACAGCAATATAGTCTGGACACTCATCTGATCAACTTGATTGAACATACAAGCCCCCCCCAGCTGGATGGTGGGACCCATGGGCTGTGTGGGTTTGGGCACAACTGCTTGCAAGTTGGTTTTACATAATGGATGCTTGTACTCATAAATGATTACTTATTGTTAAAAAATGAAAAAAAATAAAGAAGTAATTAAAAAAAAATACCTGGCAAAAGCTATACTGAACAAGACATTTTCAGATAAATGGAAACTTATGTCAGTAGAACTGAACTGTGAGAAGAAGATCATGGAGATGTCCTCAGACGGAAGGGTCAGGATAACACATGGAAAGTGAAGTCCAGGGAAAGAACAGAGAAGGCTAAGCACAGTAAAGGGAGAGAGACGACACAGGGCTGTGCCTCTTTCTCTCCTGTAAGATCCTAAACAACTCTTGGTTGAAGCTTTAATGATGTATTTTTAAAGACTTTATTCTTATTTATATGTGAGGTATTCATGGATGCAAAAAAAAAAAAACACTTTTTTTTTTCCACATCACCTGGAGCTCGAGTTGTAGGTGGTTGGTGGTTGTGAGCTACCCGACATGGGTGTTGGGAACTGAATTAGGTTTTCCAGAAGACCAGCAAGTGCTCTTAACCACTGAGCCATCTCTCTAGCCCCTAGTTTCTTCATGTAGAAGTAAGAATGTGAAGTCATGGCAGGGAGCAGGTGGAATTACACTGCTGTGAGCATGTTATGTTGGCATGCTCTAAAATAAGAATGATCAGGTGCAGTGTGTAAACTGGAGCCTCAGAAGTAGAAGTGGAAGTGGAAATGGAAGTAGAAGTGGAAGTGGAAGTGGAAGAAGAGGGGAAATATTGACTTGGTTTGGACTTTGAACTTCACACTGACATTTAGTATTCTGCTAAGTCAGTTCATCAAAGTGCATATTTACGGTAAAATCCCTTGGCGTGTAGGGTTTTCTTGCATTCAGTTTTCACAGGACACTTCTCTGAGTAAAGTCCTGATATATAACTGTGTTGGCAAAGAAATTCATGGTCTAAAACAGTGTGCTTTAAGTACTGCTTAGATTTACTTCAAGAAAACAAGTTAAAAATAAAATTGAGTCACTTAATCCTTTTAAAAAGATGGACTTTGATAGATTTAGGCTATTGTGTTGTGTCTTATAATAAATATCTTTGAAAAAAGTTATAATCATTCTTACATTACATTAAAATGTTCTAAATGCTCGAATAAAAAGTTTGAGATTTTAGAATGATTTTTTTTTACATACAAGTTCTAACGTGTTGCTGTAGGAGATATCTCTTAGCTAGGAAAGATGGAGATAAAGCTGGGACTGGAAGAAAGGGAAAATTGCAAAGCAAAGGAGACAAAACTATCAATGTGGAGCAAAAACTGACTTGAGGAGGCAGAGCTTTACAAAAGGGGGATAATTTATATGGGTTTTAAAAACCAACTCAAGGGCTGGAGAGATGGCCTAGTGGTTAAGGGCGCCAACCGCTCTTACAGAAGACCCGGGTTCCATCCCCAGCACCCACATGGTGGCTGAGAGCTGTCTGAGACTCCAATTCCAGGAGAACTCCAGTTCCAGGGGGAATCCGAGACCCTCTTCTGACCTCCACGGCGTTGCACGACACGGGTGCACAAACCTGCATGCAGACAGTACATTGATACACATACAGAAATAAATTAAAAAAAAATAAAAAAAAACAACTCAAGAAATATATAGTGTTCCTACACATTTTTGGACTTAATAATACATCGTCAAAACACAGGAAACAAAATCCCATTGCAGAGTGAGACACAGAGAATTCTACAGCCATAATTGGGATAATTCTAGCACATTCTTATAGTACTTGCTAATCATATATAGCTAGAAATGGTTAAAGATACAGGTCACTGCCGGGTGTGGTGGCATACACCTTTAATCCTAGCACTTGGGAGGCAGAGGCAGGAGGATCTTTGTGAGTTCAAGGCCAGCCTGGTCTACAGAGCGAATTCCAGGACAGCTGGGGCTACAGGGAGACCCTGTCTCGAAAAGACCAAGAAAAAAAAAAAAAAAGAGAGAGAAAAAAAAGGTACAGGTCACATGAACATTGTCAACAGACACAACTTAAATGTTTATAGAACATGAAAAGAGCCTCAGGAAGCACATTGTTCTAAATATATTGGCCAATGGTAGATCTTATAAATCCAGTCATAAAACTTTAAGTTAGGCAGCTGGAGAGATGGCTCAGTGGTTAAGAGCACTGACTGCTCTTGCAGAGGATCCGGGTTTGATTCCCACTACCCACATGGTAGCAATTAGATATTTAAACAGTATAATATATAGCCTTTCGATCCTACTAATGAAGCACACGCAATTAGATATATAGGTATTTAAACAGTACTAATTGTTATGGTAGGTTACTTTGGTATAGACACAGTGTAGGCATTTAATCCCAGCACTTGGGAGGCGCAGGCAGCTGGATCTCTATGAGTTCAAGGCCAGCCTGGTCTACATAGCTCCAGGGCAGCTTGGACTAAAGGGAGACCCTGTCTCAAAAAAAACAAAAACACAAAAAACAAAAAACAAACAAACAAAAAAACAAGCCAACAACTTTCAGTCAATTCCAAGCAATTGAATCTTATAGTACATAATGTTTAATAACAGATTAAACTAGAAACCAATAACATACCCACAAAGGCCCTAAATATTTGGAATGTTATTAAGGTATTTCTAAACTCATTAATTATTTTTTCTAATAACAAGTAAAAAATTCAAATTTGAATTGACTATAAAAGTGCAGCACTATGAAATTTGTAACATGAAGCTAAAGAAGGGCTTAAATTAATATTAATGACTATCAATGCCTACTAATAAGGACAGTGTTTAAAATTAATAAGGCGGTTTCCATCCTGGAATCAAAAAAGACCATCCTAAGCAGAAAGGAAACAGAACGAAAAGATGAAACGAAGGAAATGCTGACAGAGTCAAATTAGTTTGTTGAAAAGGTCCACAAACAGGTTATCTCCAAATGAAATAATCAAGAAGAGAAAAAGATGTCCCTTCTCTCAAGAGTGGAACCAGTCAACCCATTATGTGCATAACAAAGTAACATGATTGCAAATTTTACACATAAGTTTGATAGCTTAGAAGTGAGCAAATTGTTTGGCAAACACTTAGCAAAAAACTGATCCTAAAACCAAGAGACAACATGAATTGTCTTCTATTAGAGAAATTAAATTTCTCAGTAGAAGCCTTGTGCCAAAGGTACATGGAGGCCAGATGGAACCATTGCGGAGTTCCATAAAACAGAAGGGAGAAATGGTAAAACTCAGTGAGCATAGAATATTCTAGAGAGGGAAAAAATGAGAAGAGAAAGGGTCTCACTGCACAGCCCAGGCCTCCCTAGGACTCCTGGCATTATTTAAAAAGGCTGTACTAATCCTGACTCTGAAACTTGACCAAGAAATTGTGAAAAAGTAAATTTATGAGCTGGGTGTGATAGCACATGCCTTTAATCTCAGCACTCAGGAGGCAGAGGCAAGCAGATCTCTGTGAATTCAAGGCCAGCTTGGTCTACATAGAAAGCTGCAGGCCCACTGGGGCTAAAGGGAAACCCTGCTTCAAAAAGACAAGAAAAAAAAATGATAAAAGAATATAGATTAAAAAAGGGGCTCCTTTACAAGAGCTCAATAACCAATTCAGTGACTTACGAAAAACATGTCAAGAGATCCCCTTGGTAACCAGATGGGCTTGGCGCTGGTCCGAATACAATCAGTCTCTGGCCTTTTTCACCTATGAGATGTAGAGAGCTGGACAGAGTGTTGCTCTCACGCTTACAATAAAGGGGATGGATGCGGAATAGCAAAATAGAAATCAAATGCCCCTTCCTGAGTCCATTAGCGATCCGATGTGGCAGGACAAATTATACTGTAAACCTGGGGATGGACGAGGGCCGGCAAGGAGAAAGAAGCAGGAACAAACAGAGCTTACTGTGGATGTGGACAACCCATATCCAGGCCAGGTACATGCTCCTGTCCTCTGCTCTCTAGGAGGTTAGTTAGGAAGGGCAATGTAGCACATCAGGGGCACATGTGGGTCTGCCCTCCCTACCCAACCTTTTTCTCACAGGGACATTGCCAGGCCCGCATGGGAAGCCAGTAGAATTGTTAGTGGCAGTGGAGTGGGGTGGGAGACACAGCTCCACAATGAGCCTGCAGCAGCCAGGGAGTTCTTTTCAGAGATATCCTGTCAGGTGAAGGCAGTCTTGGCTTCACTATAGAAAAGAATTTCAGGTTGAGCCAGCATTAAGCAGAGTTGGAGTTGGTCAGGAAGAGATTTTAGCATAGATTTAAGCACGGGAAGGTGGTTGATGAGAGGCGCCCGGGAAAGGATAAAAGACTTCTAACTATAGGCAAGGACTTGTCAAGTTGGAGTCACGGCTAAGTGTCTTCCTATAGCTGTCTGTAAAATTTTGGTATCGTTATGCTACATTTCAAGGTTTGCTAAGGAACCTACATGAGATCCCAGGGCAGGATCACAGCTGATAAGGTACAGGCCTAGGTCACCAGGGTTGCAGGGAAAGTGATGATTGTTTACTGTAAACAAAGGTTACTGTTTTCTTTGTGAGAGTCCCAGAAAATATCTGTGGAAGGAATATGGCCCCATTGAAAGATCATACAGGTTTAGGATTTAAGCATGGTTCTTTGATATTTTAAAGCATTATAGTCTCTATGGAGGTAGCCTTCACAGCAAATTTTGTGGATTGTGCTAGAAACCTTGAGTCTCAGCTAGTGAGAAACTTCAACCAGATGAGGTGAGTTACTTCTTTCTCCTCTTATGCCCCTTTAATTTACTTTTCCCTCCTAGGAGTAACTAACTTCCTCTTTTTCTGGCTTAGAATAGTAGCTACCCCTGAACACCTGCCCAGACCCCTCTCCACAGTGTCCCCTTTGTCTGCAGGAGAAGCACTGTTTAAATTGTCAGCTTAGGGCTCTGGTGACAATGCACTGCAGCTTCAAGAAAGGAAAAGCGAAAGTGCCCAGATTAAAGAAACTGCCTGGGACTTCAAGGGATAGAGAGGCAGGACTGCTTGTAGCCTATTTTCTTAAGACCTGGCCACAAGCCTGGCTCCTAGGAAATTCAGTTGACTGGATCACACAGTACTACTCTGCCCACATGCTAAGGGAAGTTGAGTAAGCATAGCTCTTTGCCCAGATGTGGAAGAGGCAGAGTCTGCAGGAATAGTGAAGAAAGAAAGCTTTGCCCAGAGAAAAATGGGAAGCAAAACCAAACTGAACCAAAGTCTCTGGTAAATTAACCCCAACCTCAAGACCAAGAATCACTACAGGAATTTGGGACTGTGGACTAGGAAGACAGTTACTTGCAGCAATGCAAAATCCACGTGGTGAACATGTGAATACAAAGTCCTCCAATTCAAGTGATAGTGTGTATGTATGTATATATTTATGTATATATTTATGTATATATATATATATATACATATGTGTATATATACTATAGCAATACAAGTTAGAGAGAACAACAACATAAGAACTGAAAGAAAAAAAATCTCTGGAAAGACTCAGAAAAAGATGCAGGACATGTAGGGCAGAATGCAGGGACTCATGTGGGGTGGGGGACATGGAAAGGGAAGCAACTCTAGATTCGACTGAGAAATGATGTATGACCTATGGAAAAAGTTTAATAACAATAAAAAATAAAAAAGTCTTATGCATGGACAAGCGTGCCTTCAGCCTTTGAAACATGCCTAGACCTGCACAGTAAAGTATACATTGTATAAGAAAGACAAAATTGGGGCTGGAGAAACAGCTCATTGGTTAAGAACACTGGCTGCTCTTGCAGAGGACCCAGGTTCGATTTCCCAGCACTCACATGGCAGCTAATAACGATCCGTAGCTCCAGTTCCAGGAGATCCGATGCCCTCTTCTCTCCACTGTCACTGCACGTACCTACATGCAATCAATAACTCATACACAAAAAATAATAAACAATTATATATAAAATATTTAACCATGTCAAGTGGCAAAGTAACGATTATAGCAAGACAAACTATGAGATGTAGCTAAGGAGTTAGCTCAAAGGGTAAAGTACTTGGCATGCAACTATGAAGACATGAGTTCAAATCCTGACACCTGTGTAAAAGCCAGCATGGGCAAAGGTGTGTCTGTAGCCAGAGGATTGGTGAGGGACAGACCAGAGGCTTCCTTCCTGGCTAGCCAATCCAGGCAAGACAGATGGCTCCAGGACGAATGAGAGGCTTTACCTCAAAAATTACAGTGCAAGCAACTGAGGACAACACCCAGCATTAATCTCTGGCCTCACGCTCGTGCATGCGCATACACACACACACACACACACACACACACACACACATACGTATACCCACACATATGCACATGTGCACACATACACACACATGCACAAGATATGGCACAACCATTCCATTATCAAATAGAGAATTAAAAATATATACCAACCTTATCAAATACGGTGTGTTTGTTATATTATAACTCAGTAACAGTGATCGAAAGAAAAGCCCACTAAAAACAAAAAAGCAAAAAACAGCACATCTAGCTTCAATGTCCTCTGTCCTTGGTGACAACAAAACTGTCAGCTTGTTCATACCACAGTGCAAATGCCACTGTAATAAACCCTGGCCATGTCGGTCCTTTGCAATAATGTATCCAGATTCTTGGGCTACAAAGATCAACTTGTTACCAGAACTGTTGGCCTTTAAAACCCTGGCTCTGTCTGGGAGCCCTAACAGGCCAGGTTCAGCTACCAGACCTCGATGAGCAGATGGAAAACATAATCAATAGTGGAAAAGCATAAAAAGGAGAGTTATTTGATGAGGTTACATTGGGAAGGAAACAAAGTGGTCCGGTGATGTTCCTCCATACCCAAGTCTATATTTGGGGTCTTGACATGAGGTTAGAATTAAATAGAATAGGAGATCAAGGAGCGGTCCTGCCCACTGTTGACGCATCACTATCTCAGCTCTACTTTCTCCAGCAATGTGTCTGCAACTTACCAGAACTATGTGAAATCTCTTCCTGGAGACAAGCCCCACCTCCTATAACTCATAGCTAGTATCAGGCTTCAGCTTCTTCTTCTTCCCAGCCTGAGGTTCCTGGGGAAATATCAATACCTTGGGGTTCACTGTTTCAATAGTCAGTCAGTCAAACAGGAGAACAGCTTGGGTTGTTATAAATTCCCATAAATACAGAAATAAGCAATATAGACAGGCAAATTTACTTTTTTTGTGTTACTATGATATATAATAGCCTGGTAGGCAGGAATGTTATTTGCTACCCAGGGATGAAAACAGTTTTAAACTTTTCTGAAAGAACACTAGTGTTTTATGGGTCTTTAATCTTTTCAGCCCAGGGCTCTAATAACTTCATCTTGATGATTGCTGTATAGTAAGTTCTGCCCCATAATCTACAAACCTTACCAAGAATTTGTTTCCATTTATTGTCCATTAAGCAGGCTTTGCTGTCACTCTGTGACCCACCTTGTTCCAGACACTGTTTGAGGCAGGTAAAGATAAGCTCCTCTATGTTCTCAAGCCTTCAGGAGATAAAGAAGTCTCAGATCAGGAATCTTTGCTGAAATCCCAACTGAAGCAGCAGTGTCTACGTGGGACCATGCAGAAGCAGCTGGGATGTTCTCTGTCTCACTCTGATCTAAGAAGGAGCAGTGGCCTACTTAAGGCCTGAATTGAATTATAAGTGTTTAATCAAACCTAGAGAAGGCAAGGGGAAAAAAAAAACAAAATAAGAAAACAAACAAAGCTGAAACCAGATATCAAGACAGTTCATTTTAATACTGTCAAATTTAATAATTTCGAAAATCATTGAGTTGAGTTCTCTTGCCCCAAACCAGCTATTCACAGTGTCACATCATGGGTTGGCATTTGGAAGTTTCCAGGTAACAAGAATTGTAATGGGGACATCCAGTGGGGTGATAGAAATAGAGACAGTTTATTAGGAAAATAAAAGGCATTCCCGAAGCTCTGGGGCCTGAGTCTTGGGACCCTTTGTAGATATTTACGCAGCATCACTCTCCTACTTTTACTCACAGATGGGGAAGGCTCTCTAGGCTTTTTTGATGGCTTGTTCTTCCAGATCTTCATCTCTTCCACCACCACTTAGGATCTATGGGGATGGAGATGGAGTGATGCACAGTCCAGTTTTTGTTTTGATTACTTAGATCCTCATTTAAATGAAAATTTTAGACCTGTCCAGAGTGGTCTCCTCCTTCTGGAAAGAGCCTTGTCAACACAGTTGTTCCTGGGACTGAGGGATGGGCAGCCCATAGATATGGTAGCCAAAGACAGAGAAGGGCACCGTGATTTAGGAGAGAGGCGAATGACTGGAGGGACTGGAAAGGCTCTGTTTGTCCTACACATGATTACATGCCTACCCTGAAGACACTTGTAGTTCCTCTCCTCTTCCATTTGGCTCCATGGCTGTTGGGTTGGGAAGCTCTGGCAGAGTGAAGATCAGCTGTGAGAAGACAGTAACAGAGAAGGCTCCCATGGTTCCCTTGATTCTGGCCTCTGTTAGGTTAACTACTTGGGGGTCTTTCCCACAGTCAGCTGCCCAGGAAAGAATAGTCAGCATGAACTAACCCCAGGAGTGGGCATGGGATATGTGGAGTAGCCAGGACCAATGCTAGAAGCTTCAGGGGGGTTCTGCAGACTTCTCAACTAAAGAAGACAGCAGTCTGGGGAAGTTAGGGGTTAGGGAGATACAGAGAGAGGACAGCAAGAGCCATTTCCAAAGCGGTTTGGTTGTAGGCAGGTGGAATTCTGGGGAAGAGAGCAGGCTACTGGAATGGAGCAGGGGTATTTTCTTCTGACCAAAACTCTTTAAATATAACTTCAATTATTCCAAACACTGCATTGACTACTGATGGTATTTCAGCGTTGGACTGTATCTGTGAGCACTGTGGAGCATCTGCTTGTTGCTCTGGCTGATGGAGTAGAGCTGAACTGTCATTAAAACCTTCCATGGGCTCTGGAGATAGCTTGGTCAGTAAAGTGCCTGCCTACAAGGACAAGAAACAGATTTCAACCCCCAGAACCCATGTTTAAAAATGGGACATGGTGGTATAAGTCTGTTATCCCAAAGCTGGAGAGGAGGGGGCAGGAGGATCCTGGGGCTTGCTGGCTAGACAGTGAAGCCTACTGGCAAGTCCAGGTCAGTGAGAAGCCCAGTCTCAAAAACCTACATGAAGACAGTACATTCATACACATAAAAAATAAGTGATGGCGCACACCTTTATTCCTAGCACTTGGGAGGCAGAGGCAGGTGGATCTTTGTGAGTTCAAGGCCAGCCTGGTCTACAGAGTGAGTTCCAGGACAGCTGGGGCTACAGGGAGACCCTGTCTCGAAAAGACCAATAAATAAATAAATAAATAAAAATTAAGTTAAATTAAAAAAAATTTAAAAAGCACCTGCAAATGACAGGTAAGGATGTCCTCTGACCTCCACATGCTATGTACCACGTTTGTACATAAACGCACACACACACACACACACACACACCCCTACCTCTTCCATGCCTGCATGATCTCTTGTCTGAAGCTTTGAAATTCATTTTCAATCAGCTTCATTCTTGGTGATTTTGAAAGGGTCTTTGAGTCTTGCCTCTTCCTACCTACAGGAATGGTCTTTTCTTTTCTAAAGTACAATTCACTGGTATTTATGGAACAATTTCTGCTGTCTAATCAAACACATTTAAACACTCACTTTTGCTTTTCTCAGTCCAGTCTATTGTTAATGATCATGTTGTCATCTTTTTCCAGAGTTGGCACCAAAACTTTATTCATTCTCCTTAGAAATTCTGCCACCATCCTACTGTAAAAACTGTCATTATCTCTCAAAGTCACAGTCCTGACATCTGTTAAGTAAAGGTTTATTTTACACTTCAAAAGTCAATCTATACAGCTGACTAGATTCTTTCAGAATCTTACAGCTTTCTCTTGTCAAATATTTGGGATAATGAAATTTTCTTTTAGAAAAATATTTGATTTTCGAGGAAAAAAATCCTTTTTATATATACAAGATTACTTTGTTTCTTTTCCTGAAAAAAAAAAAAGCCCTCAACTCTTCCTATCAATTGGTTTTGTTTGGGGGGGGGGCATATGAAAGTAGAAGAAATTGAAATGTTTGTTTCATTTCAAATGACAATTTATTCTAACATCCCTGAAGGTTGAATGGGTCAAGTGAGTTACAGATGATAGGTTGTGAAAGGTAAACAAAGTCATAGCATTGAGTTGGGTGGTGGAGGATGGGGTGAGAGTCCAGTTGCCATCCTTACCCTGACGATTGCCTCTCCCCTTCCCCTACCCTCCCCAGACTCCACTTCTTCCCAATCTGACTCACATAGCCTGTGGTACTAAGAGTACCTCTGGCCTATGTCTCTGCAGCCTAGAGGACAAATCCTCACTTACCCTCTGCCATCATTGGAAATGGAGGAAAAGAATGAACATCTCACAGAGTGTGTACTCCATGTTGGTTAGCCCTGTGCTAGAACTTTCTAAGTGTTACTATTACTGTTATGGTCTGGCTTGAAGTGTCTGCAGATTCATGTGTTGAAGACTCTCCCCCAGTGCAGGTAGGTTAGGTCTTGAAGGCTCTGGCCTTAACAATGGATAAATGGATTGATGAAATTGTGGATTAAAAGACAATAGAGAGGGGATAGGAACTTCAAGAAGTGAGCTCTGGTCAGAGGGAAGGTAAGCAGCTTTGCTGGATCATGTACTTCTTCTGCCTCTGTGATGCTCAGCCTCATCAGAGGCCTAGAAATCACACAGCCAAGTGGCCTTGATGGCTCTTTCCAAAGTTACAGTCACAAGCAAACCTCTACCCCTGTAAGTTGATTGATCTCAGATGTTTTGTCATAATGACAGAAAGATACCAAGCATATTTGTTTAATCTTTGCTGTCATCCTCGAACCTGAGATTGTCTTAACTGGAACTGGATCATGATTTGATCAAATCTTTTACTGCTTCCCAGCAGGCTATAAAACGCCACCCTTGAGCCCTTCAGCAACAAATCTTTTTTCTTGCTGTTTGGCATATGACAGTTCCAAGCTTGAAACTTTTCTCTGATGGGAGCACTGGTCTCTGCAGCTTCACACATTTTATAAACCTAAAAATACTTGACTGGCTGGGAACAGTCTTTGTGGTCGCTCTGCACTCTGGGAATGCTACCTTTTTCTCTCGTAGATCTACTATGCCATATCAATAGTGAGGGACTGCACACAGGGCCCACAGGATTTCTATAGGTGTGTTCATGTTTAGCAGCCTGTCCTGCTGCTTCTGACACAGAGCTTGTGAAATGTGCTCTCTGTTCCCCTTATCCAGGCATTCCACTCACTGCATGTGCTAACAGAGAATAGCCAGAAGAAGGGAGACCTTCTGGCGCAGCCTCCTCTGCCTTCAGTCAGCTATTCGATGTTGGAAACTGTGTGGCTTCATTCAGCTCCATTCTCTTTTTGGTGCAAAGAAAGAGAAATTATAGTAACTGCCTCTCCTGTTGGTATAAAGGCTAAATAAATCATGTAGAAGTCAGAGAAAAACTAGAAAGGATTTCCAATGATGCTCAAATTCATGTTTACTCTGGGCAGAGCCCTTCAGTGATTTGAATGCTCTTCAGGGGAGAGCAAACAGCCCTCTCCTGCTGATCTGAGTTAAAGAAACTGGATATAGTGTGTGTTTGTGTGTGTGTGTGTGTGTGTGTGTGTGTGTGTGTGAACTCACATGGAGGACAGAGGACAACAGGTGGGAGTCTGTTCCATTCCGCCATCTGGGTTCTGGAGATGAAACTGAGGTCAGCAGACTTGGCAGCAGGTGCCTTTACTAGCTGAGCCATTTCACCAGTGCAACATTTTATGGTTTGAGACAGACCTTCTCCTTGAACCTAAAGCTCTCTAGTCTGTGAGACTGGCTGGCTGGCAGATTGGAGCGACCCTCCTGTCTCTGCCTCCCCAATGCTGCTCTTACAGGTGTGTGCCACCGAGCCTAGGTGAACTCTGGTCCAAGCTCTGTACAGACTGCACTATTTCCCCAGCCCCTCTACCTTCTTTCTGAGTCAGGGCCTCTTGCTGGACTGGCCAATAGCCCCACAGATCTGTGTACTGCCTCCTCCCCAGCACTGGGGTTATAAGCACATGCCTCTGGGCTTGGATTTTAAAGACAGTTCTGGGAAACAACCATTTTACTTACTGAGTTATCCTCCCTGCCTTTGAACAGCTTTGATGATCTTAACCAGAAAGAGGGCTCTTTGGAAGAACACAGTTGGCTCCCGGGTTTCCTCAAGTGAGGACAGAGGGAATCTAGAGGCAGATGTAAGGAACAATCTGGAAGGACAGAGCACTGGCTAGTGCCAGTGCACGATGTCACATGACCACTGCTCCAAGGGACTGCTCAACGCCTCCGTTGACTTTGTGACTCTTGCTGTGGACTCAAGATGCAGCCAGGTCAACCATCCAGCTGCACACAGGCCCTGCGACTGCTGCTGATGTCAGAGGTTGGGTTTGCCTTCTCTGCCCTCCATTACTGGGAAAGGCCTCTGTGCAGGTGGCAGATGTCATGCGTGGTATCCAATGGCCCTAAGTAGAATAGGCGGCTAGAAGCTAGACAGTGAAATCTCCAACAGACCCACGACCTCTTGCATGATATGGCTCTGATGGGTCCCTGGCTGTGATGGTTAATCCTGGGTGTCAACTTGACTGGATTAAGGAACAAATAAGAGAAAAAGGATCTTCGGATTGGACTACCTCAACCCGGATGGCCCACCCCAAATGTGGGTGTTACCTTCCGCTGGCAGGCAGTATTAAAGGCCATGCCAGAGGGATCTGTTCCCTTTTTTCCTGTGGCTTGCCTTTCTCTCACTGGTGAGTTTGTCTTGCTGCTGTGATCAACCCTTCGGATCCCAGCATGTACTGAGACTGGCAGATCTCCTGGAATCCATCAGGCCTTCAGCACCAGATTGGGACTACTGAGACATCCAGCCTTGCAGACTGAGCAGTTCCCTGGAGTCTCAGCCTCTCCAGTGTGGCACAGCTACTGTTGGACTCCTTGAACTCTGTCACATGAGCAAATCAATAAATTGTATATAGCTATATATTCGTCCTGCTGCTTCTGTTTCTTTAGAGAACCCTGACTAATACACTGGCCTTCCCAGCAACCCCTCCCCCAACCATGTTTTACATATTTCACTTCCATTTTGGTGGCTCATTCTCTACTTCGGGCCACTGACCTGGGGTGCCTGGAATTCTCTCCATTCTTCATTTTGTCCTTGGCCAGCCCTCCTCATCCTTTACATCTCAGCTTCAAAGAACTCTATGGGGGTGGAATATTCACATGGCCACCACTACCCTTGAACAAATGCAGGCAAGTCCCTGGGATGGTTAATCCTTTTTTTTTTTTTTAAATAGGGAGGAATGAGAGGAATGGTTAATCCTTATAGCTCAACCATCCCATGGGCTGGTGTCTGGGACTGAATAAAATGAAGGAGAACTAAGTACCAGCATTCCTCTCTCTGCTTCCTGACTGTGGATGCGATGTGACTGACCAGCTGCCTCAGGCTTACCTCATCATAACGGGCTACAACTTCAAACTCTGAGCCACAATAAACCCTGCCTTCCTAAGTTATTTTTGTCAGGCATTTTGTTATAACAACTAGGCAGGTAACAGTACAGATCCCTCCCCCACATGGTGCATTCCTGTACCAGTGCTCTGTACGGTAGGCTGTACGTGCTGCTTCTGTTTTGTACAGAACTTACGGTCTAATCATCACTACCATGATGTCTACCTTCTACCCATCCCCAGGAGGCACGCTTTGGAAAAATAAGGTCTAGATCTGTCTTATTTATGAATATATCCCAGTTTCACTAATCCATAAATACTGATTTTGGGGGGATGTATGGATATGGTTAGCAGAGCCCCAGAGCCCACTGAGTGTCACAGGCATGACTGCTAAGCTGTCTCTTGTGCTGAGAGTTCATAATGGACATGGCGTGCACCTTTTCTTGATTGCCTGGCTCTGGAAATGTTGAATGGTGGCTTGGAAGGTAGCTGGACGTGCAAGTAAAGTAGCTGGGGTTGTAGTGAAAATGCACTTTCTAGTGTTTTACTTTGAGCCCTTCTGGTATATCTGAGATGAGTTCCTTTCCTTTTTTAAAACTAAGAGAAAAAGGAACAAGCACAAGCCTATTATCAAGCAATAAATGTGGTAGGTTTTCTGTCAGGTACTATAAGGCTTTAAAATAATTTGATGTATATTTTTATTGAGTTTTTATATTTCATATAATAGATCTTAATCAAATTTAGAGACCTCCCCATTCACATCCCTCATTACCCCCCCCACACCAGATGCATTCTGGTCATATATGTTAAGGCTTATCTTAAAGCATCTGTACCCAGATGTCTTTAGGTCCAAGTTTATCCACTGGAGTTAAAAAACTGGAGGGACAACAGAATGCATGTGAAAAGAAAAAAGATAGGAATACAGATGGTCATAGGATTAAGCAAGGATGTGAGCAGATGGATGGGGAAGAGGAGGGGGTGGTTTGGGCTAACCAAGACTAAGGATATTTGAAAAAGCCCTATGGAAATCCACTAGTTAATAAGCTAATTTCAAAATATACAACCTTTTTAAAAGAAGAGTTGAAGTGGAATTTCTTGCTATTCATGGACAATGTTAGTCCTAGAACACATGAGATATTGGATGTCATGGGATACCTCCCTAACAGATATTAGTCAGCAAGGCCTCAGAAGGCTCCAAAACAGCACAAGCTACTGCCATTTTTCTTGGTTACCCTTGCACACATGGTAAGACCCTATTGCTAAAAACTCCAGACACTTTGGCTGCAGGCCATAAAAAATGCCTCAATCTCAAACTGACCAGGAATTTTCCTCTCTGCTGGCTAGCTTCTATAGGCTGCTAGAGGAGGAACACATCAACAACAACCTTACCTATTGCTGGATCCTACAAGCTACAGCAACCATCCAGGCAAGATGTTCTTCCTGGTGTGATAATACTATGACTATTATGAGGTAACTACTTTCTGATTGGATTTGATGCCTTCCCCACAGCACAGAATTATGTACTAGACCCTAGTGGAGAAGCTGTTCTTAGAATTTTGCTTAATGATCATGCTGTTCAAATGTCTTCTGAATGCTTATGTTTATACCCATAGACCTGGGACACTACCATTGTCAGAGAAGCTTCTATTTGCAATGGATAACAGTCAGTGGAGAGATGCATAACCTATGGAAGTGGTGAGAATAAGAGACTCAGTTCTCAGCCCTAAATGCTGAGACCTACACTAGAACAAGCCAGCCAAAATGTTGGCATAGATAGTGTCCTTGATTGCTTTCTGTCACTGTGATAAAACACTCACCAAAAGCAACTTGGAAAGGAAAGTGTTTCTTTCATGTTATAATTCCCAGGTCACAATCCATCACAGGGGGAATTCGGGACAGAAACTGAAGCAGAAACTGCAGAGCAATGGTGCTTACTGACTCTCCCTAGCTTACTCAACTGCCCTTTTTATATACAGACCAAGAACTCTGCCCAGGGGATGGCACCACCCACGGTGGGCTAGGCCATTTTGCGTCAAGTAGCAATCAACAAAATTACCCCTCCCCCAGACATGTCCACATACCAATAGGATGAAGAAAATTCCTCAATTGAGATTTCCTCCTCTCGGGTATGTTGGGTGTGTCAATGAAAACCAAGAATAGCCAACACCGATTCGTAGATGATACCTAGGTCCCATTTCTTACCAAAGAGTTGTTGGTATTGGATAGTTACTGGAGGAGGGAGAATCATTCTTCATCGAGGATACAGGCGCAGGTAGGTTTTGCAGTGTCTAGCATATGAGCGGAGACCCATGCACATATGAGCAATACCAATTGAATTTAGTGAGTTATCCAAAAAAGACATGAAGTCAAGAGGGGTCACGCTGCACAAGACCTGGTGGAAGTTGGAAGATAGAAATGGACAGGTGAATGTCAACATAGTTCACTGTATGAATATAATTAATGAATGTATGAAATTCTCAAAATGAAGGAAATTTATTTGTCTGGTAAAAAAAAAAAAAGGGCATTTGTACCCAGATGTCTTTAGGTGCTGGGCTTTTAAATTCAGAGTTACCTCCAAATAAAGGGAGGGAAATGGAATGATTGTGAGAGGCTAATGTGAATTTTTAACAGAGGTGGTGTTTAAATATCCTGTTAAATTTCCTAATCTTCAAATAGAGGAGCAGATACTGAGTACAAAGAGATAATCTAAGGACCTGGTGGTAACTGCAGCAGAGAGAATCTCCTATAGTTGGGGCTTCGGGCTGTCACTACATCTTTCTCAGGAAGCTTTGTGAGTTGTGAGTCACTGGACAATTATCAAAGCAGAAATTCTAAGTCATGGCTACTTCTCTGCACCAGGGTAAGGCACAGGTGGGGAGAGGCATTTGTTCTCACTGTGGGAACGAATTCATTTCCAAACATTTGAAAAAGTCCTGCTATTTCATCTAGTGCTAATTGGTATATTAGTCAGCTTCCACAGCTGTAAAAAATACTTGAGATAATCAGCTTATAAAGAGGAAAGGTAGGGGCTGGAGAGATGGCTCAGCGGTTAAGAGCACCGACTGCTCTTGCCAAGGACCCGGGTTCGATTCCCAGCACCCATATGGTGGCTGAGAACAGTCTTTAACTTCAGTTCCAGGGGAATCTGACACCTTCTTTTGACCTCTTGCAGCATTGCATGACATGGTTGCGCCAGCCTACATGCAGACAGTACATTCATACACATAAAAAAAAAAAAAAGAGGAAAGGTATGTTTTGGTTGGCCCGTGCTTTGGGGCCTGTGCCAAGACAGATCATCATGGGATTGCACGGCAGAGCAAAAGTAGACATTGTATGGCTGGGACAAAACAAAGGAGTCCCACACATTCTTGGGGATCCAACCCTCAGCAGGCCCCACTTCTCAAAGTCTTCCACACCTCCAAGTAGTTCCATGCTGGAGACCAGGCCTCCTGGACTTGAGGAACATCCAAGATCAAATCACAGGAACTGGACATGGACATGGCATGAAGCACCTTTGACTCTGACTCCCTGGAAAGTGCTCAAGGGCTCCTTAGGGGCCTGGGTCAGGCAAGCTAAGGCATCTGAGTTCTGGCTGTCTCTCTGACTTGGAGGGCTAGCTTTCACATCTGTGAAGCACAGACCATAAAAGGACCTACCTTTTGGTCTCTTGTGGAAATTAGACAGAGAGCCTGCCCAGAAAGGCTCAGCACAGCGCCTTGCAGAGAGAGAAGAGGCCGAAAGTGCAGCTGGTATTGCAGAAACCCAAACCCCTTTGGCAGGCTTGGCTGTTGCACAGGGAGTGTGTTCATTTTTTCCTCATTCTTCTGACAAAAGCACTGTAAGGAAGAAAGGGGCTATTTTGATTCTATGGTCCACGATGTCACAGCGGCAGGAGCACAAGGCAGCAGGTCGCATTGCGTCCACAGGCAATCAGGAACCAGAAAGAGGTGAATGCTCACGCAGGCTCTCCTTTGCATTTGGACTGGTCCCCTCTCCCCTAGGGTGGTGCCATCACGTTTAGGGCGGATCTCCCCTTCTCAATTAACCGGGTCTAGCAATTCTTTCACAGATATGCTTAGAAGTACACCTCATGGATGATTCCAAATCCCATCAGGTTGAAGATCAAATATTAAATGCCACAGTGCCAATGTTATGTTCCATAACATTTTATGAACCTCACTCTTCCCCGTCACTTGTGTCATAGTGCAATATTGTGACTGGAAATTAAGGTGCTGGGAAAATTGCCCGTTTACGTGGGACACATTCATGTGAACACACCTTTTGGGTTAAGCTCACCTTAGACTTACCAGTGAAATATGTATGCCCCTGTTGTCAGGGCACACTTCAGGGAAGTGCAAGCCTTATGGGGTGTACATTACTCCACACCAGAAGCAGTGTATATCTTCCAGAGCACCACCAGGCTGTACCCCGGAGATGAGGAAGCAGCGAGGCCCGTGCCTACCCTGTCTCTTCTCCCTGCCTCACTCTCCTCCACTGTTCCAGGCAATCTAGGGACAGAGCAATTGTATAGAAGGATCACCCCTGTTGTTTTGGCATTTAGCAGCCCAAATTGTGCTTATCTCAAAATGATCAGAAAAATAAGTCTGACCTGTAGAGTGGACAATGAACACAATAATCAGGAAGACAATTTCCACCTGGGTTGGAATTGCGGCACTGGGGATGACGAACAATGTGTCATTTTCAGGCAATTAGAGATGGTGGCCCTCTTTTTTCTCTGTGCATGTTAAATTGTGTGTATACGGCATGGGCAGAAACACCAAGTGGAAAGGAGGAAAACAGGCCTGAGATCCTGCTTTTTAATCAGCATCTCCTCCGACAATAGCAGAGTGTTGTCCACCTGTGCCCAGTCCTCTGATCACTCCTGACCATGGCTAATGGGTATATGTCCCCTCCTTCTAACAGGCACCTGTCTATCTGCAGAGGCTGACCAGGCTCCCTGGCTCTTTCTCCCTCCCACTAATGGAGATGTTCAATCTTCAAATTTCAATTCAGCCCCAGGGTCTGATGCTCCATTTTAAACAAGCTGGCATGGGGCTTGATCCTGGCTGGTGAATGTTTGTTCATCATACGTAAGCTCTTGCTGAGCTTCTGGGGGCACATGCTTCCTGCAGAGACTCTGAGCCAGGGCCCGGCTACCTCCCAGGGTCACTTTGTCAGGTGTCCCAGGTTCTCCAGGTTCGGTTGTCATCTCTGAGTTGTTAATTGCCCTTGAGCGGTGCTGGGCTTTTAAATTCAGAGTTACCTCCAAATAAAGGGAGGGAAATGGAATGATTGTGAGAGGATAATGTGAATTTTTAACAGAGATGCAGGTTTTGGTGTTTAAATATCTCGTTAAATTTCCTAATCTTCAAATAGAGGAGCAGATAGTGAGTACAAAGAGATAATCTAAGGACCTGGGTGGTAACTGCAGCAGAAAGAACAAAGGTTCCCTCCTTTCCTACCTTGCTGTATTTAATGAACTGCCTTAAGATCAAGGTGTTTCAAAGCTCTTGCTTAAGCCAGAAGTGAGGAAGATTCCTGTGAGGGCCTGTAGGGTGTGCCCTGATTTTAGGGGCTCACGGGACCCGAAGAAACAAAATTTCAACTCTAGGAATAAAAGGGAACTTTATATAGATTCCTTAGGAGATTTCAAATACTTTCCACATTGCCAATGGCAGCTAAAGCAAAAAACCATTAAAGGAAAGTGCCTACCCACTTGGGAGTTTAGAACGAAGAGTTGAAGGACCAACCCCCCTTCAGAGCATGTGAAGACATTTTTAGTACCAACAGGAAATCTACCATCTTGACAGCAAGACAAAAAAAAACTTGCTTTTTAAGAAAGAAAGAGAGAGAGAGAGAGAGAGAGAGAGAGAGAGAGAGAGAGAGAGAGAGAGAAAGAAAGAAAGAAAGAAAGAAAGAAAGAAAGAAAGAAAGAAAGAAAGAAAGGACCCTAGGCCCATATGGTGGTACATGCTTTTAATCCCAGCAGAGGCAGAGGCAGAGGCAGAGGCAGGTGGATCATTGTGACATGGAGGCCAGCATGATCTAGATTGCATGTTCTAGGCCAGCTGAGGCTACAGGGAGACCGTGCCTCAAAAAAAGGGGCAAAGAAATAGGGGCTGAAGAGATAGCTCAGTGGTTAAAAGTACTGGCTGCTTTTGCAGAGGACCTGGATTTGGTTCCCAGCACCCACATAGCAGCTAACAAACATCCATAACTCCAGTTCCAGGGGAGCTGACACTCTTTTCTGACAAGAAAGGTGCATTTACATACATCCAGGCGCTTCATTCATACATATAAAATAAAAATAATTAAAATATTTTAGAAAGCAAAAAACCCCCAATAAAACCAAAACAACAAATCAAACAATCCCCCCTCAAACCCCAGCAGTCTCATTTTATTTATTTCATAGAATCTGTAGGTAACGAAGGTGTTATGACCTGTATTCTTACAAAACATTTTTAGATGAGGATATTTGTTTTATGCAATGTTAAAAAGCAATCCACTTGGCATTGTGGTAGGTGAATATATTTTAATAGCAGTCATGACTGTAGATGACACTGAGGCTGGTGAAGGCTGGAATGTTCTCAAAAATGGAGAGCCACGTGAGACCTCTGCCTTGCGTTTCCAGGATCTTGTCTTTATCAAAGAGAGAATTCAGAGAGGAAACAAAGTAAAGAACTAAGAGCGGGTTTATTGCTGGAATGGTAGGCACTCTGGGGGTGAGAGCAGACTACTCAGAGTCCTATTCTGGGATCTTGGATAGTTGGCATTACGAGCAAACTTAACAAAGAGGGGAAGATCATTGGAGGGTCAAATCATTCATGAGTTAGGGAGAAAAAGTGGGGTAATTTGAAGGATGGGCCAGGGTATTCCCAGAATAAGATTTTCTCCCAGTTTCTTCTGTCCTGTGGAGTTTTCTGAATGTGAGATGGAGTCAGATGCATGCGGGGAAGAGGCTTATGAGATGAAGAAGCTACAATAAGGAAGCAGGGAACGGTTGTAGATAACGTTGGGCTGCCCACAGTGATCTGAGCCTGTTTGGTTTTGCTGAGGGAGTGCTCTCAGACCACACTACCCTTCAGCCATATGCAGGTTGTTTCCTGTCTCTTCTATTCCAGTCAGGCTTACCTCAGTACTGCTGAGTGGCAGAGCACTTGTTTAGAGTGTGCAAAGCTCTGAGCTCACCAACATCATGTATAAGATGTGTGGCCTCACTTTGTTTCAGTCACTGTTCTCCCACTCTGGGGGTTTTGTCCTACTATTCTTTTTTCTTTTTAATAATTAAAAAAAAATTTTTTTTATGTGTATGTATGTACTGTCTGCATGCAGGTCTGTGCACCTTTGTCGTGCAATGCCGCGGAAGTCAGAAGCGGGTGTCGGGTTCCCCTGGAACTGGAGTTAAAGACGGTTCTCAGCAGCCATGTGGGTTCTGGGGATCGAACCTGGGTCCTCTGCAAGAGCAGTCGGCGCTCTTAACTGCTAGGCCATCTCTCCAGCCCTGTCCTACTATTCTAAATGAGGAGGTTCACAACTCTCACCTTGCTGGGGTGTCCACTGCTATTTGCTTCTCTGAGAAGCTATGAACTGTTTCAGCTCTGGGTTTGTTGTGAGCACCTGGAAAGGTCCTCTGTGGAGAACTCAGAGGTGTTGTGCTTTCAAGGACAACAAAGAGATCTGTGTGGCCAGCTGACAGTCAGGCAGGCTGTAATGCCATGATGCCCTAGAATCTCCACAAAGGGAAAAACCATTGGTGGTGTCCTGATACAGGCTCCATTCAACAAGATAATGTCTTAGCAGTAAGGAATGCCACCCATGGTGTGCTCCTGGTGGCCTGGACACACTAGCCCTTCTGCATTAGCCCATGGCCACCAGAGCACACACCACTGTGGATGACAGAGACTCTGAAGGATTGGTGATGTCAGTTTCAGGAGCCACTGGAAAGCAGAAGCAAGTGTGGTCTGGGATTCAGGAAGTGCTCTGTTCTCTAGGACAGTAAAGACTCCTTTGCCAGAGGTGGTTTGCACACCTGCTTAAACATAGCTTCCATTTGTGTATGTGAGTATGCACTGCATGCTGGCATATGTATGTGTGTGGAAGTGTGCACATGCATGCTGGCATATTTGTGTGTGAGTGTGCACATGCGTGCTGGCATACATATGCGTATGGGAGTGTGCACATGTGTGCTGGCATATGTATGCATATGGGAGTGTGCACATGCATGCTGGCATATATATGTGTGTGTGTGCACATGTGTGCTGGCATACATATGCGTATGGGAGTATGCACATGCATGCTGGCATAAGTGTGTGTATGTGAGTGTGCACATGCATGCTGGCATGTGTATGTGAGTGTGCACATTCATGCTGGCATATGTATGTGTGTGGGAGTGTGCACATGTGTGCTGGCATACTTATGCATGAGTGTGCACATGCATGCTGGCATACGTATGTGTATGTGAGTGTGCACATGTGTGCTGGCATATGTGTGTATGGGAGTGTGCACATGCATGCTGGCATATGTATGTGTATGGGAGTGTGCACATGCGTGCTGGCATACATATCATATGCATGAGTGCGCACATGCATGCTGGCATATGTATGTGTATGTGAGTGTGCACATGTGTGCTGGCATACGTATGTGTGTGGAAATGTGCACATGTATGCTGGTATATGTGTGTGAGTGTGCACATGCATGCTGGCATACATATGCGTATTGGAGTGTGCACATGCGTGCTGGCATATGTATGCATATGGGAGTGTGCACATGCATGCTGGCATATATATGTGTGTGTGTACACATGTGTGCTGGCATACATATGCATATGGGAGTATGCACATGCGTACTGGCATAAGTATGTGTACGTGAGTGTGCACAGGCATATGTATGTGTGTGGGTATATGTGCACATGTGTGTACCTGCATGGGGCGCTTACAGGTCAGCCTAACATATAATTCCTGAGGATCCACCCATGTTTTGGGGGCAAATTCTGGAGCCTGGAGCTCATGAGTGCCCAGCAAGCTCCAGGGATCTTCCTCTCCGCTCCCGCAGAGCTGGGATTTCCAGTGTGTTCCACTACTTACTCCCGTCCTTTTTGCATGGGTTCTGGGGCTCAAACTCAGGTTCTCACAGTCCTAAGGCAAGTGCTTCATTGACTGAGCCATCCCTGCCCCCCTTTCTATCATTTCCTGTGCAACAAAGAACATCATGGATACATCAACCCACAAACTTGAAAGAGTTTGTTTTCAGAGAGGGTGGGAGGCCACATGTGAATTTTTATTTTATTTATTTATTTATTTATTTACTTATTTGCACGTAGGTTGGTGCACCCATGTCGTGCAATGATGTGGAGGTCAGAAGAGGGTGTCAGATTCCCCTGGAACTGGAGTTAAAGACGGTTCTCAGCCACCATGTGGGTGCTGGGACTCGAACCCAGGTCCTCTGAAAGAGCAGTCGGTGCTCTTAACTGCTAGGCCACCTCTCCAGCCCCGAATTTTTATAACATTCTTGTTTAAGAAAAAAGATTACTAAAAATGAGCGAAGTGGTGCTGTGGATGTGGCTTAACAGGAAAGAGATTGCCTTTCCACAAGATAATGCTGAGGTTTGAGGACCCGAGAGCTCTCAGAGGAAATCTGGATGTATTGGTGCACAGGGGTCACCCCAGTCATGAGGAAGGGGAGACGGGGGGAGGGTCTCTGGGGTTCACTGGCCAGCTGACCTAGAATGTTGAGTGATTTTATAGGTCCTGTCTAGGAAGACAGGATAGAAGAAAGACACCCCAAGTTGATCTCTGGCTTACACATATGTATACCAACCGGTCCATACACATACACCACACATTCATAAACACACGAAAGAATTCTTAAGTGAGCTAAGCGTTTCCAGCGGTCTGCACTCTGATGCTGTGGGCCCAGGAGCACAGAGTTGGACATGCTGTCCTTGTTGGCTGGAGCGTTTGGCTCCATGAACAGCCATGGCAGTCAGCTTGATGTGGCTGCTGAAGTGGTCATGTGGCTTTCGGTACTCAGCACAGAGGGTCTGAGTGGGAGATTCACCTCTGAGCCTCCGTGAATCCTTGCCAAATCCTGAGTTGTCTCCTGGCTGGTACGCCCGCCGTGTCTGCGGGTTGCTAGCTTGGCTCTAGTCTCCCATCATACTCCAGTTGCTTTACAGGGGTCCCATTTTGCATGATTGATCCTTACTTTTGCTTTCATGAGGTTCAGTTGGGTGGGAAGAAAACCACAACAAAAGAACTCAGCAGGAAGTTTCCTTCAAAAAGATTCCTGTACTACCTTAGGTTCTGAGAACTCGAATTCCCAAGTGTTCTGAAGTTACAGGCTTCCTGTTCACAAAGGAGCTGAAGGACAGTGATTTGGCTGTGTTATTTTACAAGTGTGATTTTACATTTGGCTGTCTCTAGATGAATGAGTCTTTAATTTTCACTGGGCAAGGTCATTATCAGAGAGTTGATTCTGCATCTGACGGGGCTCATTTGGGAAATGAAACTGAGCAATTATACTTAAAATGTGCCGCTTCCCCCTCCCCAGCGATGTTCTTGGTTGAGGTGGCTTGGGAAGGGGACAGGCTGACTTAACTAGTTGGGTAAGGGCCCTGTCGATCATTTGAGAAAAATGAATGAAATCAAGGGTATAGCAATAACTAGAAGCTTTTGTATTACGTCCATCCTTCTCTCTCCATAATAGACTGACATAGATGGGTATTCTGAATTCTGGTAAGCTACTTTTATTTGTTGCCACAGGGTCCTGCTATCTCACCCAGGCTGGCCTTGAACTCATTTTCCTTCCTTAGTCTTGAGTGTTGGAATTACACACATGCACTATCACAGTCAACTCTTACAATATTTATTAATATTCTTTTGAAGACAAGGTTTCCCTGTAGCCCCAGCTAGCCTGGAACTTGCTACACAGATCAGGCTGGCCTTGCTTTCATGGACATCCTCCTGTCCTGAGCATCATGGACATCATCCATCCTGAGCACAGTGTGCTCCATGATGCCTGGATGATATTTTATTTCATAAAAATCATTTTATTATATGTCCAAACAGTACATTCCTATAGCTATCTCTTTGGATCAGGAGATTCACAGCCTAGAGTAAGTCCTCTGGCGTATGTGTAGCAGCTAGCTGCCCTAACTGTGATCTAACTAGACAGCGCTGAGGGAGCAAGTGAGATCTAAGAAGGTGGATGGAACCCCATCTGCTATTGTCTTCCTGAAGAACTGACCTTCCTGGCCCCAGAGTTATGGAATCATATACTACCAAATCACGGTGTGGCTCATATGTGGAATCTTCCTCCTTAGGTCCTGGAGTTAAAGAATCCTATCATTTCAAACCAATGTTTTGTCCTTACCTGGTAGACTAAGGGTTCTTGATAGTAGGACCCATAGAAGGTACAGCCTCTCTAGAGGAAGTGAGTCACAGGGTGCAGGCCTTGCGTTTGCAACCCAGCCTCACTTTCTACCTGTCCTCTGCTTCTGTAGTGTGGATTCAATGTGGCCAGCTGTCTCACACTCCTGCCGCCGTGCCTTCCCAGCCATGACGGACTGTATCCTTTCTTGAATCATGAGCTAAAATAAACCCTTCCCCTCTTAAGTTGCCTACTGCCAGGTATCTGATCACTACAATGAGAAAAGTAATACAGCCTGGTAGAACAGAGGTATGGTGTGGCATGTTGTGATGGCTGCTGTTCATTGTCAGTCCAGCCGGATCTAGAATCACCTTGAAGACATATCTGGGTTTGTTTGTGAGGATGTTTCCAGAGAACTTAACTGAGGTGGGAAGACCCAGCCCGATGGCACCGTCCAATGGATGGGGCCTCGGACAATAAAAACAAGAAGGCGAGCCAACACTAACTAGCATTTGCTTCCTGCTACAATGTGACCAGCGGCCCGTTGTTCCCGACTGAAGCCCTTCCTGTGTGGCAATGGTGGAAGTCAGCCTGGAGGACATGAACTCAGCACTCCAGCTGTCTTGCAGCATCCCTGCGTGGGTTCTACAGCTCTGCCTCCATTTCCCATCCTGTCTCAGGTCACATTACTCAGTGCTTAACCTAGAAGGGGTGCTGTCATGTGAGAGAGGAGCAGGTGACAAAAGTCACAGATGTCACCATCCTCCAAATCTGAATCTTCCACGGCTCCCACAATCTCCTTCATTCACTGAGATTCAATCAGTCACCCAATAACCTGCAACCCTCTCATCAGATCAGTCTTCATTTCTGGTTTGAATTGTGGATGATCACAGTTCAAACCAGAAATTAGGTTCCAAGAGCGCCTTGCTGCTAAATTGGTTGGATAAGTAGCAAGTAGGATCAATCAGCCCTGAGTAAGCTTAGCATTTGAGAATCACCCTGATTATGGCTCGATAGGAGACAAGGGGAGCACGGGCTGGGGAACCAGTTTCCTATCTCTGCTTTATGAGAGTTATGTAATCAGGGCAATCACATCCTCTGGGGTGAGGGAACAGCTTTTCTGAGCATGGGGTGCAGAAGAACGTGTTTTGGCTAAGGAATGGCTCTTGAGTACACACTTTGTGTCCTGTTCAGTCTCAGGGTGAAATTATATAATAAGAGAGTTGTGGCTCTTAGAGAGCAAGGTGGCAACCCACTCACCTCTCCAGCAGGGTATCCCACCCTCCAGTGCACACACACCCCACCTCCTTAACTTGGCCTAGCCAGCTGGGCCTCACAAAACCAGGCTTACTTGAGATACATATGGTAGAAAATCACACAGGGTTGTTGGGCTTCCTCAAATGCCTTGGTTAACTCCGTAAACCCCATGGAAGTCTGTCCAAGCACTCCAACTACGTGTTCTTGAACCAAGAGGCTGGCCCTGTCCTAAGGCATGGGTTTCTTTCAGGAGACAAGTGATTCAGTTGCCTTCTTCAGTAGTTCCCAGCATAGGCTCACTGTCTACTCCAGAGGTCGTGCTGCTGCTGCTGTTGAAGACATTGTGTTCTGGTGCAGGCTCAGGAATGCAAATCAAGTTTAAAGCAGCTTAATTTCAAGAAAGATAATTATTTTTTAAAATTTTTATTAAAAAGGCAATACAAATAGGGGCTGGAGAGATGGCTCAGCAGTTAAGAGCTCCGACTGCTATTGCAGAGGACCCGGGTTCGATTCCCAGCACCCACATCGTGGCTAAGAACCGTCTTTAGCTCCAGTCCAGGGGAATCTGACACCCTCTTCTGACCTCTGAGGCATTGCACAACACGGGTGCACCAACCTACATGCAGACAGTACACTCATACACACAAAAAATAATAAATTAAAAATAAAATAAAATAAAATAATTAAAAAAAAAAACCCATGTTAAAAAAAAACCTAAAAATTAAAAAAAAAAGGCAATACAAATAAACAGAAATGGGATTTTTGAAGTTCCTGTTGGGCGAAAGTGAATACTGTGCTTTGTTGATTTCAAAGACTTGGCTTAGAGATAGTGTCTCATGTGTCCCAGGCTGGCATTGAACTCACCAAGTAGCTGAGGGCAACCTTGAGGTTCTTCTGAACGTTCTCCATGCTGGGATTATGGGTGTGCACTACCACATCCAGTTTAGACGGTGCTGGGGATGAACTCAGGGCATCATGCATGCTAGGTAAGCTCTCTACAAACTGAGCAACATCTCTACTCCATGTGCTTGCCTTTGTAAAGGTGACTCTTGTTATTGAGAATGCCTTGCTTAGAAGAAAAGTTGCTAGCCCTAGTGGAGCAGGAAGGAAGAGGAGGAGAACTGTGGAATTTCCTTAAAGTCAGCTTGCTTCTTTGGCTGAGAGGCAATGTGAGAAAAATCCCTAAGTAGACAAAGAAGAAGCAAAATTGCTTAGACCCCATCTAGGGAGAAGACACACTCAGCTACTCCCTCCCCAAAATCTCCAGCTTCCTTTATCTTTTACTTAGGACACTGGATTAAATGTCCAGACTTTGCTTCAAGCTATCTTCCAAACCAATTTGTATATTTCTTCATGCTTTAAAAAATATTTTATTATTTTTGTTTTATTTGTATGAATGTATAGCATGCATGTATGTATGTGCACCTGTGTCATGCAATGCCTGCAGAGGTGGGAAGAGGGTGTTGGATTTCCTGGAACTGGAGTTACAGAAGAGTGACAGCTACCATGTGGGTGCTGGGAACCCAACCTAGGTCCTTTGCTCCTAACCACTGAGCCATCTCTCCCGCCCTTTCACATTTTTTTGTGTGAATATCTCCCAACTTATTTTGTTGTGGATCAGAGGTGATATTTTGGAAAGTACCAGGTTATTTTGCTGTCTTGCTTCTCTGTGTTTTTCTTACCGAAAGGCAGCTGAGGCCTGCCCTGCTCAGAACAAGCAGCCTGTCGGGCAGAACCAGGGGCTCCAAGGCCTGAGCTCCTACCAAGTTGTGAGATGGTGCCCTGCTGAGGGGCCTGAGAGACACACAGGCAGTGTTGAGAGATGGCCGGGAGGTGTGCTAGACATGCTCAGCATCCACAGTGCCACAGATCGCTGACCACACTGGACAGGAGGAACCCACAGTGACCGGAAGCCTGGCTCTACCTGCAGTAGCCCAGCTAGTCAGAGCTCTGGGCCCCAGATAGTGTCTCAGAGATGAGTGAGAGGTGGGGAGCTATCTGAGAGCCTGAGTCGCACCTTGAAAGAAAAGTGTCACCGTTTCCAGCTATGTTTCTTCCTTTAATGGTGCAGGGCATGGATCTGGGGCTCCCCACACTTCTTAGGCAGAAGCTCTTCAACTTGGCTACATTTCTGCCTCTGATTAAGATTTATACTAAATTTGAGTTTTTCTCTCTGCTCCCTGGCAGGTGGGCTAGCCTCTTTTAAGATGGCTCAGGTGAGTTCCAGATGGGTTCAGAAAAGAGTCGATGTCTTCTCTGCAGATCCCAGTTATAGAGGCAATGACTTTGTGAACACTCTCGTCCTTTCATTATGCTTATTGGTGAGTAATTACACACCCTCTCCACACTGAGACTCATTTGGTATACTGATTGAACTTGTGAGGTGCCAGCTACTGTTTGGCACTGCCTGCTGGGCCAGGACAGCAAGATCCATCCAAGGAGTCAGTGCACGTGCTAGAAAGGCTAGACTCTGCCCCTATGTCATCTACATTAAAGAGCATAATGCTTCTAAAACTCTGCCTTTGGCAAGTTATTCTAAGCAAAATAAAACTACTTTATTTTACTTAGAATAACTAGCTCGGACCAGATATGGTGGTGCATACCTTAAATCCCAACACTTTGGAAGCAGAGGCGGATAGATCTCTAAGAATCTGAGGCCAGCTGGTCTACATAGTGAGTTCCAGGTCAGCTAGGGCTACAAGGAAACAAAAAAACCAAAACAACGAAACAAATGAACAAAAGAATATTTGGATCCAGACACCACTGCTGCCAGCCTTTGCCTCAAGATGAAATCCAGACCACATGCAGATGCTAAAGCAAGACCCCAACCAACAGCTCTTTCAGTGACCTCAGAGTAAAGAATAGCACTGCCAAGCTACTCCTTAACATAGTGGAAGAATAGGGAAGATTTTGGGCATCTAACTGGCTGCACGGGTTTCCTAAATGCTGTTTAAATAGCGGAGCATAGGAGAAATGATCAATATGTCACTCTACTAATTGGTACAATAGGAAATACAAAGGACAAACATGGAAAATAATTTCTGTCTCCACATGAAGAACCAAAGAAACACAGACTAATGCAAAATGGAGCAGGCATTTCATAGGAATTATCAGAAATATAGTAGGAGAAAGTTACTGAAAGTGTCATTACCATTCACTGCTATGGTACAGCCCACATTGTGGTAGTAACAGCTGACATCAGTATAAATGCTTTGGGAAAAGCCATGTGACAAACATCAGCTGGGGAAATCCAGTGTCTTCATTGTAGAGACTCTGTCCTGAGTGAAAAATTCAGTAGAAGCCAAAAGTGTCATGAACAAAGATGTGGTTTGTGTGTGGTAAGGTGTGGTGTGATGTACCGTGTGTGTGTAGCACATTATACAACAAGCGAGTGTGTAGTCACTGGGAAAAATGTATGGAAATGTGAAAATGTGAAGAATTATTAAAAACAAAAACAGTGGGCTGGAGAGATGGCCTAGCAGTTAAGAGTACCAACTGCTCTTGCAGAGGACCCGGATTCGATCCCCAGCACCCACATAGTGGCTAAGAACCATCTTTAACTCCGGGTCCAGGGGAATTCGACACCCTCTTCTGACCTCTGTGGCATTGCACGACACAGGTGCACAAACCCACATGCAGACGGTACACTCATACACATTAAAAGAAAAATAAAAAATAAATAAGATATTTAAACAAACAAACAAACAAACAAAAACAGTGAAAGTGATAACACAGCTGCCACTGTAAAAGCTTGTCAGGGATGGGAACCAAAAATGGAGGTGCATTAGGAGCCTTGAGCCTGATTTTCCTTCAGTGTTTGACCATTGTTACATCTCATTTTTAATGAAAAAGGATTCACAAATGCAACCTTCGGGTCTCCATCAGATACCATGTGGAGACACATCCTCTCATAAATTTCAAACATAAGCAGTCCCAGGAGTGAAAGCTGCACTTCAGGGGCTGGGAAAGGGCTTTTAAGCCAAGATCTATAACAGGCATGGGGAGTGGTTTCAGGTGGGTCAGAATAGAAGCTGCACACAGAGAAACCATTGCTCCTTCCAGGAACCGCATTAGTGGGTCCCTATCACTCAGCGCATCAGATGGCCTCGGGCTTCCCAGAACTGTAGCATTCGTTGGAAAAGCATGGAAAACCAAACCAACAGAGCCAAGCTGAAAGGTTTTTAATTAGATTAGGAGGGTCCAGAGTGATCTGGGTTGTGCTTGAAACCTTTTTTTTTTTTTTTCTCATCTATTTTCTCACTCAAATCTTACTGGTCTCTGGGTTACATTCAGCCTGGTTTAATTTAACTTAATATTATTCTATTACTTTATTTTATATAATATAAAATGCTACCCTCTATAAAGCTTACAAATGACTTCTTGGGTGTCCTAAAAGGATGCCAACTCATCACCTGAGGTAACCCACGCATACACTGGACAGTGCCTTTTTATTCAACTAGAGGAAGACATGTATCTGGTATATATGAAAGGGACAAGGAAGCTGGGACACCCCTTTGGTTTGTAGTCAGCACTTTTGGTCTCAAGACTTCCTGAGAGGAAATAGAGCAGCAGCCCCCCCGTGCCGCAGGTGCTGAGTTTTGTATGTACTCTGCTCCCGACAACAGCCTCTCTCTGACCTCCCACTTCCGTGCCACAGAGAACCCCAAGTCTACTATTTTGATTGTGGACACCAAAAGCCATCTAGTGGGATTTAATTTATAAGACGTCTGTTCTGGAATGAGGTTTGTCCAAGGTTCCTCCCAATCTCCTCCAAGACCCTCAGGTGACCTCTGTCCCAGGGCTAATGTCCAGCCTCAGCTCCTGCAGGCCTGGTGTCCTTGGAAGCAGGTGTGAGCAGACCCAACAGAAAGTTGCTTCCTCTGACCTGATACTCATTTGTCAACCTGAATCTTTTCCTTCCCAGAGTTTTTCTTTACTTCTTTGTTTCTAAATAATGGGCACAAAACACCCAGAAATGAGTTCATTTGAAATATCAAAAACTACCCTGAAACAAGACTGCCGAATTCCTGAACTTATAATGTCTTCTACACTTTCCTTTCTGACAATCATGTGGAAATCGAGGAAGTTAGAATTCAATGCACAGTTCTTCTCAGAGAAACATCACCTTATTTTTGAAGAGAGATTACAGTAGTGCAGTTCCCAAACTGGAAAGACAGTGGTGCATTATGGTCTCTTCTGTAATCCCAGCACTCAGGAGGCTGAGGCAGCAGAAGTGCTGTGTGAGTCTGAAGCCATCCTGGCCTACAGACAGTGAGTTCCAGGATAGCTGGACGATGGGAGACCCTGTCTTTAAAAAAAAGGTTAAAAGGAAAACCCAAGTATTGGGGCCTGGTGGTCCATGCCTGTAATTTCATCACCTGAGAGGCAGAGGCAGAAGGATCAGGAGTTCAAGACCATTCTTAGCTATACAGCGAGTTTGAGACAAATCTGGGCTCCATGAGACTGGTCTCAAAACCTACACCAACAGGGCCAGCTGGATGGCTCAGGGGTAAACATACTTGCTGCCATGTCTGACACCCTCACTTTGATCCCCAGGATGCACATAGCAGATGGAGAGGACAGATACCCACAGGCTGTCCTCTGACATCCACATTTACGCCATGGTCCACTTGCCTCCTCCCACCACAATAAACAAATCACTAAATGAAATAAAGAACTAAAACAGCAATAAACAAAACTTCCAAGCAGCGGAGGGAAAGGCACAGTGGAGCACTGTTTCAGGACTCAAGTGCTGAGAATCCCCAAACCTAGAGAATCATTCCAGCACCCCTTTACAGGACAAAGCTTATTTCCTAAGCTGCAGAGTGGAGAGGATCCCACCCACATGTAGCCTTATTCTTGTCCCAATAAACAATCACACCTGTTCCTTTAAGTCTCAAGAGCTTGTTTCCTAAAACACAAATTACTTTAAAAGCCTCTATGAAATTCCAATTTAAATCACATATATCAGAATAAAATGCTATCTCTTCTGGGTGCTGCTATATCTCCAGCACTATAACAAATGCCTCAATCAGCTTAGGAAGAGAGAATGTTTATTTTGGCTCACAGTTCTGGAAGGTTCAGTGTATGCTGATGGGGGCCTGGGATGGAGTGAGGAGAATACCGCAGAACAAAACTGTGGAGGATGAATAGGGTGTGGAGAAAGAGGCGCCCTAATTAAAGAATGAAACCCTCCCTATCTTGGCTACAGGTAACAAAACAGCATGCATGAGAAAAACCTGCGTCCACCAAATGTGTGTGGAGCCGGTGCTATGTCAATGAACTCTAAAGGTCATGCCACTTGGGCTTCAGAGTCTCTGTGCTGTCCCAGCCACCTGGCCACATCTCTTCTCAGCAGTGCCTTTCTTGCCTTTAATAAACTCTCCATTTTCAGCTCTATCCATGGGTCCCTTGTACAGTGCTTTATCCCAAGACTCAAGAACCTGGGCCTCTTGCTGGGGGTCCTCCAGACTCAGATCCACACCAAGAACCAAACCATTCACCAAATGGTCATGATGTAAAAGAGAAAACGAGGAAGGGGCTGGGTCTCGCAATCCCTTCTAGGGCATAACCACCCTGTGTCCTAAGACTTTCTGATATACCTCAACTTTTAAAGGGACATCAACCTCCCAATAGCACAACAAACTGAGACCCACCCTTCATCACAGAATCCTTTGGAAGACACTTAATATTCAACCTACATAGCATGAGTAAAGAGAAGTGTGATGTCCTATCCCTTTCCTGACTGTGGGTTAGCTCAGAAGGGCAGCACTGCTCCGGGAACATAGATACTATTATCAGCCCTACCAGGACCACAACCCAGAGCATCATGGGAAACCTCAGTTTCTTATAAAACATCTCCTCGTGTTCATAGCTACTTACTTGCAGCAGCAATCCCTGAGTGACTGGGAAGTGATTTTACCACTTGAGCTGTTTTAGATCAAGACAAAATAAAAAGAGTGAGGGCAGCCTTTGCAGTGAGACGCCGCCGCAGCTCTCGTGCCGTGACCCCACTTCATCCTCCGCACCAGCCCGGCTCAGAAAGACCCTCCTGACAGAATTCCAAATGTACAAGGGATGCCTTAATAATGATGATTTTTCTCAAAGGCTGTCATCTTACCCGTGAACTGGACTACTAAAATAACAAGTGGAATCTTTCAACTCTCGCACCTCAGAAAGTCAGAAATTCAAAACAACCAGCATTGTCACAGAGGAGTTTGATTAGGCATAATTGCATCATTGAAGCACACACATGCATTTTCCTCCAACAACCCCACAATTTATTCCCTCATCTTTTATTGTTTTCCAAGAAATAGATGGGCCTCTTGTTTCCAGCTTCATCTCTGAGACCTTTTTATCTAGTCTTGATGACTCCTTAGATATTCAATGAAACTGACTTCTCCAAATTCTCCAAGGAAACATGTCAGTTGTTTGCTGACGAACAGAAGAAGACAACCCTCCTCAGGGTTATCTGTTAGGATGGCTCTGTGTGTGTGCGTGTGTGTGTGTGTGTGTGTGTGTGTGTGTGTGTGTGTGTGTGTGGGTGTCTACGCATTTTGTATTGTAACCCTGAGGAAAGCAATAATTTGAAAAAAAAAATCTAGTTCTGTGAAAATGAGGGAGGAGAAAAGGGGATTGGGGAAGAGCAAAAGCCACTCTCCCTGGAAAGCACATAGGGAGGAGGGGTAGTCGGCCACCAAATCCCTTGTTAAAAGGGAAGTCCTCCGTGTTCTCCCTCAGGATGGATGGAGCCGCTTACTCAAGCCACACTGTGAGGTACAGAACCAGGCCAGATGTGAATTTCCACATAGGGGAAGAAATCCAAGTCTTCTGATGTAGTCACTCGGAAGGAAGTGTGGTAACAGCTATACAAGTCCAAGAGCCCTGTGGGGGCAGTTGGAAATATCTACAACAACCCAGAAATTTCTTCATAGCTGCTTGCTTTAACTCCAAGACTCTTGAGAGTTGGTTCTTCTACCCCATAATAATATAAGAAGTGTTCCGGGTAGGCATCTGTATGTCCTTGTATCCCTGGGAGCGCTAACATACAGAATCCAGTCCAATAAATAATAAAGGGAGACCTGGCCTGGCATTTCTAGCCTTGCTAAAATAGAGGGTCTGATCCACTGCTCCAGGGGGATCCCACAGGTACTTCTGAAGAGCTCCAGCTCCTAGGGCTGTTCTTGCTGCAGGGTGGCCCCATCAACAGCCCCCGGGCATGTCAGCAGGTACACTCTCCCCTCCTTGCAGACTGACAGAGAGAAGGCAAGCAGGAGCTAGTGACCTCCATTTTTTTTTTTTTTTTTTTTTTTTTGTCTTTTTTGAGGGACAGGGTCTCCCTGTAAGCACCAGCTGTCCTGGAACTACTCTTAGACCAGGCTGGCTTGACTCACAAAGATCCGCCTGCCTCTGCCTCCCAAGTGCTCGGATTAAAGCGTGCGCCACCACGCCCGGCTTGTGACCCTCCATTTTAACCAGCTGCGATGCTTCATACTGATAGTCTCCTTAACAGGATCAGCAAAACACCTGAAGTAGAAGATTACCGGGGCATGTCTGTATGAAATTTTTCTAGATTAGGTTTATTGAGGCGGAGACTCCTTTTCTATATGTGGGTGGTGACACGCTGTGGGCTGGGCCCTAACTTAATAAAAGGGAGGAAATGAGGTGAACACCCGCATTCTCTTCTCTCCTCTCTGCTCTCTGATGCGAAGGAGCCGGCCGTCCCAAGACCCTGCTGCTGTGACTTCCCACCATGATAGACTGTGAATCACATAAATACTTCCTCCCTTATCTGCTCATAGAAGTGAGAAAAGTAATGACTACATCATCCCTTAGGAACTGATTCATGTGAGCAGTGGGAATTAGCTAAGAGTGGGTGTTCCAGCTCTTTAGGTCTTCAGAAACTTGTGATGTATAAAAAAGCTTTGAGATTCACACGGATGGCTTGAGTTCCAAAGGTGCCTCTCAGATATGCCTCGCGAGCCAAGAATTTGTGGCTGGACTCATTGTGACCAGCGAGGTCGGTCGGCACTAAACCACACAGTGAAGGATTGGAGAGAACAACCAGGAGTTGGGTCTGGAGAAGTAATTAGGAAGCAGCTTCTAGGAGGAAATGAAACTCCACGGATCTACTTGCATTTGCATGACCCTTGGACTTCTGATCTCTGAGTTCAGCATTAGCTGGGGAAGTGAGGGGACAGCTGGAGAGAGGATGGTGAATGTTCCTGCTGATCCAACGTGGTCAAACTGACTAGAGACGTGGGGCGTCAATTTCAACATGTCAGCAGTTGCCCCTGGGGAAGGCTGTGCTTGATGGATGTTACAGTCTTCATCAGTTGACTTAGCAAAAGTCCCAACATTGTCCTGTCTTGTTTTTCTAAGGGTTTGGTACAAGCTCTTGCTTTCTAAGGCAGTAGACTTTTGGTTCAAAATCTAGGCACAAGTAACAGTAGAGGCCAGGCTGATGCTCCATTGGTCAAGTGTTTCCCTAGCATTGCAGGATTCCTGGGTTCCATCTCCACTACTGCATATGCCATGGTAATGCATGTCTATAATCCCAGCACAATGGAGATGAAGGCAGGCAATTAGAAGCTTAAGGTCTTGTTTATATAGAGATTTTGAGGCCAGCCTGAATTACACATGTGACTCTGTCTTCAAAATCAACAACACCAATCAAAACAGTAGCCATAAGAGGTAATAGAATTCAGTTCTTAGGAAGCCATGTCCAAAAGAGGTCAGTAGGGACCTGGGATGGTAGACAACAGGATGACCAGAAACAGTGCAATAGTCAGCCCGGCTCCAGCCCATCTGGAGACACACCCATACCACTGTGCTTCTGAAACTGAGCTGCCTTATTGGAAGTGTGTGCCAAAGCCCCAAACTGGGACCTCAAAATGAACTTGATCTTAGTGCTGACGATGAGGTGTTTTCTGATGAACTGTGGGGTGTGTATCTATACATCTGACACCAAAGCTCAGCAGAAAGGGGTTGCCGAGATTTACTGGTGTAGTGAAGGATGGACAGAGGCTTTTTATTCTGTTTTCAGAGTCAGGAAGATCAGAAATTCCTTGTCCCTGAGGATCTCTCCCCTCCTTTTCTTCCCTCTTAGGGCCCTTCACCTTCTCTCTCCACTCACTTCTAAGGTAGAGAAGATACAAGTGATTGCTCTGTGGGAATTCCTGTGAAAGCATTTATACACGGAGAAGATAGAGCAGTCTTGACCTTGAAATTCTCCATGTGCAGCATTTCTAAAGATTTAGAACACAGAGGTATCTCTTCATCTCTGGGATGGAGGGAGTACCCTATGGGTTAAGAGCACTGGCTGCTCCTGCAGAGGACCTGGTTCCATTCCCAACACCCACACAGAACTAACAATCTGTTCCATAACTCCAGTTCCAGGGATATACAATGTCCTTTCTGCCTCTGTGGTCACTGCCCAAACATAGGCGCCCTTACATAAAATGAAGGTACTATACTCCTACACATAAAATTAAATAACCAAACATATTTTTTAAAAGACTTAGTCAACGAAGTTAACATCCAAAATGCAACAGGATATTCAGAATAAGAACATTTAATTATTAAACATATGTTTATCATATAATTAACAAGCACTAAAAGCTACCCTCTATCAGAAGGTAAACGGCATGTACAACATCAGGTACCCTTCACTGTCTGCCTCTCCGAAGCTGCCTCTGGTGCTGCTGTTTGCTGCATTCTGTCGCTTGTTACTTGCCCTCTCAGCTTTCCTTCTGCCCCCGAATTTGCTGGTCGCCTGAATCCGTGCCCCCGCGGCGTGCCCTGGTTTGCGGCCCCCCCCCTCTTACAGAGATAAAGTTGAACCACAGAATATGTTTTACTGTTATCTTTTCAAAAGAAAGACTCATTAACCAGAACAGAATATATGTTTCCTAATAGTCATAACATAATACTGAAATTTATTGAGCAATTAGCAATAGAAACAATGCCAGTTGCCTTAGCTACATAAAATAATTCAGTCCTTACAGTGTACCAGGCCAGACGGCTGGCAATGGGGCAGGAATCACATGAGCGTCAGCCAATGAACTGGAAACAGCTGATTTCCAATTATTTTCTTTTAAAAAATTTATTTTACTTTATTTCTTTTTTATATGTATGAGTGTACTGTCTGCATGTAGGTTGGTGCGCCGTTTCATGCCTGCAATGCCGCGGAGGTCTGAGAGGGTGTCGGATTTTCCCCTGGAATTGGAGTAAAGATGGTTCTTAGCTGCCATTGTTGGTGCTTGGAATTGAACCCGGGTTCCTCTAGAGAGCCAGGTCCGCGCTCTTAACCACTGAGGCCTTTCTCTAGCTCGTCAATTATTTCCTAATTTTACATCACTCCATTGCATCTTCAGAATAGATCTCAATTAGCCCAGCTTAGGGTGTATGCCTCTTCTGTGGCTCACTGTGGTAAGGAGACGATTTCATGAAAAGAAACTCCAGGGACATGGCTGTCTTACTGCAAGGCAGTGTTCTGCTCTGTCCCACTGAGGCTGTACCTAGGAGAGAAGTGGTGACTTCTTTTTTTTTTTCTGGGAAGAATAAGCACACGTTGAAAATGTGCCTCAGGAAAATAAAAAATGCCACAATACACTCAGAGAGCTTCCATGTGTTTGCCAAGTTCATATAACTACAAATGCTTGTCCCTGGACAACAGGTACCTTAGGAACTATGTGTGCTATATTACTGCTTTATTTATTTATTTATTTATTTATTTATTTATTTATTATTGTGTGCGTTGTGTGTGTGTGTGTGTGTGTGTGTAGGTACATGTGTGATCATCTAGAGGCCATAAGTCAACCTTGGGTCACTAACCACTTCTTTTTGATGCAGAGTCTCACTTGGCTTGGAGCCTGATGACTGTGCTAGGCTGGCTGGGCCCTGAGCCCCAGGATTAGTGTGTCTCCTCCTCCTCAGGTCTGGGATTACAAGTGACACCACTTTTTGATATAGGTTCTCAGGACTGCATTCAGCTCCTCATCCCTGCACATGAAGCACTTTGCCTACTGAACTAACTCCTTGGAAACTAGTTTTCTTTTCTAGCTCTGAAACTACCATGAAGAAACCCAAAGGAAGATTCATGTTTTAGGTGAAAAAAAAAAATCAACAAATCCCCCCCCCCCCATTAAGACAAATACTTTTGACAAGCTAGCACTTCTAAATGATTGGTTGTGTCAAACAATTAATATATTAAAAAAAAATGGTAAAAGACTTGAAGGATGCCCAGGTCTGGTTCCGCCTGGTTACTTCTGCCACATCATTACCTGTTGAAGATTTATTGCACCATCCCATTAAGGCATCTCGTGAGATGCCGTTGCCTTGCGAATAATTGCTCAAGTATTTGTGCTTATAATGTGGTTCTTAGGAAACCTAATACGCATTGATGAATTAAGTTTTTTAATAGTAATTGAAGATAAATTTTCACAACTTTTTGATAAGCAAAGATTTCCTAACAATTCTTTGTGTTTAGGTTGTAAGCCTGAGCCTTTAACAGCTAAGCCACCCCTCTGGCCCTCCTAACATGTCTTGAAACATGGTTCATGGACATTCACTGCTCATGAAGATGGATTGTGCTGTGGCTATTTCCTCTGAATTGAAACGTTTTGCTAAGGTTCAGGAAGTGAAAAACGACAACAAAAACCTTATAAGTCTCAAGAAATTCCTGAAGTACAAGATTTACAAGGCCCTTCCCTGAGATAATGCAAGCAGTCCTAATAGGTGGAAAGAAAAGACTACATCTGGCAAGGTGAGGCTGTGCCTTGATAGCTGTGCCAGGAGCCCCTGGGGTGCAGCTTGCATGAGTTGTGCGCAGTCTCCAGGATGCAACTGCCTTTGAGTCATCCATGCCCCATGAAACCACTCACTCACATTCCTGAAAATTCCAATAAACTCACTGGTTCAACAAGTTGGACTTTGGTGGTGGAATCATTATTTTGGTCTGTCACTGGTGCCTTATCTAGAGTGCAAAGATGTTTGCTCATGTCACCCTAGGAAAACACGCATAGCAACAGTAGTGTGAAAAACAGGAAAAGTTAAGTACTTGTTGTACTTAACGAAAGAGTCAGGAGAAGGAAAGCGGGAAACTGGAGACATCGTCAGTGCATGCCTGTGCAAAAGGGCCCTACCTGAGCACACAAACAACTGCTCACAGATCTACCCATGCTGGACAGGTAGGAGCATAGAACGAGCACCTGTTACCTCACAATTTAGCACTGAGTACTTCTGGCCTGGGTGTCTCATGGGATGACATGGGGATGGTTGGGGGGGAGGGATGTGCTCAACCCAAAGCCTCACTCTATGTCCTCAGCTCCCCCTGTGGGCAGGAGAGGCCCACTGTCTTTTTAGAACCCATTGTCAGAGGTGGTATCTCATCCCCTTTGTTGTGTTTTGTTCATCAGAAGTGAGTCCCTGGATTCTATCCACACTCGTGGGGGAGAAATTTAAAGGCATGAGCCCAGAAAATGAAGTCATGAAGGCCATCTTAGCAGGTCCTGAGACCATTTTGGTCTCCTACACTCACAAATCAATGAGAAAAAGCTAAATACAATAGAAAAAAGGGACAAGGAGATTGCGAAAGCATTTTAAAAGAAAAATCTGTTATCAGTAATTATTAGGCACACCTCCAAATGATTTCAGCTAGACTACCGAATGCTTTGGACCCCACCTCCACTCCTAGACAGTAACAAACATTAGATATATGGTACACCAAAAGTGGGACACTCATAACAGGCTACATTATAGTAACCCAAAACACCTGCAAACTACTAAATATCCACTAAAGGTAGAATGGATAACTAAATTGTGACAAATGTATATGATAGGTTATAATAATGCACAAAACAAAGTATAAGATCTTAATATGAGTAAATTTCATGAATACTTTTAAGCAAAAGAAATTATTCAAAAGTAATTACTATGAGAGCATATTTACATTAAACTCAGACAGTAATAAAAGAAGTTAGGAGAGTAAGTTAGTCCTTTTGGTGAGATTGAGTGACAAGGGACAGGATGAACCTGGGCTTGATAATATCCTGCTCTCTTGGCAGGTGTATATTAGTCACTTTTCTGTTGCTGTGACACGAACCACCATGACCAAGGTAACTATAATGGAAGAGTTTATTTGAGTTACAAGTTTCCGGGGCTAGAGCCATTGTGGTGGGATGCATGGTGGCAGGAGGTTGCCAGCGCGAAAAACCGAGGTTCACCTCTTCAAGCAGGCACCAGGAACGCCGATCGAGGATTGAAGATTTCCGGCTTTTTGAAGTCTCTAAGCTGCCCCATTGATGAGCTTCCTCTAGCATAGCCACACCTCCTAAAGGTTCATGCCCTCCCCAACCAGCGCCACCAATGGGGACAAAAAGCTGAATAATTGGGCCGTGGCGGAATTTCATCCAAACCACCACAGTATGATCACAGGTATTATGGTCCTTGTCAAAATCCAGTGCACTACACCGTTATAATTCATCCGTTATAATTCATGCATTTTTTCTATATACATTTATTTCAATAAAATATTTACTCAAAATAAATTTTTAGCCAACTTTCCCCCTGATATACAATGCAGAATGACCTGGGTGAATAAACTTACTACCCAAGATGCTTGTTGAGCATCAAAAAAATATGTCCACTGGTACTGTCTTAATTTTTAGTCTCTAAGGCCTGACCTATCAAGTCTTAGCTGTCAGTTTAATTCTTAGAAGCTAAACTTCTTGCATTTTTGAATTTTCTCTTTCCTGTATTTTCACAGGAAACATTAGAATCATTCCTTAGAAGGAATGTGTCAACTTGCCCTTCTATCCAGTCTGGTCTTCTTGCCGCAGTCTTGGGATGGAGGAACATGGAAATGACCCATGGAAAGGAAGTAGATGACTTGTGGGATAGGATGTGTGAGTGTGACCATGTGCCTGGGTGAGTCACACGAGTGTGCCCCTGGGCAGGTGCATGCTGGATGGAAGGATTGTTATGTTGGGATGAGAAATAACCCCACAGACATATGTGTTTGATAGCTCAGTCCCAAGATGGTCCTGCTATTTAGGAAGGATGTGGAACTGTTGGAAGGTGGAACCTACCCAAACGAAGTAAATGTCTGGAGGAACAGGCCTGGAGGTTTGTATTCCAACCACACTTCCTGTCTGATCTCTGCTTTCGATTCAACTCGATGTGAGCAGACCGCTGCCAGGCTTTCCACCATCTCAAGCACAGATCCCAAATAGACTCTTCTTTCGTCTTGTTACTTCCTGCCAAGTGTTTGGTCACAATGAGGAAAGTAGCTGATATGGGGATTAAAAGGAATAGGCATGTGTGGGGGTGATAGAAATAGGATCAGTAGAGAGGATGAGAGAAAGAGAAACTGAGACGTTTAGACGAGGAGTTTCATGAGTGTTTATTAGCCATATGTTAAAATTTCAAATATACCATCATATTGATATCACCACATGAAACGTACCCTGCGTCTGTAGATCCGGCTGAGCAGCTCCAAGCCACTCAGCATCTAATATAGTGCACTGGATATAGGTTAATAGAGAAAATGAAACTTCTAAGCAATAAACCTGTGAGAAGGTGAGAGGACGTACAAGGACTGTAGCAGAAAAGAGTTTAACAAGGATTTGGGCATATGTATCCTTCATGTGGCTCCAAGAACCTTAGAGCTTAATCTATTGTTCCTACATGGAACCTTAAGTTTCTCTGTGAGCATCCAAATGGGAGATTCTAGTGGAGAAGCTGCTCAAATAGCAGGTGAAAGCTGAGACGGCTTCCTAGGAAATAAAGGATGCCCATTCCCGAGGTCCCTAACTGATCCACTTATACCCTCTCTCTCCTTTCCCTGATGTAATACTAGACTGGCTTTTCTGTGCACTTTGAAGGCCATGTTATTCTGCAGCCTCAACACCAAAGCATTATAAAACACACACAATACAGATCAGTTAGCTGCACTAAGTACATTCAGAAGTTGTATTTGTAAGCGTCAATTCATAGTAATCAAAACCTTAAGAGGCTTGCCTGGTGTGGTGGCAAATGCCTTAATCCAGCCCTGGGAGGCAGATGCTGATGGCTCTCTGTGAGACTGGGTCACTCTGGTCCACATTGCTACTTCCAAGTGAGCTGGGACTAGGGAAACCCTATCAAAAATATTAACAGCCCCATTGGCTTAAACTATTAGAAAGACACTTTCTTCCAGCCCTCCCTAACGTGCCCTCCTTTCCCACAGTCTACGTCTATCCCATTTTCCCAAATTAAGGAGCTACACAGATGATGAGGTTGGATCTTATTGGGTATTTTCACCTTTGTTTTCCTTTCCCAACTTTGTAGGAAGCTCTGCTGGATGGAAGGCATCTGCATACACCAATTGTTAAGAAATCTAGAAATAGTCTTTTTTTTCATTCTTTATCAGTTACAGTTCTGCCATGTGAAAGGCTGTCTGGGAGCAGCATCTATCTACCTTTGTTTAAGGTTCAAAATCATTAGTTTTAAATCAGAATTAATATTTGGCAGTGAGCAACAGGCACTCATGGTGCAAGATTAACATCTAAGGAAAATACCAAATAAATGCACATGTGAAGCCCACTATGCCCTCTGTACTGCATAGCACACACATGTTTGAAGAATATGGGTTTCTCACAGACCACCCTGTACCCAGGACTTGCTTCCTGCAATGTGGATGATGTCATGCACGAGTCACATTTTAAAAATGAGTTTGGTGGTTTTGTTACATTTCGGCATGGAGGTCATAGGACAAACTGCTGGGAGCCAGATCTCCTTCCACTTTGGGTTCTGGGGACTGAGCTCAAGTTGTCAGGCAGGGCCGGGCAGGGCAGCAAGTACCTTTACCCAATGAGCCACCTCAATTAGCCCTACTCTTTGAGTGGTAGCCTCATTGATTAGCAGATGGCGGAGCCAGCCATGGAGGCGTATGAGGGAGCTATTCAGTTAAATGGACCTTTCTGTTAGTTCCCATGTTTTATCAAGACAAAATCAAAGTTCTTTTCGATGCCAAAAAAAACCCAAACTCTGAAAAGCACCCACCAGAATTAGCAAAGCAACATTTCATCAGAAAATCACCTGCAGAATTTAGAGCTCAATTTACAATTACTAATTGGTGTGTTAAATGGATGTATTCAGAAAGTACTAAGGGGATGAGTCAACACTTCCAAAAGAACCTTAATTTCAGGATTTCCCGAGTGAGTGCTCCAAATTATCAGCCTACTTCCCCATTAGTGCACGGGTTAGAGAAGTCAGCTCACCCAGACATTTGTTGTGTGCATAATTTCAAAACGAATAAATACCACTTTGGAAATTGCTTGAGTTCATTTTGCCAAAAGCAACACCCTTTCTGGGCACGCAGCCATTAGGCATTCACCCGGCTTTCTTTGTGACTGTGGAGCCCTGAAACATTGTTTGCAGATCTATCAAAGGACTCATGGAGTCAGAGGATGATCAAGGACAATGTATTGGCCATTAAAATGTAGAAAAGTGAGCTTGGAATAGTGAGGAAATGAAGCTTTTATCTCCACACGTTCTGAATAGCTTTTATCACTCACATGAAGGACGGCATCTAGTCTCTGCTCAATGCTCTACATAGAGAATCTCCCTTTCCACCATCTTTTATTTGCTCATGAATGTGGCTGTTCAGCAGCCACTAGCTGTTGCTTTCTACCTACTGAACCAATTCATCCATACAAGAACCTTGCACTTGAGCTGGTAGTGATTACATGTGCAGGTGCAGTTCGTGGTCTGGGAGTCAGGCCTCTGACTCTCCTCTGATTTTATCTTGGTGTTCCATTTCTATCTTATGATAGGCTTTCTGGGCCTGTTGGTTTTAGAATGAAGAGGATCCAACGGAATGCAGTTTGTAACAGGAAGCTCTGAACACAGGCACTTGATATCCCATAGTGAAAGGCCCAGTGATGACAGGGGTGCTGAGGCATGTCAGTACTGACGGAGGATGGCCCGCTTGGCCTGAGTTCCCCCTCTGGAGCTTGTTAAAGCTGCCAAGACCTCCTCTTTTCCTGACTCTCATGGTTTAGATATGAAGTGTTCCCTCCAAAATGCTCATATGTTACCGGCCTGGTTCTTTAATGAACCCCCCCCCCCCCCCCCCCCCCCCGGGCTGATGGGGCTTTGGGAAGGTGGATGGGTCGTGAGGGCTCTGACTTCATCCGTGGGTTCATCTGTGGACGGGCTCTTAATTTAATGACACTACTGGGAGGTGGCAGAACCTTTTGGAGGTGGAACCTCGGCGGAAGAGGTAGGTATTCAGGTACACCCTTGAGATGTATCTTCGTGCACACCCCAGCTCCTTCCTGGCACTCTCTGCTTGCTGGATGGGGAGCAGCCTCCCCTACCACCTCCTGTCACCATCACCGTGATATTATATCTTACCACAAGCCCATAGCAGTGGAGTCAGGCTCTCATGGATTAAGCTCTCTCTCAAACCGTGAACCAAGTAAATATTTCCCTCCTTAAGTGTTTTCAGCACCTTTGTCACCTAACAGTGAAAAGCTGCCCAACATTCCCAAGCCCCAGGAGCTGCTCGATAGAGGATCTGAACTGAATGTCGGGGCTGGGCTTCCCAGAAGCCGTGGCCTGTCCTATTCCAGTGCTATTTGGATGGGCAGACTGCTTGTTGACTGGACCTGGCCTGGCTCAGCTTTCCAGGCCTGGNAACTCACAACTAGGAAATTCATAGGCCCTAGAAAAGAACTGTTGATGTGGTTTTTCTACAGGGTCACATTGTCCAACCACATTCTAAATATTCATGTTTATATTGATTTAAGTGCTGCTCCAAACCTTGGTCAGAGACATTTCTTATTGGAGTGAGTAGTGGCTAATGCAAACTCATTGCTGTTCAAAGTGCTGAAAATAAGTAACTGTGAGTGATCAGCTGTAGATGGAACATCTATATCAACCACCCTTCCCCAAGCCTCAGGGGAAGACCACAAGCCCAAGTCTGCAGAAGACGGGGTAGAAAGAATGTAAGAGCTGGAGGATGAGGAGGAGTGCTGTGGAATGCTGTCCTCTGGACATCACATGACTGTTATACACATCAGCTCATAGCAGCTGGATGATGAGGAGTGCTGTGGAATGCTGTCCTCTAGACATCACCCGACATCACACAACATCACATGACATCACACAACATCACACGACATCACATGACATCACACAACATCACACGACATCACACGACTATTGTACACATCAGCTCACAGCAGCTGGAGGATGAGGAGTGCTGTGGAATGCTGTCCTCTGGACATCACACAACATCACATGACATCACATGACTATTGTACACATCAGCACAGCAGCTGGAGGATGAGGACTGCTGTGGAATGCTGTCTTCTGGACATCACATGACTGTTTTTTGTTTTGTTTTTTTTTGGTCTTTTTTCGAGACAGGGTCTCCCTGTAGCCCCAGCTGTCCTGGAACTCACTCTGTAGACCAGGCTGGCCTTGAACTCACAAAGATCCGCCTGCCTCTGCCTCCCAAGTGCTAGGATTAAAGGCGTGCGCCACCACGCCCGGCTTGTGACCCTCCATTTTAACCAGCTGCGATGCTTCATACTGATAGTCTCCTTAACAGGATCTAGCAACACCTAGAAGTAGAAGATACCTGGGCATGTCTGTATGAGAATTTCTAGATTAGGTTAATTGAGGCGGAAAGACTCATGCTATATGTGGGTGGTGACACGCTGTGGGCTGGGCCCTAACTTAATAAAAGGGAGGAAATGAGGTGAACACCAGCATTCATCTCTCCTCTCTGCTCTCTGATGCGAAGGAGCCGGCCGTCCCAAGACCCTGCTGCTGTGACTTCCCACCATGATAGACTGTGAATCAAATAAATACTTCCTCCCTTATCTGCTCATAGAAGTGAGAAAAGTAATGACTACATCATCCCTTAGGAACTGATTCATGTGAGCAGTGGGAATTAGCTAAGAGTGGGTGTTCCAGCTCTTTAGGTCTTCAGAAACTTGTGATGTATAAAAAAGCTTTGAGATTCACACGGATGGCTTGAGTTCCAAAGGTGCCTCTCAGATATGCCTCGCGAGCCAAGAATTTGTGGCTGGACTCATTGTGACCAGCGAGGTCGGTCGGCACTAAACCACACAGTGAAGGATTGGAGAGAACAACCAGGAGTTGGGTCTGGAGAAGTAATTAGGAAGCAGCTTCTAGGAGGAAATGAAACTCCACGGATCTACTTGCATTTGCATGACCCTTGGACTTCTGATCTCTGAGTTCAGCATTAGCTGGGGAAGTGAGGGGACAGCTGGAGAGAGGATGGTGAATGTTCCTGCTGATCCAACGTGGTCAAACTGACTAGAGACGTGGGGCGTCAATTTCAACATGTCAGCAGTTGCCCCTGGGGAAGGCTGTGCTTGATGGATGTTACAGTCTTCATCAGTTGACTTAGCAAAAGTCCCAACATTGTCCTGTCTTGTTTTTCTAAGGGTTTGGTACAAGCTCTTGCTTTCTAAGGCAGTAGACTTTTGGTTCAAAATCTAGGCACAAGTAACAGTAGAGGCCAGGCTGATGCTCCATTGGTCAAGTGTTTCCCTAGCATGCAGGATGCCTGGGTTCCATCTCCACTACTGCATATGCCATGGTAATGCATGTCTATAATCCCAGCACAATGGAGATGAAGGCAGGCAGATTAGAAGCTTAAGGTCTTGTTTATATAGAGGATTTGAGGCCAGCCTGAATCACATGTGACTCTGTCTTCAAAATCAACAACACCAATCAAAACAGTAGCCATAAGAGGTAATAGAATTCAGTTCTTAGGAAGCCATGTCCAAAAGAGGTCAGTAGGGACCTGGGATGGTAGACAACAGGATGACCAGAAACAGTGCAATAGTCAGCCCGGCTCCAGCCCATCTGGAGACACACCCATACCACTGTGCTTCTGAAACTGAGCTGCCTTATTGGAAGTGTGTGCCAAAGCCCCAAACTGGGACCTCAAAATGAACTTGATCTTAGTGCTGATGATGAGGTGTTTTCTGATGAACTGTGGGGTGTGTATCTATACATCTGACACCAAAGCTCAGCAGAAAGGGGTTGCTGAGATTTACTGGTGTAGTGAAGGATGGACAGAGGCTTTTTATTCTGTTTTCAGAGTCAGGAAGATCAGAAATTCCTTGTCCCTGAGGATCTCTCCCTCCTTTTCTTCCCCTCTTAGAGCCCTTCACCTTCTCTCTCCACTCACTTCTAAGGTAGAGAAGATACAAGTGATTGCTCTGTGGGAATTCCTGTGAAAGCATTTATACACGGAGAAGATAGAGCAGTCTTGACCTTGAAATTCTCCATGTGCAGCATTTCTAAAGATTTAGAACTCAGAGGTATCTCTTCATCTCTGGGATGGAGAGATACCTATGGGTTTAAGAGCACTGGCTGCTCCTGCAGAGGACCTGGGTTCAATTCCCAGAACCCTCACAGCAACTAACACCTGTCCATAACTCCAGTTCCAGGGATATACAATGTCCTCTTCTGACTCTGTGGTCACTGCACAACATAGGAGCCCTTACATAAATGAAGGTAATATACTCATACACATAAAATAAAATAACAAAATATTTTTAAAAGACTTAAGTCAAAGAAGTTAACATCCAAAATGCAACAGGGTATTCAGAATAAGAACATTTAATTATTAAACATATGTTTATCATATAATTAACAAGCACTAAAAGCTACCCTCTATCAGAAGGTAAACGGCATGTACAACATCAGTTACCCTCACTGTCTGCCTCTCAGAAGCTGCATCTGGTGATGCTGTTTGTCTGCATTCTGTGAGCTTTGTTACTTTGAAAGATGAAGGCTTTCCTTATGACAAAGAATTTGATGGTAGCATGAATCAGCGACCCAGAGGAGCTGACCTGGTTTGCGGAACACAAATATTACAGAGATAAAGTTGAACCACAGAATATGTTTTACTGTTATCTTTTCAAAAGAAAGACTCATTAACCAGAACAGAATATATGTTTCCTAATAGTCATAACATAATACTGAAATTTATTGAGCAATTAGCAATAGAAACAATGCCAGTTGCCTTAGCTACATAAAATAATTCAGTCCTTACAGTGTACCAGGCCAGACGGCTGGCAATGGGGCAGGAATCACATGAGCGTCAGCCAATGAACTGGAAACAGCTGATTTCCAATTATTTTCTTTTTAAAAAATTTATTTTATTTTATTTATTTTTTATATGTATGAGTGTACTGTCTGCATGTAGGTTGGTGCGCCCGTGTCATGCATGCAATGCCGCGGAGGTCTGAAGAGGGTGTCTGATTCCCCTGGAACTGGAGTTAAAGATGGTTCTTAGCTGCCATGTGGGTGCTGGGAATTGAACCCGGCTCCTCTGAGAGAGCAGTCAGCGCTCTTAACCACTGAGCCTTCTCTCCAGCTCGTCAATTATTTCCTAATTTTACATCACTCCATTGCATCTTCAGAATAGATCTCAATTAGCCCAGCTTAGGGTGTATGCCTCTTCTGTGGCTCACTGTGGTAAGGAGACGATTTCATGAAAAGAAACTACAGGGACATGGCTGTCTTACTGCAAGGCAGTGTTCTGATCTGTCCCACTGAGGCTGTACCTAGGAGAGAAGTGGTGACTTCTTTGGGAAGAGCATCGTTGAAAATGTGCTCAGGAAAATAAAAATGCCAAAATACACTCAGAGAGCTTCCATGTGTTTGCCAAGTTCATATAACTACAAATGCTTGTCCCTGGACAACAGGTACCTTAGGAACTATGTGTGCTATATTACTGCTTTATTTATTTATTTATTTATTTATTTATTTATTTATTTATTTGTGTGCGTGTGTGTGTGTGTGTGTGTGTGTGTAGGTACATGTGTGATCATCTAGAGGCCATAAGTCAACCTTGGGTCACTAACCACTTCTTTTTGATGCAGAGTCTCACTTGGCTTGGAGCCTGATGACTGTGCTAGGCTGGCTGGGCCCTGAGCCCCAGGATTAGTGTGTCTCCTCCTCCTCAGGTCTGGGATTACAAGTGACACCACTTTTTGATATAGGTTCTCAGGACTGCATTCAGCTCCTCATCCCTGCACATGAAGCACTTTGCCTACTGAACTAACTCCTTGGAAACTAGTTTTCTTTTCTAGCTCTGAAACTACCATGAAGAAACCCAAAGGAAGATTCATGTTTTAGGTGAAAAAAAAAATCAACAATCCCCCCCCATTAAGACAAATACTTTTGACAAGCTAGCACTTCTAAATGATTGGTTGTGTCAAACAATTAATATATTAAAAAAATGGTAAAGACTTGAAAGATGCACAGGTCTGGTTCAGCATGTTTACTTCTGCCACATCATACCTGTGAAGATTTAATTGCACCATACACTTAAGGCATCTAGTGAGATGCAGTGCCTTGTGAATAATTGCTCAGAGTATGTTGTGCATTATAATGTGTCTATTAGGAAACATAATACGCTATGATGAATTAAGGTTTTTGAATAGTAATTGAAGATAATTTTCACAACTTTTTGATAAGCAAAGATTTCCTAACAATTCTTTGTGTTTAGGTTGTAAGCCTGAGCCTTTAACAGCTAAGCCACCCCTCTGGCCCTCCTAACATGTCTTGAAACATGGTTCATGGACATTCACTGCTCATGAAGATGGATTGTGCTGTGGCTATTTCCTCTGAATTGAAACGTTTTGCTAAGGTTCAGGAAGTGAAAAACGACAACAAAAACCTTATAAGTCTCAGGAAATTCCTGAAGTTTATAAGATTTACAAGGCCCTTCCCTGAGATAATGCAAGCAGTCCTAATAGGTGGAAAGAAAAGACTACATCTGGCAAGGTGAGGCTGTGCCTTGATAGCTGTGCCAGGAGCCCCTGGGGTGCAGCTTGCATGAGTTGTGCGCAGTCTCCAGGATGCAACTGCCTTTGAGTCATCCATGCCCCATGAAACCACTCACTCACATTCCTGAAAATTCCAATAAACTCACTGGTTCACCAAGATAGACTTGGGTGGAATCATTTCTTTGATCTGTCACTGGTGCCTTATCTAGAGTGCAAAGATGTTTGCTCATGTCACCCTAGGAAAACACGCATAGCAACAGTAGTGTGAAAAACAGGAAAAGTTAAGTACTTGTTGTACTTAACGAAAGAGTCAGGAGAAGGAAAGCAGGAAACTGGAGACATCGTCAGTGCATGCCTGTGCAAAAGGGCCCTACCTGAGCACACAAACAACTGCTCACAGATCTACCCATGCTGGACATGTAGGAGCATAGAACGAGCACCTGTTACCTCACAATTTAGCACTGAGTACTTCTGGCCTGGGTGTCTCATGGGATGACATGGGGATGGTTGGGGGGGAGGGATGTGCTCAACCCAAAGCCTCACTCTATGTCCTCAGCTCCCCCTGTGGGCAGGAGAGGCCCACTGTCTTTTTAGAACCCATTGTCAGAGGTGGTATCTCATCCCCTTTGTTGTGTTTTGTTCATCAGAAGTGAGTCCCTGGATTCTATCCACACTCGTGGGGGAGAAATTTAAAGGCATGAGCCCAGAAAATGAAGTCATGAAGGCCATCTTAGCAGGTCCTGAGACCATTTTGGTCTCCTACACTCACAAATCAATGAGAAAAGATAAACATACAATAGAAAAAAGGACAAGGAATTGAGAAAGCATTTTGTAAAAGAAAATATCTGTTATCAGTAATTATTTAGGCAACACCTCCAAGAATGATTCAGCTAGACTACAGACATGCTTTGACCCACACCTCCACTCCTAGACAGCTAACAAAATTAGATATATGTGTACACCAAAAGGGACACTCATAACAGCTACCATTATAGTAACCCAAAACACCTGCAAACTACTAAATATCCACTAAAGGTAGAATGGATAACTAAATTGTGACAAATGTATATGATAGGTTATAATAATGCACAAAACAAAGTATAAGATCTTAATATGAATAAATTTCATGAATACTTTTAAGCAAAAGAAATTATTCAAAAGTAATTACTATGAGAGCATATTTACATTAAACTCAGACAGTAATAAAAGAAGTTAGGAGAGTAAGTTAGTCCTTTTGGTGAGATTGAGTGACAAGGGACAGGATGAACCTGGGCTTGATAATATCCTGCTCTCTTGGCAGGTGTATTAGTCACTTTTCTGTTGCTGTGACAGAACCACCATGACCAAGGGAACTTATAAATGGAAGAGTTTATTTGAGCTTAAGTTTCCGGGGAAGTTAGAGTCCATCGTGGTGGGGATGCATGGTGGCAGGAGGTGCCAGAGCAGAAAACCGAGGTTCACCTCTTCAAGCAGGCACAGGAAGCAGAGAGAGGGATTGGAGATTTCCAAGGCTTTTTGAACTCTCAAAGCCCGCCCCCAGTGATGAGCTTCCTCTAGCATGGCCACACCTTTAAAGACCTCCCAAACCAGCGCCACCAACTGGGGACAAAAAGTCTGAATACTTGGAGCCTGTGGAGGACATTCTCATCCAAACCACCACAGTATGATCACAGGTATTATGGTCCTTGTCAAAATCCAGTGCACTACACCGTTATAATTCATCCGTTATAATTCATGCATTTTTTCTATATACATTTATTTCAATAAAATATTTACTCAAAATAAATTTTTAGCCAACTTTCCCCCTGATATACAATGCAGAATGACCTGGGTGAATAAACTTACTACCCAAGATGCTTGTTGAGCATCAAAATAATATGTACACTGGTACTGTCTTAATTTTTAGTCTCTAAGGCCTGACCTATCAAGTCTTAGCTGTCAGTTTAATTCTTAGAAGCTAAACATTCATTGATATTTTTGACTTTTCTCTTTCTCTTGTTTTTCACAGGAACATTAGAATCATTCCTTAGAAGGAATGTGTCAACTTGCCCTTCTATCCAGTCTGGTCTTCTTGCCGCAGTCTTGGGATGGAGGAACATGGAAATGACCCATGGAAAGGAAGTAGATGACTTGTGGGATAGGATGTGTGAGTGTGACCATGTGCCTGGGTGAGTCACACGAGTGTGCCTCTGGGCAGGTGCATGCTGGATGGAAGGATTGTTATGTTGGGATGAGAAATAACCCCACAGACATATGTGTTTGATAGCTCAGTCCCAAGATGGTCCTGCTATTTAGGAAGGATGTGGAACTGTTGGAAGGTGGAACCTACCCAAACGAAGTAAATGTCTGGAGGAACAGGCCTGGAGGTTTGTATTCCAACCACACTTCCTGTCTGATCTCTGCTTTTCGATTCACTCAGATGTGAGCAAGACCCAGCTGCCAGGCTTTCCCACCATCCTCAAGCACAGAGCCCAAATAGACTCTTCTTTCGTCTTGTTACTTCCTGCCAAGTGTTTGGTCACAATGAGGAAAGTAGCTGATATGGGGATTAAAAGGAATAGGCATGTGTGGGGGTGATAGAAATAGGATCAGAGAGAGGAGGAGAAAGAGAAAATGAGACGTTTAGAAGAGGAGTTTCATGAGTGGTTTATTAGCCATATGTTAAAATTTCAAATATACTATCATATTGATATCACCACATGAAACGTACCCTGCGTCTGTAGATCCGGCTGAGCAGCTCCAAGCCACTCAGCATCTAATATAGTGCACTGGATATAGGTTAATAGAGAAAATGAAACTTCTAAGCAATAAACCTGTGAGAAGGTGAGAGGACGTACAAGGACTGTAGCAGAAAAGAGTTTAACAAGGATTTGGGCATATGTATCCTTCATGTGGCTCCAAGAACCTTAGAGCTTAATCTATTGTTCCTACATGGAACCTTAAGTTTCTCTGTGAGCATCCAAATGGGAGATTCTAGTGGAGAAGCTGCTCAAATAGCAGGTGAAAGCTGAGACGGCTTCCTAGGAAATAAAGGATGCCCATTCCCGAGGTCCCTAACTGATCCACTTATACCCTCTCTCTCCTTTCCCTGATGTAATACTAGACTGGCTTTTCTGTGCACTTTGAAGGCCATGTTATTCTGCAGCCTCAACACCAAAGCATTATAAAACACACACAATACAGATCAGTTAGCTGCACTAAGTACATTCAGAAGTTGTATTTGTAAGCGTCAATTCATAGTAATCAAAACCTTAAGAGATCCTGGATGTGGTGGCACATGCCTTTAATCCCAGCCCTTGGGAGGAAGAGGCTGATGGATCTCTGTGAGACTGAGGTCACTCTGGTCCACATTGCTACTTCCAAGTGAGCTGGGACTAGGGAAACCCTTTTAAAAAATATTAACAGCCCATTGGCTAAACTATTAGAAAGACACTTTCTTCCAGCCCTCCCTAATGTGCCCTCCTTTCCCACAGTCTACGTCTATCCCATTTTCCCAAATTAAGGAGCTACACAGATGATGAGGTTGGATCTTATTGGGTATTTTCACCTTTGTTTTCCTTTCCCAACTTTGTAGGAAGCTCTGCTGGATGGAAGGCATCTGCATACACCAATTGTTAAGAAATCTAGAAATAGTCTTTTTTTTTCATTCTGTATCAGTTACAGTTCTGCCATGTGAAAGGCTGTCTGGGAGCAGCATCTATCTACCTTTGTTTAAGGTTCAAAATCATTAGTTTTAAATCAGAATTAATATTTGGCAGTGAGCAACAGGCACTCATGGTGCAAGATTAACATCTAAGGAAAATACCAAATAAATGCACATGTGAAGCCCACTATGCCCTCTGTCCTGCATAGCACACGCATGTTTGAAGAATATGGGTTTCTCACAGACCACCCTGTACCCAGGACTTGCTTCCTGCAATGTGGATGATGTCATGCACAGAGTCACATTTTAAAAATGAGTTTGGTGGTTTTGTTACATTTCGGCATGGAGGTCATAGGACAACTTGTGGGAGCCAGATCTCTCCTTCCATCTTTGGGTTCTGGGGACTGAGCTCAAGTTGTCAGGCAGGGCAGGGCAGGGCAGCAAGTACCTTTACCTGCTAAGCCACCCCAATAGCCCTACTCTTTGAGTGGTAGCCTCATTGATTAGCAGATGGCAGAGCCAGCCATGGAGGCATATGTGGGAGCTATTCAGTTGAATGGACCTTTCTGTTAGTTCCCATGTTTTATCAAGACAAAATCAAAGTTCTTTTCGATGCCAAAAAAATCCCAAACTCTGAAAAGCACCCACCAGAATTAGCAAAGCAACATTTCATCAGAAAATCACCTGCAGAATTTAGAGCTCAATTTACAATTACTAATTGGTGTGTTAAATGGATGTATTCAGAAAGTACTAAGGGGATGAGTCAACACTTCCAAAAGAACCTTAATTTCAGGATTTCCCGAGTGAGTGCTCCAAATTATCAGCCTACTTCCCCATTAGTGCACGGGTTAGAGAAGTCAGCTCACCCAGACATTTGTTGTGTGCATAATTTCAAAACGAATAAATACCACTTTGGAAATTGCTTGAGTTCATTTTGCCAAAAGCAACACCCTTTCTGGGCACGCAGCCATTAGGCATTCACCCGGCTTTCTTTGTGACTGTGGAGCCCTGAAACATTGTTTGCAGATCTATCAAAGGACTCATGGAGTCAGAGGATGATCAAGGACAATGTATTGGCCATTAAAATGTAGAAAAGTGAGCTTGGAATAGTGAGGAAATGAAGCTTTTATCTCCACACGTTCTGAATAGCTTTTATCACTCACATGAAGGACGGCATCTAGTCTCTGCTCAATGCTCTACATAGAGAATCTCCCTTTCCACCATCTTTTATTTGCTCATGAATGTGGCTGTTCAGCAGCCACTAGCTGTTGCTTTCTACCTACTGAACCAATTCATCCATACAAGAACCTTGCACTTGAGCTGGTAGTGATTACATGTGCAGGTGCAGTTCGTGGTCTGGGAGTCAGGCCTCTGACTCTCCTCTGATTTTATCTTGGTGTTCCATTTCTATCTTATGATAGGCTTTCTGGGCCTGTTGGTTTTAGAATGAAGAGGATCCAACGGAATGCAGTTTGTAACAGGAAGCTCTGAACACAGGCACTTGATATCCCATAGTGAAAGGCCCAGTGATGACAGGGGTGCTGAGGCATGTCAGTACTGACGGAGGATGGCCCGCTTGGCCTGAGTTCCCCCTCTGGAGCTTGTTAAAGCTGCCAAGACCTCCTCTTTTCCTGACTCTCATGGTTTAGATATGAAGTGTTCCCTCCAAAATGCTCATATGTTAAAGGCCTGGTTCTTAATGCAGATGGGGCTTTGGGAAGGTGACTGGGTCGTGAGGGCTCTGACTTCATCCGTGGGTTCATCTGTGGACGGGCTCTTAATTTAATGACACTACTGGGAGGTGGTAGAAAATTTTGGAGGTGGAACCTAGGGGAAGAGGTAGGTATTCAGGTACACCCTTGAGATGTATCTTCGTGCACACCCCAGCTCCTTCCTGGCACTCTCTGCTTGCTGGATGGGGAGCAGCCTCCCCTACCACCTCCTGTCACCATCACCGTGATATTATATCTTACCACAAGCCCATAGCAGTGGAGTCAGGCTCTCATGGATTAAGCTCTCTCTCAAACCGTGAACCCAAGTAAATATTCCCTCCTTAAGTTGTTTTCCCAGCATTTTGTCAGCCTAACAGTGAAAAGCTGCCCAACATTCCCAAGCCCCAGGAGCTGCTCGATAGAGGATCTGAACTGAATGTCGGGGCTGGGCTTCCCAGAAGCCGTGGCCTGTCCTATTCCAGTGCTATTTGGATGGGCAGACTGCTTGTTGACTGGACCTGGCCTGGCTCAGCTTTCCAGGCCTGGCACATGTGACGGCAAGAATCTAAAGACATCGCTTAGGAGCCATGTTTCTTTTTCTGCACAAAAAATTTCAAGATGTTAATTTTTTTCCTTTTGCAGAAAGAGATTTTCACCAACTAACTCTTTAAAATTTCACAGGTTTGGAGATATAGGTCAGTTGGACCCCCAGAAACCACCAAAAGCTGCCGAGGTGGTACTCGCTTAGGGTGTCCTGGGTGGCCAGCCAGCAACCTCAGGGATCCTCCTGTCTCTACCTTCTCTACCTACCCTACCAGTATAGCCCAATCAGCATGTAGGAGACCTTGTCTTTAAAAAAGATGGGTGGCATCTGAAGAATGACAGCCAAGGTTATCCTCTGGCTTACACACACACACACACACACACACACACACACACACACACACTCAAATTCATTGAAAAAACAGACATTTTTGGACCCTTTCTTTCTTTCTTTCTTTCTTTCTTTCTTTCTTTCTTTCTTTCTTTCTTTCTTTCTTTCTTTCTTGGTATTTTTGAGACAGGGTCTCCCTTTAGTCCCAGGAGCTTGCTTTGTGGACCAGGCTGGGCTTGAACTCACAGAGATCCGCCGGTCTCCACCTCCCAAGTGCTGGGATTAAAGGCGTGCACTGCCACGTATCACCAATGATCTAGATCCTCTCAGCAGAGGCGAGCTTGGAATTTACGTGGGCCTGTGGGAGGATTGACTCCCCTGCCTCTTTTAGGACACTAGTCTCTGACTTTCCTCTGTTTAAAAAAGTTGTTTTTGTCTCGTAAGGACTCAGCGTGTGGCCACTGTGAGTATAAAATGTTCCAGTTCCAATTTTCCCCCAAGAAACAGAGAAGTTGCAGGAGGTTAGTACCCACTGCAATTGGTTTGGACCCAGGAGTCAGCTTACTGTGGAAAGGGCTGGAGGTGGCTTTGGATTTGGCTAGACTCAGCTACCAGAGCCACATTCAGCTCATGCTCTGTTTGGGTAAATAAAGTTTTATTGGAACACAGTCCTACTTGGGTTGTTCATTCTTTCTCTTCCTTCTCTTTCTACCTACTGGGGAAACCAGGCATGTGCCTCACCATTTCTGCTCAGCTTCTTTTTTTTGTTTGTTTGTTTTTTGGCAGGGTCTCATGTAGCCTAGGCTGACTTTGAGCTCATTATGTAACTGAGTGGTGCACACCTGTATTCAAGAGAGGAAGATCAAAATTTTTTTTATCTTCCTCTCTTGAATGCAGGGATTACAGGTGTGCACCACTATCCTTGGTTCATGATGTCTTGGGGATGGATGGAACTCAGGACTCCGTGCATTCTTGTCAGGCACTCTAGCCACTCAAAATAAAGTGATCAACTGACCATCAAGATGAGGGCTCATGAAGGAAGATATATGTGAGCAAAGAATCAGGAAAGGAGCAGGGAAAGTCAGGGAAGATGTCCAACTCCAAGGCCCAGGTGAACCGGGATGAAGGAGAGAACAAGGCAAGGCTGGTAGACTTGTATCTGCTAGCCTGGCACGCTGACAAAGGGAGGCTCCACAGAGCAGCAGGGCGCTCTTGATTGCTCAATCTTAAGTTGGTCAGAAGAGGTCAAAAAGTCTTCTTTAGACTGCCCTCCACCTTAGCCAGGGACTGCGTGGGAGAGCTGCCCTCGTCTGAGAGAAGAAGTGGGCTCAGAGCAGTGCCTGGGCCTTGAATCCTCACTCTCTCTGCAGTGGGGTCTGTAAGGAACACTTTCAATAGAAACCTAGAGGAATTTTTGTTTTGTTTTGTTTTCTCTTAAGAAACTGACAAGATGGGACTGAAGAGATGGCCCAGTGGGTAAGAATGTCCGCTGCTCTTACAGAGGACAGAAGTTCCAGGTCTCAGCATCCAGGCCAGGCAGCTCACAAGTGCTTGTGACTCCAGTTTTAGGAGATCCAATGTCCTCCTCTGGTCTCCTCAGGTACCTGTGCTCAGACACATGCACGCATGCACGCACGCACACACATGCACACACGCGCACACACACATACACACACGGACACACACACACACGCACACACCACACACATGCACACACACTGCCGTAGTTAGCTTCAGTTGTCAATTTGACACACCCTGGAAGAATGAACCACAAGTAAGGGATTTCTTCCATTGGATTGGCCTGTAGGCATATCTGTGGGGCATTTTCTTGATTAATTGATGAAGTGGTACCCAGCCCACTGTGGGTAGTGCCAACCCTGGGCAGGTGGGCCTGGGAGGCATTGAGTTAGTAAAGCAAGGCTCTTCCATGATCTCTGCTTCAGTTCCTGCCCTGGCCCCCCTCACTGAGATTTTGCGACCTGGAAGTTCTAAGATGATATAAACCTTTTCCTCACCAAATTGCTTTTCGTCAGTTTTATCACAGCAACAGAAAGCAAACTAGAACATATTGAACACATACTTTCATAGACATAAATACGCATACATATATACACATACACATCATGCACATATACACACATACAGCACACACATACACATAGTACACATATACATACACCTGCATATACATATATAGCTACAGGCACATATACATATTAAACACACAAAGACACAGACCTACATATATACACACATACGGACATACACATATTAAACACACAGAGATGCACACAGACATGCACATATACAAACATACATACACACCTATACACACAGCTATACACACCACACACATACAGGCACAGATACGTACATGTATTATACACACATATACATATTAAACCTGCAAATATACATATACACATATTATGCACACACATACACAAGACCAGACATATACACACATACATGCAAAGACACGTATGGACACATAACATACACATACACACAGCACACACACATACACATATGCACAACACACAAACAGACACATGTACACACATACACACAACTAAAAAGTGAAATTGACAAACTGTAAAATGTTTGCAAAGGACTTGGACCCAGAAACAATGGGCGAAGAACACAGTTGGAAGGCCGATGAGTGTGTCAGGCCACACTACAGAGTAAATCTCAAGCAGTCACGTACACATACACTGCTGAGTTCAGCCCAGCACATGCAGCTTAGACATGGACCAGTGCATGTATTGTCTCTTGGCTTTTATAAAAGGTAGAAGAATAGCTTCAAGGACAGAGCATATTCCTATCAACAAATACATTGGAACAGCTAGACGCTGATAGGCAAAAATGACCGTTCCCTCATGTGATACACCAAAGTAACTCAAAACTGATTATAGATATAAATGAAAATCAAAAACTAGGAAACATTACATGAAACCATCTTTGTAAACATGGGTTGGCAAAGATTTCTTAATACTTAAAGAATTTGGTAAATCAGACTTTATCAAATTTTAAGACTTTTGCCTTTGAAATGGTATGGATATGTCAGTAGAACACAAGACCCGGACTGAAGGAGATGTTTACAAAATCTGTATAGATAGCACTAAAAGGTGGGTGTGGTGCCCCAAACCAGCAGGATATGCCGATGAGAATACCAAAGAGCTCTTGCAAGTTAAACCTAAGAGAATACAGAACCTATGTTTTTAGTGGGCAAAAAATTGACAACCTATTTGTTCAAAGAAGATACACAGCACCAAATTGCAGGAGCATGTGCTTCAGATCAGTAACCACAGGAAACTGTGTGCCGTCGCAAACGACCACACACACCCCAGCACATTCTCATAGTCAAACGGTCAGCAATACCAAGCGACCGACCATATGTCTCTAAGGAGAGCAGAGTGCTGCAGCCATTTTGGAAAAGTGTGTTTCTTTTGTTTCTTTCAAAGATTTATTTCATTTTATTAAATGTATATGTGTGGGAGGTATGGGCACATGCCAGTTCAGGTCACCACTGAGTCCAGAAGAAGGTGCCAGGTCCCCTGGAGCTGCAGTTACAGGGGTTATGCACCTCCTGACACGATGCTGGGAACTGAACTCAGGTCCTGTGCAAGAGCAATACTCTTTTAACTGTCCCCGCATTGTTCATTAAAAAGTTAAATATATAAATGTTTTGGAAGCCAGGGAACCTCCTCCTACATATTTCCCTAAGATAAAGGAAAAGATTGTTCCCACAAAGGCTTTTAAATTAATGTTAGTATCAGCCTGACTTATAACAGCCCCAAATTAGAAGTATCTTAGCTTTTAGCATATCTGTAGAATGATAGACAACCTAAAGGAGAAAGTATTGATAAATTTAACCACACAGATAAATCTCAAAAGGATTTGTCCCAAGTAAAAGATGTTAGGAGGAAATGACCAGTTAAGCCCATCTATTTGAAAATCTAGATAAGACAGAACTCTCAGAGCAGATCAGTGGTTTGTGTCTAGAGAAGGGGGAAGGGTTTAACAGCACACAGCACTAGGAAGTCTGTTTGAAGTGATAGTCTGTATATCACGGGGTAATGATACTTAAATGACTTTATCTTACTTATTTACCTAATTTCATGGAACTTAGCTGAGCCTGGTGGCACAGGCCTGTCATCCCAGCTCTTTAGGAAGCTGAGCCAAGAGGATTGCAAGTTCAAGGCTTGCCTGGGTCACAGTAAATTCAACACCAGCATGGGTAATGTAATCAGACTTTGACTCAAAATAAGAAGTAAAAAAATATACTAATAAGGACTATGGATGTGGCTTAGTGGTGGAGGACTTGCTTAGTATGTGAAAGACCTTGGCTTCAGTGTCTGGCACTGCCAGATAAAAGATAAACCTCACTGAATTTTACAGTTAAAATTGGTGAATTTTGTTGCACATGAATCACAGAACGTGGTTTTAAAAGTAAGAGAAAGTAAAATAGCTTCAAGGATGTGTAACGAAACTTGGAAAGAGATTAATAAAAATTGGCCCTTATTTAATGGACCACACATCTGATTCTCAGGTTTCTAATTGCTACCTTGAAAATGGAAATCAAATCATTTGCAAAATTTGCTCTTCTTGATCCCACGACCAAGTGGGAGTCTCCCTCTGTGCGAAGCACATAGCATTTGGAATAAAAACAACAAAGTTATGGCAGACTTAGCAGAAACTCTCACTCACTCTCAACGCTGACAGAGGTCATCCATGGAAGTGACTTCCAGGCCCATTAAAATGCTCTGTAAATAGGCAGTTACTGTCTGAACTGCCTTAGTCGAGCTTCGATTTTAGAATATTTGGAGGTATATATACCATGTGGCCACCAGAATTTTTTCTTTCAATAGTGCTTTGATGGACACTGACAATGAACTCAAGGTTGCATTTTTGGCACAAGCAGAGATATTAACTACACAATGTTGCAGATGACAGAGTTCCCCAAACGTGAGCACAGCAAACATCTAAAGGCAGAAAAATCTTGTTTATGGAAGTCAAGAACTCTAACAGGGGGGTGTGGAGATTGGGTGGGGAAATGCTTGCCAGAGCCCATAAAACCCGAGCACGGTGACACATACTTATAATTGCAGTGCCCGGGAAACAGAGGCAGGACGATCTCTAGGGCTTGCTAGAAGGTCGTCCAGGACAGCCTTCTCACTGAGCTCCAGGCCAAAGAGAGAAAATAAGGTGGGTGGAACTTGAGGAACAACGCAAGGTTCACCCTGGCTTCCCCCTTGATGCGCATAAAAGTACTCTAACAAGGGGCCCGGCACTGGCCTTGTCTTTAAGCATTTGTCTCTGTATTCTCAATAGAAGAAGCATCCAGGTTAATGGCTTTTAGCTGTCACTGTCTCTGCTGTCTCTCTGAGACTCAGAAACTCCAGGCCGATGTATGCTTGTTGGAGGGCCAAGTATTTTAAACACTGAAGATGTAGCAAAGCAAGCTTCTGAAGATAGAGATAAATTTAAAAGTTAATAATTCATCACTTATTCTGCATTAATAATTTAGAAACCTTGTCAGTATGTCTGTGACTGCCTGTTTAGCTCCACTTCAATGTATGTCAAAAGCCTACACTTGACATCCTTTTTGAGCATAAGACCCTAGACAAATAACTTGCTGGTTCTCAGTCATATCACACAGGCTTGGTCCTATCACACTGAATTGAGACCACTGTGGGCTGGGGAGATGGTTCAGTGGATACAGTACTTGCTGTGTAAGCATGAGGACCTGCGTTCAGATCCCCATCACTCACATGCAAATCTGGGTATGGTGGCACCCACCTATAAGCCTAGAACCAGGAAGATAGGAGACAGGAGAAGCCCCAGGGCTTCCTGGCCAGCTGGTCTACCCAGCTGAGCTCCAGGTCCAATGAGAGGCCCTGTCTCGAAAGTGAAGAGGAACTGAGGAAGGAGCCTGATGTGGATCTCTGGCCTCATACAAGCATGCACTAGGGAGCATGCCTGCTTACACTACAACACGTAGACACACACGAACGTGGGTGCACGTACACACACACACACACTACAACACACAGATACACACACACTACAACACACAGATATACACACACACTACAACACGCAGATACACACACACTACAACATGTAGATACACACACACTACAACATGCAGATACACACATACTACAACATGCAGATACACACACTACAACACACAGATACACACACACTACAACACACAGATACACACATTACAACACACAGATACACACACACTTACACTACAACATGCAGATACACACACTTACACTACAGCATGCAGATACACGCACACACTACAACATGCAGATGCATACACTACAACACACAGATACACACACTACAACACACAGATACACACACACATATTCATTCTCATAGACACATAGAAACACATACACAGACATACTGTTAAACAAGAACACACACACACATAGACATACAGGTAGACCTGCACATAGATTCACACAGGGAGACACATATACAGACACACATAGACACACACAGACACATAGGCAGATATGGACACAGACACAGAGACATGGACACACAAACAGACATGTACACAGAAACACACACAGTCAAAAAGGCAGACAGACACACACATGCAGACACACATAGACAGATAAACAGGCAGGGACATATACATATACATATATAGACTCACACATTGACATATACACAGACACACACAGGCATATATGCACACACACAGAGAGACATACAGACACACACATACAGACACAGACACACATACATACACACAGGCAGATGTTCATACACACATACACATAGACATATAGGCAAATACACACATAGATGGACTTTCACACAGACAGACATGCAGGCAGGTGTGCAAATACACACACAGGCAGATATGACCCACACAGACACACATAGAGGCAGACATACAGACAGACACACACACAGAGGCAGATGTACACACAGACACACAGACACACAGGTATTCATGCCATACACACTGTCACACATTCAGGCAGACATATAGGCAGGTGTACATACAAACACACAGACATACAGGCAGACACAGATAGACATACAGGCAGACATGCACACGGGCAGATGTACATAGACACACACACAAATAGAAATTAATTGATCGCATCAGCCTTATCCAAATGGAGGGAACAATGATTTCTGTCTTCTAGAATTCTTCTAAATGCCTTTCCTTTATTACAATCATGTCATGACAATAAGATTAACAGCATATGGTAAATGACAGTCAGGAAACTAAGGCAGAGCTGTGTGTAACTCTCAAGGTCAGGGCTGGTGCTCAGAAAAGCTAACAGAAGTCTGTGTTCTTCCAGTGGTCGTGGCATGGATCATGTGAAGGGCTGGTCGTCAATCATGTATGACCAACAGCACTGGAAGGTTACATGGATTAATTCCATGCTGTACTTGGGTTGGCCAAAAATACATTATAAGAACATGATACATGGGACATACATGTTCATACTGTTATTCAAGGACACACATTAATGTTTTATCTGAACTTGACACATGCAGCATTCTGTCTGAGATGTTTAATGTTCTTGACTCCTCTGAGAAGATCTGGGAGGCCATCATAGATGATAAGGGTACACTTCCTAATGATCAGTGATGGTGGAGCTGGGCGGAGGACCACTCAGTAGAGATGGGAGTTGCTTCCCCCAGAGACACCTCAGATATGGGACACACTGCTGAGGATACAGAACATCTGGTGAAGTGCTTGCCTAGCATCCATGAGGCCCTGGGTTCAATCCCCAGTGCAGCATCAACTGAGAATGGTGGTGCATGCCTGTGATACCAGAACTTGGGAAGCAGAGATAAGAGGACCAGAAATTCAAGGTCATCATTGGCTACATAGCAGGTTTGAGGCCAGCCTGGGCTGTGTGAATCCCTATTGCAGAGACAGAGACAGAGACAGAGACAGAGATGGAACATGGCATGATCGTAAGTCCGTTGTTTTCTTCTAACAAACTGGCTACTGCTGGAGTTGCACACGGTAAGCTTGCTTGGCTGGGCAGCTGATTAGAGAGGCCAGCACTGACAATCAAATATAAGGGACACTGTTGAAAAATGGGAAGGTTCTTTTATTCCACTTGGACATGTTAGTGACTTTATGGAGGATTCAAAGGGAAATGTTGCCATGTCTTTAAGAAGCACATACAGAGTCTCTGATGTAGCGTTGCCCATTTTCAGGAAACAAGTTCCCTCTAGTCTCATGGCTCAGTAGACAGGCCTGGTTTTTTGGCTCTAGGCGGAGCCCACAGGACTGCAGACTTTCAGCTCTGGGATTAGCACCTTCTAACTTGCTCTCAGTGGGCTCTGAGAAGTTAATCTGATCATGGATGGTCACTTGATTTGCATGTCATCGATGCACATTGCTTACCTGCGTTCACCTGATAACAGGATCATCCAGGCAGCCTTCTACAGCCAGCCAAATTCTCTTGTCCCCAGCATCAGCTGGCTGCCAGCAGCCATTGCCAGGACTCCAGGAATCGGCTGTCTCAGCTCTTCCCAAATGGCAGAAACCACAGGACCAACAAAGCCCGAGGAAGCCGGCTCCAGCCTCCCACCAGAGGCCACACAGAAGCCATGGGGACGAGACTCCCTCTGTTTCAGGCAGCACTTTTGCAGTGTAGGATTTGTCTTCCTCTGTCTCACATCATGTCCTCACACAGCGCTCTGGAGGTGGTAGCAAGTGTTCCCTTTGCTGAGACACTCGGCTGTACAGAGGACAGCCTGCCCAGATTCCTGGGCTCAGCACGACAGCTAGGTAAGACCTGATGTGTCTTCTCCTAGCTCTAACTCACGGGCGTTCAGTTACGAGGGTCACTTGACAGCAAGGTCTTTCATGTCCCCTTTGGTAGAAGATGCCCTGCTTCCCTCAGAGTGTTCCCCGACAACCCCAGGCCAGCTTGTGGTCGGTCCTATGTTCACCCACTAATCCCTTGACGTCAGATTCTGCTAGAAACTTTGAGGTGTATCACAGGCACGGTCATCCTGCTTCCAGCTGCGCTAGGATCTATGGGAGCCAGGTCCCCTGCTGCCTCCCTGGGATCCTCACATTTTAGGAAACACACCTTTAAAAATTGCTTTTTGATTTTATAGGTAAATATTGTCTGACGACATATTCTCTGCCCCTCCGTCCCTCCCTCCTTTCCCTCTTCTCAACCTTCTACTTCCCATTAACCTACTTTACTACCTAATGCACAAGTTCACCTGTACCATCACTCAGCCTATACATAGATGACATCATGTGGCTACATACAGTCTAGGACGCACAACTGAGAGGGAAAAAGTGCAATATTTGTCATTCTGAGACTGGCTTGATTCACTTAACATTAGTTCCAGTTGCGTCCAATCTCTGCAAACAATATAACTTCATTCTTCTATTATACACACACACACACACACACACACACACACATACATAGATGTGGCATATATTTATATACGTATATATATCTCACATTTTCTTTTCTTATTGAAGCTCTCTTGGACATCTATGTTAGTTCTATAACTTGTGTGACTAGAGCTGAAAGAAACGTCGATGTATAAGTGTCCCTGGGATCTGTGGGCTCCATATACTTCTGGTAAATACCCTGAAGTGATGGAGCTCTGGCATCTGGAAGACTTATTTCTTGCTTTTTTGTTTTGTTCTGTTTTGTTTCTGAGAAGCCTCTATAACTGACTTCTATAGAGGCTGGAGTGATTGTTACACATCCTTTCCAGGAACGTATGAGGCTCCCTTTGGTTTACATCTACACCAACATTTGTATTTGTTTCATAACAGATGATGTATCTTTTTGTCCACTTGTTTTGGTTTTCTGTTTTCCAGACAGAGTCTGGATGTGGAGCTAAGACTGGTCTTGAAGTTCTGATCTTCTTTGCTTTGGTGTCCCATGTGCTGGGATGGCAGGCCAGCACTACCACGCTGGGTCACATATCATTTTACTGACTGTCTCCTCACCTACTGTGTTCCATGGTTGTAAACAAAAGCAGCCCAGGGGCCCCTGTACAGCAGAAGCATGGAGGGAACTTGGGGGTCTGTCCACTCAGCAGGAGCAGTGGAAGAGAGACCCTTGGGGTCTGTGTACCCTGGTGTCTCAGGCCAGCAATCTGCAGGGCTCTGGGCTGTACTACTGTCACCCCCTAAAGGCTGGGACAGCACCTACCCACCACCCAGCACCAGGATGGCTCGAGGTGTTTGCATTTCCCTTCAGTGGCTCTACGGCTTTGGGGTAAGTGTCCCTGGTTCCATAGTTGGCCCCTTTGGAATGTTTTATTCACTTTTTTCTCCTTCACGCTTTCCCTTAAAAGACTGCTCCAGGCTGCTTTCCAGCCCTTATCACAGGAGAGTTTTCAGATAAAGAAGAAAGAAATGGCCTGTGGAAATCTGCTCTCTGTTAGGTCCAGTAGAGCTCTTGAGAAGAGAAAACAGCAAACATCTTGGGATAAAAGCCCTGGCGGGCACGTTCCGCCTTTGTGTTGGGGCATGGATCTATTTCAGTTAAATAAAAGAAGCTGCCTTGTCCCCAACACCACACCTTTGTGTCCAGGTGGCTGCTTCCAGCAAAGAATGTGTCTGAGATTACCCTCCTTGATAGTGCACTGATTCAATACAACATCTTCTATTCACATCCAGAGCACATTAGAAACTCATTTACTTTATTCACAAAAGTCTGACGTCTTCAGTTAATATTGGCATTTGTACATGCCTGAACATCCCAGCTTAGGCTTCCTCGTTGTCAGCATGGAGTTATGAACATATTGAACTGTGATTTTTGCTTTTTAACCTGGGGGCCCTTTAACTTTCCTAAAGGGGAAAATTCAGATGATAGTGTCTGATGGCGCGCTATCACATCAGCAAGACAAGGAAGCGATGGGGGGGGGGGAGAATAACAAACAACAAAGCCAGGTGAGATAATTAAAACCATCTTAATCCCCTCATACTGAGAGAACATGTCAGCTTCTTTCTTTCTGCTTTCTGTGCTGTTGTTTCATTTCAGACTGCTCTTCCATTAGCATTTCTCTACAGATGTGAGTCAGTGGGATAAATTAAGTTTCGCTCAGGGCATTTAGTAGTGTAGTAATAATCTGCATCTCGGAGGAGTTGGAAAAACAACATAGCAAGAAGCATCTACCCCACAATGCCAGGTGTGGACTGAAAGAAAGATTCAAAAGAAAGGTAAAACTCGACCAAAGTTGCCTGCTATGGCCATGGTGTGAGGCTTATTTTAAAAAGGAAAGGGGAATTCAATGTAAAAGGTCATTTGAGTATAATCCTGAAATAAAAGTGGCCATTAACAAACTTATTTTGGGGACTAAGGATGCAGCTTAGTTGGCAGAATGTTTGCTTAGCATGCCAGAGTCCCGGGTTTGCTCAGCAGCACTGCATAAACTGGATGTGGTACCCACACCTGTGATCAGAAGCTCAAAGTCACCCTCAGCTACATAGCAGGTTTGAGGCCACGCTGAGATGAGTGAGACCTTGAAAACAAAATAAAACAACAAAATACCTTTTAACTTAATGTTAATATGCAGTGGAAGGAATCACACACAGTACGTGCCCAAAGAAGTCAGATTACAGCTGTGTGACACATCAGAAAAGCCACTGTGAAGGAAGTACAGCACAGGGGACAGTCTGGATGTCTCTACTGGCTCTGAGTCTGGAAATGGACACAGCAACCAAACAACAGGCTGACAGTCTACTTGTCCTTCTCTTAGTGTGTTAGTCAGCTTTCTGGTACTGTAACAATATGTCTGAAATAATCAACCTAAATACAGGGAAGACTTATTTTGCCTCACAGTGTTGGAGATTTTACATTGATATGGGACAGAAGGGACAGATAGGGAACACTTGTGTAGGATTGTCATTGCAGTCCAATAAGACACGGAACATGACTGAGCTCTGTGAGAACTGATGGCCAAGAGGGGCCTGGAGTCACACTCAGGCAATATGAGATGTTCAAAATCCTCTTTAACTTGGGAAAAATCTTCATTGGCCACTACTGTTTACAAGCAGGAAATGATAGAAAACCAAATTAGAAGAGAGCAGAGGGTGAGGAAATGAGGTTGTTCTCGCTTTGATTCTTATCAATTTCAGAACACTTTGACAGGCAGGAACAGATGGATCTCTGTGAGTTCAAAGCCAGCCTGGTCTACATAGTGAGTTCCAGGCCAGCTTGGGCTACAGGGAGAGCCTGGTTCAAAAACACCAAATAAATGGGTAAATAAATAAATAAATAAATAAATAAATAAATAAATAAGCATTCCATGGGGCTGGAGAGATGGCTCAGTGGTTAAGAGCATTGGCTGCTCTTGCAGAGGACCCCAGTTTGGTTCCCAACACCCACATAATGGCTAACAACTGTCTATAACTCCAGATATCCAAAGATACATAATACTCCAAAGATATATCCCTTTCTGATAGCACATTTCATCACATCACTCTGTTTTAATAGTGGTTTTCCATGCCTTCAGGGAACACCCACGGCTCCTTAGGATAGCATGCCCAGGGCTGGAGAGAGCTCAGTCCATAAAGTCCTTGCTGTACAAGTCTGGGGATGTGATTTCCAGAGTCCATGCAGAAAGCCTGAGGAAATGAGACCCAAGGTTGACCTCTAGCCTTCACACACACACACACACACACACACACTGCACATGCATGTGAATAAATAAGTACATTAAACAACATACGTGGTTCTCGTGTTGACCGCAGTGGAATTTCCTCTTTGATTAATGAAAAGCCTTAATGGAGAACTAAAAAGGCTAGCTCCTCCCAGGTGTCCAGTCTCCCAGTGGCCGAGGGACCTGTCTTGCCATCTTTCTTGGCTTGTGTCCTCTTCTAGAAAGGACAACTGAGCTTGATCAGGAGACTAAAGCTGTGCCTGACGATCCTAAGCTCCAGCCCATCAGGAGACTAGAGCTGCTTTGACAAACTCATTTAAATGGAGGTGTTAATGGATGAAAAGGGTTGGATCTGGGGACTTCACAGAGTTATTCCTACACGTATGACCTCAAGTCCCAGTGTGCCAGAAGGAAAGCTGGCCCGTAAGCTTTGAGGCTCCTGGAAGAAGGAGCTGGCATAGTTTTCCTGTCTCAGTAAAGAGGAAAACATGCAGGATGGTCCACCTTTGGAAATAAGTTAGAAAATAACAGAAAGGCAGGGATGGTTCAATCCCTCAAGCAGAGTTACCGAAAGACTTAGACCCCCTTGCTGGCTGTTTCTGTATTGTACCCACTCCAACCAATCACTCCTAGGTTAGCAATGACCTCTTCCATTTTGAAAAGTCCGTGTTTGTGCTGATAATGCATGGAGTACACACTTACGGGTTAACATGCAGACATGCCCAGGAAGGGTACCTATGTTATGACCCAGGTCAAGCCTGGACTCTGGAAGCCCTTACAAGCTGACCTGTCCTCAGTGAAGCAATTAAAGAGACAATTAATAAGTAGTGAAGAGACAGGAAATTCATACAACATGACCACATTGAAAAGCAGAGCAGAGGTGCAGTGGCCGACCCCTCTGCTCAGCCTCAGACCATCGTTAAGGTTCTGACATGAGGCTGAGGTTTAAATAGACGACAAGAGGTGCACACGGGTAAGCAGTCCTAGTTAAGGTGGCTTTCACTCATGGTGGGCCATGGCTGTCTTAGCTGCTGTCCCTCCCTCAGGATGACCTGACAAGTTGTCAGCACTGTGCGACATTTCTTTCTGGGATGCCAGTCCTTCCTCTGGCTGGCATTCGGCCTTTCCTTCTCCTACTCTGAGACTCCTGGGGAAACTGTAATTCCTTGATGCGCACTGATTCAATAGTCCAGTAGCCAAAGGGAGGGGAACACGTGTTTGTTCAGATATCCTCATTAAGTCACGGGGATCTCTCCTCTTGGTGGCAATGTCTCCTTTCCATGATCTCTCTCTACACTGTGGTGTCTCAGCTGTCTTTGGGTTTTCTTGGCAGTACTACATGAAAGAAAGGAAATGGAAAAGTCATTTTTGTAAAAGATGAACATTACATGTGAGCCCTGGAAGCATCTCAATGCACAGCACATAGGGACCATCTTCGGTGCAGTCACAGCAGCTTTCCCGAAGGACAAAACAGCACAGGAAACAAGGGTGCCATAGTTATCTGAGTATGCTTAGAAACAAACAGCATCAAAAACTGACCAGCACTGCTCTATCCCGAAGACAAACTTTCTTCCACCAACCTCAGAGGATGAAATCGTTTGTTAAACACAAAAGTGAAGTCATCATAATGAAACCAAAACAAACACGGTTCAGACCTTCCCTCTGACGTCAGCCAGCCAGATGAGCCTCTCCCCATGCTGTCTCCATGGCTCTCTCTCTCTCTCTCTCTCTCTCACCTCACCCTTCCTCGGCAATTCTTTGTTTATTTACTTAAATATTATTCTTTTTTCTCTGGAGTTTATTTGGTTGGCCTTCCTGTCTATAAGGCTCTGTGGGCCTCTTGGTGCTGAAGAGAGGCTGGTATTAACTGCAGCATGTGAAGAGACAGTGGGAACTTGATCTTGGAGTGGAAGAGCTGCTGGATGACTGACCAGTGACACTTGTCTTCCATGATATCCTTCACATTAGTGATCTGGATGGAGTGTATGTGTGTGTGTGTATGTGTGTGTGTGTGTGTGTGTGTGTGTGTGGTGGGGGTGCTGCTAGGTGCCCACGTCGGGGTTCCTGACTGACTGAGCATGCTCCTGAAGGAGTTTTAGCACAAGCAGGTGGCCAAGTTTTTCCAGCCCTGACTTCTCAAACACCTTCCAGAATAGACATCTCCCTGCAGGACGCCTTCATCTTCTTCAGCTTCCAGCTGCAGCGCAGAGTACCAGAAGTGGGAGTTGGTGACCACGTGGTTGGGCATGACCATGGGATTGAGTTCCTGCAGCCTGTGGCACAGTGGGGTTCCACCATGTTGGTCCCTGGAACGGTAACCAAGGCTCTCACTGACTGGGCTCTCCCTGAGTTCGCAGCCACCCACAAAATGCTATTCATTATTAATTGGAAAAATATTATTGTGTGTTTATAAGCATGACATGTGTTGTGCAAATGCCACTGGCTGCTTGTGGGGGTCAGAGGACAACATTGTGGACTCAGATGCCAGGCTTTCGCTGCAAGTGCCTTTACCTGCTGAACCATCAAGCTGGCCTTATTTATTTTTCATTTGCAAGATTATGAGTCCATTGTCATGGAAGTCCATAATGTACTTGAGCACATTGCTGGAAGCCCACTGCCTCTTTCTCTACATCCCCCTCCTGCTAGTAACCATCACCAGCGCATATATGATTTTATGTACCTACACATTCTAGAACCCACAAATGAGAGAAACTTGCTATTGGCCTTTCTGAGACTGACTCTTGATTTCACTTGATCTGATCGTCTCCAGTAGCATCTCTTTTCCTACTAACAACCCAACTTCATGCTTATGGCATAAATTAAATGCAACTAAATGGAATTAAATGCAACTCAAGGGGATATAAACTTGCCTGTCAGCTAAGCAGAGCACAGTTCTATGAGAATATATTAAAATGAATATCTTTTTAAAATATTGTTATTATGTTTATGTGTATGAGTTATGCATGCATGTAAGTGCACCTGTGTCATATAATGCCCACAGAGGTAAGAAGGGGACATCGGATTCCCTGGAACTGGAGTTACAGACAGTTGTTAGCTCTCATGTGCATACTGGGAATTGAACCTGGGTCCTCTGCAAGAGCAACTGATACTCTAATCTTCTCCAAGAGCAGCTGATGCTCTAACCACTGAACCATCTCTCCAGCCCCCAAATAAATATCTTTTATTTTGTGCTTATGATAGATGTTTGATAGGTGTACACCATAAAAAGATTTAAGTTATTGCATCAGAGTGTAAAACACAAATGAAAGTGGAAAGGTTATATGGATGAGCCGAGCTATGTGGATAGTCTCCTGAAACTATCTAGCTGTAAACTGTGTCATTGAAAACTCAGTAGTCACAAAGGGAAAACCTCTAGTAGATGACAAATGATAAAGAGAAGGAAATCAAAGCAAAGCTGTATAAAGACAGCTAGATCACAAAGGGGACAGGAGGGGAGAGATAAAGACTGCAAAGCAGCCACAGGGCAAAGGTAAGGTCTTCCCACAGCTTCCAACAGTTACTTTAAGTCTAAACAGATCAAGTTGTCTAGTCTAAGGACAGAGTGGCCGAGTAGAAGAAAGAATTCATTTGTATGCTGCCTGCAAGTGACTCATTTAGGGCCTGGGATATGGCTCAGTTTGAGAAGTGCTTGCCTAGCATGCACAAGGCCCTGGGATCCATTTGTAGCACTGCATTAACCCAGCATGGTGGCACACACCTGTAATCCTAGCATCCATGACAGGGGAGCAGGAAGATCAGAAGTTCAAGGTCAACCTTGTGAATACATTTAATGAGTCCATCCTTGTCCTGACAGTAAGGCCAGGCCAAGACATTGTCAGAAAAGAAGCTAAAGGCCGATATTCTTGATGAACATAATTTGGGAGTCTTTAATAAAATATAGGCAAATGGAGTTCAACAGTCCAATGAAAGGGTCAGACATGATGATCAAGGAGAAATTTACCTACATGCAAGGATGGTTTGACATATAAAATGAATGAGCCAGACACGCCACGTTAAATGTAATGGCTGTTCTTCATTGTCTACTTGACTGGATCTGGAACCCACTTCACTGGAAGCTAATGGGCACTCTTCTGAGGGACTTTCTTAATTAGCTTATTTGAAGACAGAAAACCTACCTGATGTCTCTTTATCCAGTGGCAACCCAGACAGAGGGACATAGAAGAAGGCAATTTTGTTTTTTGCATGGTTGCCTTCTTTCTTGCATGGTTGCCTTCTTTCTTGGCAGTGAGTTTGTGTGTGCTGTTCCTGTGGTATTCCTTCACTGTTATTAGAATCAGCTTCTTCAGGCTTCCAACATAGACTGGAAAACTAGCAGATCTCCAGGAATCCGCCCCCCTCCAATCCCAAGGTTTCTAGCAGCTGAAACATCCATGGATTGCACAAATACTGAATTCTCCATTGTGAGACAGCCGTTGTTGGCCTACCCAGACCCTGTCCTGTAAGCCTTCCAACATAGAATTAAGACCTGCAGATCTCCAGGAATTCCCTCAGGCCTTCAGCAGCAGATTGGGATTGTTGAGACATCCAGCCTCATAGATTGCACAACTACTGAATTCTCAGCCTCTCCATTGGGAGACAGCCATTCTTGACCTACCCAGACCCTATCCTGGAAGTCAATCTAACAAACCCTCTTTTAATATAGATATTGATATAGATATGTAGATAGATAGATAGAGATATATAGATAGATGATATCTATATAGAGAGATATATAGAGATAGATAGATGTAATATTGATATAGATATTTTATCAGCTCTGTTCCTTTAGCAAACCCTAACTAATAAAATAAATAAGGATAAACATCATGTGATCATCTCAGTAAATACTAAAAAAGTATTTAGCAGAACTTATCAGCTATTCTTGGGGAAAAAGTCTCAAGAAATTAGATATAAGGGCTGGAGAGATGGCTTAGCAGTTAAGAGCACTAGCTCTTCTTGCAGAGGACCCAGGTTCAATTCCCAGCACCCACATGGCAGCTAACAGCCATCTGAAATGCTAGTTCCAGGGGATCTGACGCCCTCTTCTGACCTCCATGAGCACTGTATGACATGGGTGCACCTGCCTACATCCAGGCAATACACACATACACATAAAATAATAAAAGTAATAAATTAAGAACAGAAATTAAATATAAAAGAAATATACCTCAGGGTAGTAAAGGCCACATGCAACAAGCTCACAGATTGCATCTGTGTTGTGCCAGGCTGCCAGGTCTCCTCTGAGCCAGGGAGAAGGTAAGGGTGCTAACCCTTCCTATTTCTGTGCGGCCTCATACTGTGGATCCCAGTAATTAATATTCCAAGCAAGAAATGTAAATAAAACACAACCAAACTGGGAAGGAATAAACAAATCGTATCTGTCTCCAGATGGCACAGTCCTTTAGAGAGAAAACTTGAGTTACTCCACCAACAACTGTTAGAGCCCATCAGCATGTTTGGTTAAAGCTTCAAAGATACAAAACCAACATACCCAAAGTGGGCGAACTCTCTGATAAAAGAAACAGAAAAGCATTCTACCACGCCCCCACTTCCGCAGATTGTTCCCTAGGCTTAGAAAAGGGGCACAGGTGGATGAGAAGCAAAACAGTCCATTCTCTCTGAAGCTGTTGTCTTGGACTCTGGTCAATTCTGGCTGTTTCCTTTCATGGGCTGACAGTTTGTCCAGGAATAACCTTTCAATCCTACTAATGAAGCACAAGCAATTAGATATATAGGTATTTAAACAGCACTAATAGTTATGGTAGGTTACTTTGGTATAGACACATATGTTTGGATGATATGTTAATCCATGAATTACATTTTTTCCTGTTAAATATGACAGGGTCTTACTGTGGCTTATAACATCTCCTAACCTGTAGAGGATGTAAGCTTGTGGCATCAGCCATGGGTTATTCCTCCAAGGAGAGAGCCAATAGCCAATTAGGTTTGGGATATACAGGCATATGGCTGCCTCTGCTGCACAGTATTTCCAGGCAGGTGAGGTGTAGCTGGTGCTGACGGTGGAATCTGCGATTGGGGTGAATGGTGAAACTATAGTAATGCAGTCTGGACACTCATTTGATCAACTTGATTGAACATACAACCCCTCACCCCCCCGCTGGATGGTGGGGCTGTGGGAGTTTGGGCACAACAGCCTGCAAATTGGTTTCATATGAAGGATGCTTGTACTCATGGATCATCACTTATAGCTAAAAAATGAAAAAAAAAAACTGAGAGAAAGATGCAGGACAGTTATGGCAAAATGCATAATCTGGGATGGGGTGGGGGTAGGGGGGAAGGGAAAGGGAAATATGCCTGAACTGAATTGGAAAATGATGTATGAAATGCACAAAGCATCAATAAAAAAAAAAAGAAAGAGAAAAGCAGACTCACTAAGGGTTTGATGTGTATTTCCCCTTTAATTTGTCTCACGTATGGTATGAAGTAGGGATCTGAGTTCATTTTTATCCCCGTAGGGATTTGAAACTATATCACTACTCACTGGGAAGACAAACAAAACCCCAAACCCCACTCTTTCTGAGACGGCTGGAGTGAGCTCATTCCTATCTTCTTCACCTCTTCATGGCTGTGTCCTACAGTATCTCGGTCACTTCAGCTCTGTAGGAGTCTCTGATTTTGACATGTAAATCTTTACCTTGGTTTTCCTTCTTCAAAATTGTTGTGGAGTCCTAGGCATTTTGCATTTCCGTGTGGAGTTTAGGACATTTGCCAAGTGCTAAAATTAAAGCAGTTCTTACGGTTATTGATTTGGAAAGCACTGGAGGTCAACATCTTAAAGATGGTTTTTCCAATTCATAGATGATGAACTTCTGAATTGATTTGTGTATTCTTCCAGAAATAATGTTTCACAGTAAAAGCCGAAAGGTATAGAATTCTTATGAGTTTGTGTGTGTGTGTGTGTGTGTGTGTGTGTGTGTGTGTGTGTTCAGGACAGAGGATGACTTGGTTCTGTCCCTCCACCATGTGGGTTCTGGGGCTGGAACTCAGGTCATCGGCTGAGCCAGCTCACTGGCCTTCATTTTATAATCCTCTTTGGAATTCTTTATTGCCATTCTTTTTTTTTTTTTTTACATCTCTTCTTTAATAGTTGGGCAATAATAAGGGATGTGGAGATTGCTCACTCAGTGGACTTCTTACTACACACAAACATGAGGATGTCAGTTCAATGCCCAGAAACTATGAGGAAAACATTAAGTATGGTGGTGCATGTTTGTAAGCCCAGCGATGGGCAACTAGAGCCCCCTGGAGCCCGGGGCTCACTGGGAGCCAACCTAGCCTATGTGGCAAGTTCCAGACCAATGAGAGGCTTTGTCTCAAAAACAAGATGGATGGCATCTAAGGAATGACACCAAAGGTTGACCTCTGGCCTCTCTCTCTCTCTCTCTCTCTCTCACCTCACCCTTCCTCGGCAATTCTTTGTTTATTTACTTAAATATTATTCTTTTTTCTCTGGAGTTTATTTGGTTGGCCTTCCTGTCTATAAGGCTCTGTGGGCCTCTTGGTGCTGAAGAGAGGCTGGTATTAACTGCAGCATGTGAAGAGACAGTGGGAACTTGATCTTGGAGTGGAAGAGCTGCTGGATGACTGACCAGTGACACTTGTCTTCCATGATATCCTTCACATTAGTGATCTGGATGGAGTGTATGTGTGTGTGTGTATGTGTGTGTGTGTGTGTGTGTGTGTGTGTGGTGGGGGTGCTGCTAGGTGCCCACGTCGGGGTTCCTGACTGACTGAGCATGCTCCTGAAGGAGTTTTAGCACAAGCAGGTGGCCAAGTTTTTCCAGCCCTGACTTCTCAAACACCTTCCAGAATAGACATCTCCCTGCAGGACGCCTTCATCTTCTTCAGCTTCCAGCTGCAGCGCAGAGTACCAGAAGTGGGAGTTGGTGACCACGTGGTTGGGCATGACCATGGGATTGAGTTCCTGCAGCCTGTGGCACAGTGGGGTTCCACCATGTTGGTCCCTGGAACGGTAACCAAGGCTCTCACTGACTGGGCTCTCCCTGAGTTCGCAGCCACCCACAAAATGCTATTCATTATTAATTGGAAAAATATTATTGTGTGTTTATAAGCATGACATGTGTTGTGCAAATGCCACTGGCTGCTTGTGGGGGTCAGAGGACAACATTGTGGACTCAGATGCCAGGCTTTCGCTGCAAGTGCCTTTACCTGCTGAACCATCAAGCTGGCCTTATTTATTTTTCATTTGCAAGATTATGAGTCCATTGTCATGGAAGTCCATAATGTACTTGAGCACATTGCTGGAAGCCCACTGCCTCTTTCTCTACATCCCCCTCCTGCTAGTAACCATCACCAGCGCATATATGATTTTATGTACCTACACATTCTAGAACCCACAAATGAGAGAAACTTGCTATTGGCCTTTCTGAGACTGACTCTTGATTTCACTTGATCTGATCGTCTCCAGTAGCATCTCTTTTCCTACTAACAACCCAACTTCATGCTTATGGCATAAATTAAATGCAACTAAATGGAATTAAATGCAACTCAAGGGGATATAAACTTGCCTGTCAGCTAAGCAGAGCACAGTTCTATGAGAATATATTAAAATGAATATCTTTTTAAAATATTGTTATTATGTTTATGTGTATGAGTTATGCATGCATGTAAGTGCACCTGTGTCATATAATGCCCACAGAGGTAAGAAGGGGACATCGGATTCCCTGGAACTGGAGTTACAGACAGTTGTTAGCTCTCATGTGCATACTGGGAATTGAACCTGGGTCCTCTGCAAGAGCAACTGATACTCTAATCTTCTCCAAGAGCAGCTGATGCTCTAACCACTGAACCATCTCTCCAGCCCCCAAATAAATATCTTTTATTTTGTGCTTATGATAGATGTTTGATAGGTGTACACCATAAAAAGATTTAAGTTATTGCATCAGAGTGTAAAACACAAATGAAAGTGGAAAGGTTATATGGATGAGCCGAGCTATGTGGATAGTCTCCTGAAACTATCTAGCTGTAAACTGTGTCATTGAAAACTCAGTAGTCACAAAGGGAAAACCTCTAGTAGATGACAAATGATAAAGAGAAGGAAATCAAAGCAAAGCTGTATAAAGACAGCTAGATCACAAAGGGGACAGGAGGGGAGAGATAAAGACTGCAAAGCAGCCACAGGGCAAAGGTAAGGTCTTCCCACAGCTTCCAACAGTTACTTTAAGTCTAAACAGATCAAGTTGTCTAGTCTAAGGACAGAGTGGCCGAGTAGAAGAAAGAATTCATTTGTATGCTGCCTGCAAGTGACTCATTTAGGGCCTGGGATATGGCTCAGTTTGAGAAGTGCTTGCCTAGCATGCACAAGGCCCTGGGATCCATTTGTAGCACTGCATTAACCCAGCATGGTGGCACACACCTGTAATCCTAGCATCCATGACAGGGGAGCAGGAAGATCAGAAGTTCAAGGTCAACCTTGTGAATACATTTAATGAGTCCATCCTTGTCCTGACAGTAAGGCCAGGCCAAGACATTGTCAGAAAAGAAGCTAAAGGCCGATATTCTTGATGAACATAATTTGGGAGTCTTTAATAAAATATAGGCAAATGGAGTTCAACAGTCCAATGAAAGGGTCAGACATGATGATCAAGGAGAAATTTACCTACATGCAAGGATGGTTTGACATATAAAATGAATGAGCCAGACACGCCACATTAAATGTAATGGCTGTTCTTCATTGTCTACTTGACTGGATCTGGAACCCACTTCACTGGAAGCTAATGGGCACTCTTCTGAGGGACTTTCTTAATTAGCTTATTTGAAGACAGAAAACCTACCTGATGTCTCTTTATCCAGTGGCAACCCAGACAGAGGGACATAGAAGAAGGCAATTTTGTTTTTTGCATGGTTGCCTTCTTTCTTGCATGGTTGCCTTCTTTCTTGGCAGTGAGTTTGTGTGTGCTGTTCCTGTGGTATTCCTTCACTGTTATTAGAATCAGCTTCTTCAGGCTTCCAACATAGACTGGAAAACTAGCAGATCTCCAGGAATCCGCCCCCCTCCAATCCCAAGGTTTCTAGCAGCTGAAACATCCATGGATTGCACAAATACTGAATTCTCCATTGTGAGACAGCCGTTGTTGGCCTACCCAGACCCTGTCCTGTAAGCCTTCCAACATAGAATTAAGACCTGCAGATCTCCAGGAATTCCCTCAGGCCTTCAGCAGCAGATTGGGATTGTTGAGACATCCAGCCTCATAGATTGCACAACTACTGAATTCTCAGCCTCTCCATTGGGAGACAGCCATTCTTGACCTACCCAGACCCTATCCTGGAAGTCAATCTAACAAACCCTCTTTTAATATAGATATTGATATAGATATGTAGATAGATAGATAGAGATATATAGATAGATGATATCTATATAGAGAGATATATAGAGATAGATAGATGTAATATTGATATAGATATTTTATCAGCTCTGTTCCTTTAGCAAACCCTAACTAATAAAATAAATAAGGATAAACATCATGTGATCATCTCAGTAAATACTAAAAAAGTATTTAGCAGAACTTATCAGCTATTCTTGGGGAAAAAGTCTCAAGAAATTAGATATAAGGGCTGGAGAGATGGCTTAGCAGTTAAGAGCACTAGCTCTTCTTGCAGAGGACCCAGGTTCAATTCCCAGCACCCACATGGCAGCTAACAGCCATCTGAAATGCTAGTTCCAGGGGATCTGACGCCCTCTTCTGACCTCCATGAGCACTGTATGACATGGGTGCACCTGCCTACATCCAGGCAATACACACATACACATAAAATAATAAAAGTAATAAATTAAGAACAGAAATTAAATATAAAAGAAATATACCTCAGGGTAGTAAAGGCCACATGCAACAAGCTCACAGATTGCATCTGTGTTGTGCCAGGCTGCCAGGTCTCCTCTGAGCCAGGGAGAAGGTAAGGGTGCTAACCCTTCCTATTTCTGTGCGGCCTCATACTGTGGATCCCAGTAATTAATATTCCAAGCAAGAAATGTAAATAAAACACAACCAAACTGGGAAGGAATAAACAAATCGTATCTGTCTCCAGATGGCACAGTCCTTTAGAGAGAAAACTTGAGTTACTCCACCAACAACTGTTAGAGCCCATCAGCATGTTTGGTTAAAGCTTCAAAGATACAAAACCAACATACCCAAAGTGGGCGAACTCTCTGATAAAAGAAACAGAAAAGCATTCTACCACGCCCCCACTTCCGCAGATTGTTCCCTAGGCTTAGAAAAGGGGCACAGGTGGATGAGAAGCAAAACAGTCCATTCTCTCTGAAGCTGTTGTCTTGGACTCTGGTCAATTCTGGCTGTTTCCTTTCATGGGCTGACAGTTTGTCCAGGAATAACCTTTCAATCCTACTAATGAAGCACAAGCAATTAGATATATAGGTATTTAAACAGCACTAATAGTTATGGTAGGTTACTTTAGTATAGACACATATGTTTGGATGATATGTTATCCATGAATTACATTTTTTCCTGTTACATATGACAGGGGTCCTTTAACTGTGCTTATAACATCTCCTAACTGTAGAGGATGTAAGCTGGTGGCATCAGCCATGGGTGTATTCCTCCAAGGAGAAGCCAATACCAATTTTAGGTTTGGGATATACAGGCATATGGTTGCCTCTGCTGCACTATTTCCAGGCAGGTGAGGGGTACTGGTTCTGAACGTGGATCTCTGCGATTGGGGTGAATGGTGAACTATAGTATGCCAATTCATGGACACTCCAAGATTGATCAGCTTGATTGAATATACAACCCCTCAACCCCCCGCTGGATTGTGGGGCTGTGGGGATTTGGACACAACAACCTGCAAATTGGCTTTACATAATAAGGAAGTCTGGTTTCCGTGCATTGGATTCACTTATAGCTAAAAAATAAAAAAAAAACTGAGAGAAAGAATACAGGACAGTTATGGCAAATGCATAATCTGTGATTGGGGTGGGGTAGGGGGGAAAGGGAAAAGGGAAAATGCCTGAACTAAAGTGGAAAATGATGTATGAAATGCACAAAAAGGCTCATAAAAAAACAAAGAAAGAGAAAACGAGACTGCCAATGGTTTATGTGTATTTCCCTTTAATTTGTTGGTCCACGTTGGTATGAAGTAGGGATCTGAGTTCATTTTTATCCCCGTAGGGATTTGAAACTATATCACTACTCACTGGGAAGACAAACAAAAATCGCCCAAACCCCACTCTTTCTGAGACGGCTGGAGTGAGCTCATTCCTATCTTCTTCACCTCTTCATGGCTGTGTCCTACAGTATCTCGGTCACTTCAGCTCTGTAGGAGTCTCTGATTTTGACATGTAATCTTTAACCTTAGGTTTCATTCTTCAAAATTGTTGATGGAGTCCTAGGCATTTTGCATTTCCGTGTGGAGTTTAGGACATTTGCCAAGTGCTAAAATTAAAGCAGTTCTTACGGTTATTGATTTGGAAAGCACTGGAGGTCAACATCTTAAAGATGGTTTTTCCAATTCATAGATGATGAACTTCTGAATTGATTTGTGTATTCTTCCAGAAATAATGTTTCACAGTAAAAGCCGAAAGGTATAGAATCTTATGAGTTTGTGGTGGTGTGTGGTGTGTGTGTATGTGTGTGTGGTTTCAGGACAGAGGATGACTTGGTTCTGTCCCTCCACCATGTGGATTCGGGGGCTGGAACTCAGGTCATCGGCTGAGCCAGCTCACTGGCCTTCATTTTATAATCCTCTTTGGAATTCTTTATTTGCCATTCGTTTTTTTGTTTTTTTACATCTCTTCTTTAATAGTTGGGCAATAATAAGGGATGTGGAGATTGCTCACTCAGTGGACTTCTTACTACACACAAACATGAGAGTCAGTTCAATGCACAGAAACTATGAGGAAAACATTAAGTATGGTGGTGCATGTTTGTAAGCCCAGCGATGGGCAACTAGAGCCCCCTGGAGCCCGGGGCTCACTGGGAGCCAACCTTGCCTACTTGGCAAATTCCAGACCAATGAGAGGCTTTGTCTCAAAAACAAGATGGATGGCCATCCTAAGAAATGACACAAAGGTTGACCTCTGGCTCTCTTCTCTCCTCTCTCGGTCTACTCCTCTCTCCCTCTCTCTCTCTCCGTATATAGATATAGATATATATAATATATATAATATATCATATATATATAATAATATGCACACAGATTCATACAAAAGACTTTCAGCACAATCACAATCATTGCTCTGTCTCTGCCTGCTCCTTTTTGTTGTCTCACATCTTTCACCATGTTTCACTCATAGTTTAGTAAGATCTGATGGTGCACCAGGTGCCATTAAATACTCCTGATGGTACCTTTCATCAGGACCCAATTCCTCTTACCTTCCTGTTTGGAGAACAAGACCATTCCATAACAACTTCAGTCCAGTCTGAGTTGACAAGGGAATGATTAGTAGATTTGGGGTGACTGTGTCTTGCCCTAGTTTTATTTTAAGGGGGGGGGGATGGAAAAATGCAGCTCTTTGATTCTTCAGATTAAGAAGCTGACAGATGGGGCTAGACAGATGGCTCTGTGGTTAAGAGCACTGGCTGATATTGCAGAGGTCCCAGGTTCAGTTCCTAGCACCCTATGGTAGAAAATAACCATCTGTAACTCCAGTTCCAGGAGATCCGATGCCCTCTTCTGGGCTCTGCAGGCCCTGTACTCACACATGGTGCTCTTACACACAGGCAGGCAAGACATTCATACACATAGAATAAAAATAAATAAGGAAGGAGAAGGAACAGCTGGCGTGTGTGTGTGTGTGTGTGTGTGTGTGTGTGTGTGTGTGGGCTTGTGTGTGGGCATGTGCGGGTGTGTGGGCAAGGAGGTGGGGGCAGCCGAGTTTGAGTCCCAACTCGCTGGACTCCATTCGCTATTCTTTCTTTCTCCCCCCTCCCAGCTTGGGTGGTAGTGGACGTTTGTATGTGTGTCTTTTCATTCATTTTCCAAATCTTAAAAAAAGAAATTTCCGGTTGAGGGGAGTGGAAAAGGCAGGAAGGGGGTGAGGGAGCGCAGTACCCGAAGAGGAGGAGGACATGGGGGGAGAGAAGAGATCACCTGGATTAAAGACAGAGCCCTGGAGGAGGTTGACAGAGTTAGTCGTGATAATTGGCTTGTGTGTCAGTTGGAGAAATCGAAGGCCTAATGATCTTTTAAAGAACTTGAAGTTTCTTTCTTTTTTTTTTTTTTTTTTTTTTTTTTAGCACCTAGTGCTGTTCTAGGCTAATTCAGGGTTTCCCCAAGCCTCTGAAGGGCCCCACTATCTCAGAGGTCTTTGTGGGGTTAGCTCAGGCTGTGGTTGAGCCTCATGGCTATCCTCCCTCTGCGCAGTTCAACTTCCCCTCCCTTTCTGGCATGCATTTTGCTTCCTGTATATTAAGTTTTCTTCTAAAGTTTTCTTTTGGGGAAATCCGACCTATGAGAAAATGACCCTGTGAGGATTTTAACATTGTTCCTGTTATTTAGACACTTTATCAGGCTGTTAGACTTTTTTCAGAAGGAAGTTGAAAACATATCATACAAAATGGTTCTATCGCACATCGTATGAGCCACTATTCCTCTTTTTTTTTTTCGAAGCCAATGTTTTATTGAGCTCATGCAGTTCATACAAAATTACAAATCAAATTCAATATAGACCCATGAACCCCCTCCCTAGTCCCCAACCCCACCAGAAAGCTCATACATTCCCCAAAACATGTGTTGCATCTTTTTTCTCAGTCTCTTTTTTTTTTTTTACTGAAAATTTTCAACTTTTTTTTACAATCAAATATTTTCTAATGTCTCTTGTGAGTTGTTCTTTGGCCCATCTTTTTGCTGTTTGTCATGTTTTGTTGTCATTGTTTCCGTTCCAATATGCATCACGCCAAAATATGCACATATGCATGCCACATATAGCTAGGTTTTAGCAGCGCGTCACTATTATTTTTTTTTTCTTTATTAGGCTGAAGATGTCATGTTGGAAGGCTCTCCTGCAAGCTCAAACTACCATCAATCCCGGCCCTTGTGCGCCACACTGGGGGTTTATTTCCCTTCCCATTGTCACTAAATGAGGTCCAGTTAAGCACCAAGTCCTGTCTTGATCTTACTCTACTTGCCTCCATGATACAGCCAACAAAGGTAGTTCAACAATGGCAGTCTATGCCCTGAATAGGCTGAAACCCCAGAGTAGCTCAGTCCCACAAGCTAGATGTCTTAGCAGTCCCATCTGGAAGTGAAGGTTTGGAGGATTTGTGGAGAGACATGAGCCTTCATTCCATATTGGAAGGTTGAAAAGCTGTGTCTCAATGTCTTTGAAGGACAGCAAAAGACATGGCAAGCCACAGGGTGCTGTACTTGCCAGTAAGACAGCAAAAATTAACTTTGATTTTTTTTTTTTTTTGTTTCTTTTTACTAAATATCAAGTTTGTATACCTGAAGTACAATGTTCTGCATGCCTTACTATTTAATTTATTTCTGTTTATACGTTCCTTTTGGGTGTTTAAGGCCACACAGTTAGCCCCAATAGCTCAAAGTTTTTATTTTCTCAAGGTCAGTTCAGGAGTTTGGTCTTCAAGGGTCACTATCTCCGAATTTTTTTTTTTTCGGGGGGGAGGAGCCCCTGGCCTCCTTTTGGTTTTTCTTTTTTTTTTAGAATCTTAATATATATTTTGTACAAGATTATCAAGTCTAGACCTGTGTCCCCCACCCCGCCCCCCACACACCCACAGAAAGCTCATGTACTATGCCAAACTGCTTTTCATCTCTTTCATTCAAGTCTTTTCCTCTATATTCGCCATGTGGAAGTTTGGCTGGTTTCTTGAAGCAGAAGATCACTGTGGCAAGTCAGTTCTTTGATATGTCCCTTTGGTTGTGTGTTGTTGTTGTTTTCCAATATGACCACTCCCCAACTGCTTGGACAAATGCTCAAGGGGCCGTGCACAAGATATACTTAAAACTAGGTAATTGCACTAGCATCCACATATGAGTGGATTAACATTCATCGTTTGTTTTCTGTGACTATGTTAGTTACTCATCATGGTGTCTTCTAGCTCCAACCAAGTTTTCTTGCAAAGCTCATTATGTCATCGTTCTGTAACCGCTGCATAGAACTCCATTTGTGTAGGTGTACCAAATTTTTGCTATCCACTCGTCAGTTGAGGGGCATTTTGGGTTGTTTCCAGCGCTTTGCTATTGTGAAAGAGCTGAAATAAACAGGGGCGTGCATGTATCTATCTCTTGCGCTGTGAATCGTGTGGGTACAGGGGCCAGGATGGTATGGGGCGGGTTGAGTGGCAATTTATATCCAAGTCTTCAAGGTTTCTCCACACTCTGCTTTCCATATGGCTGTATAGTTTCCTTTTTCCTTTTTGGCTTTTGAATCACCAGTTCCATCCACTCTAGAATGAAGTTAGGTCTTGCTAGACCAGGTTTCTCTTTTTGAAGCATGAGGAAGTTTTCCTCTTTATAGGGTGGACATTGGCTGGAGTCCCGTTAGTGGATTGCCAAGACCTCCCTGCACAGGAAACTGGTGACTCACATTGGCAGGACATTTCAAGAGATCCCCCCCATGCCTGAGGCTTAGTTGGTCCTTCTGAGGGCACGGAACAAAGTTTCCCTTAAGACCCTTGGCCAAATTGGTATGGCATTAAATATGATCATTAACCATCCAAAAACGCTAAGTTATGCCAGCCTGAAACTTTTAATTACTGTATAATATTTGTAACAGTTATGTGATATGAAACACCATTCCGTTTACAAAAGGTATCTGGATAGAAAATGGTAATGCACCCTTCCCTTAATGGACATATAATTGCTGTCGCGCACATTTGTTTTAACTTAAAATCCTTATAAACATAACTTTGGTATTGGCCCATACAAAGGTTCTGTACTCTATAATTTTTCTGTTGTAGAACATCACCTTGTAGCATTCTCTATTACCTGTAAGATGAGTTTAACATAAGAAATTAATTTGCTTCCCAAGGTAAATGACATATGGTCACCCAAAATAGCTTGGGTGAATTTGATGAAATCTGAGCCTTGAATCCAGCTACAGGTAGGTGTACTACAACTGCCTTTTTTGAGACTCATGGGCAAAAAACAAAAACCTAAAAATAAAAAGGGGGGGATACATATATATATGAAAACTTTTTTGGCAATAAACTTTGCAATTTAAAATCTTAAAACTAACTACGGAAAAAGATTTGTATGTTTCACAGGTTAAACGTCACCAACTTAATGGCTGGAAAAGAAAATGCAACTTTGCATTGTGGCAGGATGAAATGACCGGAAGTGCCACAGAAAGAAAGGTTGGCCCGTCGAAAATTGAAAGGAAGAAAAGCATTCAGACTGAATACAGGCATCAACCCCTTGTGGATCCTACTTTAACAACTAATTTTAACTAATATGGTCCTGATGAAACTTACCTTTCTAGGTGCCACTAAAGTTTTAATAGGAGAATTTTCTTACCCTCGCTTCATAGAGCAAGTGAGGAAATGATGAGGATGATGAGGTCATTCTTAAACTGTAATAATTGGAGCCAACTGCAATAGGAGGTAATCTCTTATAAACCGTAAAACCACTTCTTATTGACTAATAGACTATAGGAACTGGTTGAAAAAAGGATTATTCTTCTATTCAGAACCAAATATAATACTAAAGTCCCGTCCTTAAGCTGTGGCACTTAAGCAAAAATATATAATACAGGAGAGCTCCTGATATCAGCAATGGATGTATTCTACCAAGGAGATGTTTGGCAAGGGGTCCAAGCCCCCCAAAAGGCAAAAGGCTTCTTTCCTTGTTAAACTGGGATACCTGCAGAAGTAGAGGGCGCGATAAGGCCTGTTGGTCAAAGACTGATGTAAAGCATGGAAAGATGTATGTGAGACACGCACATTGCAAGTGAACAGTTGGTCTCTGGAATGACTAGAAGTTGTTCCAAAGGCCACTGAACAAAAAAAAAGCAATATGGTCCGCCTTTGATCAAGCAAGACTTCCTCTCCATCAAGCAGAAGCTACACTCACCTGCCTGGAAAATACTTGCAGCAGTTTGGAGCCATATGCTGTATATCTCCAAAGCTATTAGGCTTTACTTTCCGCTTGGGAGGAATAACCCATTGCGCTGGTGCCACAACATCTTACATCCTCTAGCAGTTTAGGTGATGTTATAAGCACAAATAAGCCCTTGTCATATTTTACAACAAGAAAAAAAGTGTAATTCATAGATTAATACACCATCCATATTTCGTGTCTATACCAAAGTAACCATACCAAACAATAGTACATGTTCTAAATACCTATATATCCTAATTGCCTTATGTTTCACAAGTAGGACTGAAAGGTTATTCCTGGACAAACTGTCAGCCCATGAAAGGAATACACAGAATTGACCAGAGTTCCAAAATACAGCTCCAGAGAGAAGAGTTTTGCTTCTCGTCCCATGTGCCCTTTTCTAAGCCTAGGGAACAATCTTCAGGAAGAGGGGGGTGGTTGAAATGTAAGGGCTGTGAATGGGGTTTAGTTAATGGTGAAATCTACACAATTATAGGACTGGAACACTCATTTGATCAAACCTTTGGATTGAACAACAAGCCCCCCAGCTGGATGGTGGAGCGCTTGGGCTGTGTGAGTTTGGGCACACTGCTTGCAAATGTTTTTTTTTTTTTAAGGGATTCTACATACAATAGACCACAGCACTTGTTTACAGCATAACATTGATGTTACTCAGTAATGTCAATACAATTAAGGTAATGGTTTATTTTGCAAAAGTATCTATGTCAAATTTTGAACAACCCAAGATTCCCCATAGTCCAAGTTGGAGAACTGTATGCACAAGCATGTTGATTCAATCAGGTGTCCAGATCTATATCCTGATAGTCTCTGATTTACCCCTATCTCTCCACAGCCCTTACAATCTAACCACGCCTCCTCTTCCGCAGTTTGGTTTACCCTGGGGCTTTGGGAAATGGGCACAATGGTGAAGGGGTGAGAATAAAACAGTCTAATTCTTTGGAGTTGTCATTTTGGACTCCAGTCTTATTCAGTTTTTTTCCCTTCATGATTGACAGCTTATCCCAGTGATACCTTTTTAGTCATTTACTAAAAACATCAACATGTGGAATGTACAGGCATTTAAGCAGTACCACTTATTGTGTCAAGCTAAGCTGTGAGCATAGACACAGATGCGCTTTGGATGGTATGCTAATCCGCAAACTGTGGTTTCTCTAAAAGGGTGTAAAGTTCTTATTAGTGGCTATATAAATGCTCTAACACTAGAGGACATAAGCTTGTGGCATCAGCTGTGAGATTGATCCTCCAAGGAAGAGCTAATAGACCAATAGTTTGGGATATAATTATAGGCACTTTGGCTGACCACTGTTGCACAGTATCTCCAGGTGTTGAGGTGTAGCTGATATTTAGGAGGAGTCTTGTTTGTCTCAGGCAGACCAATTATTTTGCTGATAGTGCTTGTAGTGGCTCTTTGGTAACACTCTCGGCATTTCGAGGGACGGTTAGTACGCTAGCAAGTGACGTCCATAGATTTTTGTCATGCTCACAACCAGGTCTTCGACAACAGGGACTTACTCCCTTTTCCTTGCATATATCCCACTTAAGGCAAAAGGGCCTTTATAAAAATTTGGGGCGTGGGTTTGAATCCCCTTAGCCAACATCTCCCTAGGCAGAAAATAATCATGCTGATGTCAGAGCTTGCCTGGTAGTAATATATATTTTGCTTAATACACAACTTATAAACACTTTACTATTGAATTGCTCTAGATAGAGAAATATCCTTTCACTAGTTCCTATGCCTATCAATCATTTAGATACGTTGTGCCTGTTTTTATGGAAATTACCACTGTAAACCATTGGCTCTATTTACAGTTTGGAGTGGTTTTATTACCACACTGTTTATTTCTTTTTTCCTTAAAAACAAAAAACAAAAACAAAACCAAAAAAAAAAAAAGGGTTTAAGAGGTAGTTCTCCTTGAGTGAAGCAAAACTCCATCCACCAACATCAGCTACAGGTGATTAACCCAATTGCTTTGAGTGATACTGTGCAGCGTGGCAACCATATGTCTGTATATCCCAACTTTATTTGATTATTAGACTCATCTCCTTGGAAACTAAACTCATGGATGTTGCCACACACTTATACACGTTCTACGATTAGGAGATATATATGCCACAGTTAAGTGCCTTGACATCTCTCTCCCAGGGGAAAAAAAAGTAATCCAGGGATTAAACACCATCCAGACATATGTGTCTATACCAAAGGATAACCTACCATAATATAACTTAGCAATGTTGAAATACATAGTATATATCTAACCGCTTGTGCTTCATTAGTAGGATTGGAAGCCTGGTCCCTTGGGCAATCGGGGCAGCCCATGAAAGGAAAAGCCAGAACTGACCAGAGCGAAATGACATCCAGAAACAACACTTGACTGTTTTGCTTCTCTTCCACTTAGTGCCCATCCAAGCTAAGGAACAATCTGTGGAGAGAGAGAGTGTATATTGTGGAGCGGCGATTGGTGTGATGCGGTAAAACTAAGACATATAGTCTGGACACTATATGTTGATCAACTTGATTGAAATATACAAGCCCCTCCAGCTGGATGGGGAGGAGCCTTGGGCTCTGTGGGTCGGGACACAACTGCTTGCAATTGGTTTACATGAAGGAGATCCTGGTGCTGGGAAAAAAAAGAAAAGGAGCTAGATACTGACATTTTGAACTAACTGGGATATTAAATGCTAGTTGTTTTATTTATAGTTAGTATATGGGGTTGGTCTCTATATTTTTTGAAATACACAACATCACATTGTAACACTTTCTTTTACTTGTAGGACAATTTAAAGGAATTAAGCTTAAATTTTTACTTACCAAATAAGTAGAAGTCTTAGTCCAGTCATAATAGTGTTAAAAGAGCAAAGTGTTTTTGGGTAAAATTTATTTAGCAGGTCTCAACTCTGCCAAGCTTTACCCACAAGTATAGGATATTGTAAGCTTAGTGAATGTTTAGATTAATAATTTTAGGTGTAGGTTTTGGTGGAATGGTAATACAATTGAACTAAATGGAATAAAATGTAATTGGTTTTATTTATAATTTGTATCGGGTAAGGTATACAATGGCCTATATATTTTTTTCTGAATAACACATATCACATATAAACACTTTCTTTACTTGAAGGACGATTTAAAGGAACTAACTTAATTTACTTCCCAAATAAGTAGCTACAGGCCAATGATAAATAGTTTGGGTAAATTTATATGAAAGCTTATGCCTTGGCTCCTGTTTATGGGTATGTGTAATACAACTAGGCATCTATAGGTCAAAACATAAAAATCTAAAAAAAAAAAAAAAGAGGGAGGTGGAGGTGGAGGGTGGGAGGGGGGTATATCTTTCATGGGATACAAATGGAAAACTCTGTGTTTCAATCCTATTGATAAATTTCAATTTTTCTGATCTTGAAAATAACAATGGGAGGGAATTATGTTCCCACAGATAAAAATCACAATATAAATGCCTGAAAACATACAACTTATGGGCTGTGCAGGATGAACGGGGATGCCAGCAGAGAGGTGACCCATCTGAACATGAAGGAATGAGGAACCTCAGATGCCTGAGACACGGACACTGAGAGCATCTCTATTGAATAATATTGAGGTTTGACCGATTTATAATGACCCATAATGCAAAGTGAGGTTTTAGCATGAGGAGAGCATGTACTCTAAATTATTACTATTGTTAAAAAATAAAAAAAGTATAGGGAAGAAAATATGTACCATATAACTACAATAGAGAGAATTTGTAATATGTCTAATCCCAAGTTGATGGATATACAGATTTAATAAAAAAATATGAAACAACAACAAAAAGAAAATGCTTGGACCAAAGCTCAAGCAGACTTGTATAAGAACACTAAGAACACTCACTCCCATAATTAAATACTGTGGTTAGACATTGTTCATGACAAACTAAGTTTTTTTTTATTTTTTTTTTTTTTTCTTTAATTTATATTGCTCTAAAATATCACACATATCCTTCATCCATATACCAAAACTTCCTAACTCTGAAAATAAATGGTAGCCCAAGTTCCAGAACCTATCAAGGGATTCACAATAAAAGACAGTTGTTTTTCAGATCATATTAATGTTCCTCAGTTTGCCTATAAAGTAGTAATATCCACAAAGATGAGGATACCATTCATTGTTTTTTTCTGGGACTGGTGTTACTTCAGTTAACATGATATCTTCTAGTTCCATCCATTTACCTCGACAAAAGTTCATGAATGGCTCTGTCTATTTTTTTTTATAATTTTTTTTTTTCTGTAGTGTGTATGAATGTAACCTGTCGCATGCAGGTCTGTGCACAACCCGTGTCGGCAATGCCCGCGGAGGTCAGAAAGAGATGTCTCGATTCCCCTGGACGCGGAGTTCTCCTGTTGGAATTGGAGTCTCTAGACGGTTCTCGGCCGCCATGTGGGTGCCTGGGGATCGAACCCGGGTTCCTCTGCTGAAGAGCGGGATCGCGCTCTAAACCCGCTAGGCCATTCTCTCCACCCCGATGTCATCTTTCTTTACAGCTGCATAGAACTCCATTGTGTAGATGTACCACATTTTCTTTATCTTATCTTTGTCAGTTGTGGGTTGGTTCCAACTCTTCGCTATTGTGAAGAGAGCTGCAGTAAACATGGCTGTGCATGTATCTCTGTAGTAAGATGAGTCTTGTGGGTATATACCCAGGAGTGGTATGACTGGGTCAGGTGCCAAGCTCATTTTGAGTCTTCCAAGGGTTCTCCACACTGCTTTCCATAGTGGCTGTACGAGTTTACATTCCCACCAGCAGTGGATGAGTGTTCCCCTTTCCCTACAACCTCTCCAGAACTTGGTATCATTTGTTTTCTTGATCCTAGCCAGTCTTATTGGAGTGAGATGATATTTTAAGTGGTTTTAATTTGCATTTCCTTAATTAGGGACATTGAACACTTTTAAAGATGTTTCTCAGCCATCTTTAATTCTTCATTTGTGAAGTCTCTGTTCAGCTCTTTGCTCCATTTTTTTAGTAAGTCATTTGATGTCTTTCTTCTTTGTTTTTTGAGTAGTTAGAACTTGAGTTTCTGAGTTTGGCTAATGTGGAGTTAAGTTCATTGGCCCGGCTTCCCAGCTTGAATAAACTTCACAAGTTGGAACTTAGTGACAATATAATTTCTGGAGGCTTGGAAGTCCTGGCAGAAAAATGTCCAAATCTTATCTACCTCAATCTGAGTGGAAACAAAATCAAAGATTTCAGTACAGTAGAAGCCCTGCAAAATCTTAAAAATTTGAAAAGTCTTGACTTGTTTAACTGTGAGATCACAAACTTGGAAGGTTACAGAGAAAGCATTTTTGAACTGCTGCAGCAAATCACACACTTAGATGGATTTGATCAGGAGGATAATGAAGCAGCAGACTCAGAGGAAGAGGATGATGAGGATGGAGATGAAGCTGGGCCACTTGAAGGATTTGAAGCATTTCAAGAGGAGGAGGAGGAAGACGAAGATGAAGATGAGGATGACGATGAAGCAGGCTCAGAAGTAGGAGAGGGAGAAGAGGAAGTAGGGCTCTCCTACTTGATGAAAGAAGAAATTCAGGATGAAGACGATGATGGTGATTATGTTGATGAAGGGGAAGAGGAGGAGGAAGATGAAGAAGAAGGGCTTCAGGGAGAGAAAAGGAAATGAAATGCTGAAGACGATGGAGAAGAGGAGGCCGACTGGACCCCTCTCTGCTGAGATTTCCTGGCGCTGCTTGGTGGGCAGCAGGGTGGTCGCATCTCCTGTTCTTCCTGTATGAGAGCTATATCTCAGAAAATGCTGTAACTTTTTATAGGAAAAGTGTGGTTTTACTATTTTTGCCTTATCATTCCGAGTAAGATTTACTAGTCTGCTAATCATAATGTACATAGAAAAGAGTTTTCATTGATTCTTCCATTGTGAAATGCTCTAGCATTGCATTTCGAAACTTAATTTTTCTAACTCATGCTTACTGTATTAGATATTTTTAGCCCATAATTAAAACATGATTGCTTTCAAGAATAAATTATAAATATTTTAAAGAGTCATAAAAAGAGCTGACAGATTTCTCTCTCCACATTCCTAGAAAACCCAAGACAATTCAGTTTATCTTAAGTTTTAGATTCAGCTCTTTTCTTCTGTTTCTTAAGCAGTATCTCCCTTTCCCTCCAACTCTCTGAAGCATCTCTCAGAACTAGTTCAGTCATATATTTTGAGATGAGGATCACATGGGTGTTTGAGTCAAGGTATTTTTTCCAGTAGACTTTTCCCTCAGTGTTTCATAAGACTATAGGAGTTTTCCCAGAGCCTTTGAGGGATACTTGACATTATTGTAAACGTCCTCTGTCCTCCAGTGATGTTGTGCTCCCTGACAAACCTTTCCCAAACATAAATGTGTGACTCAATAGCAGTCATTCCTTCTAATTAGAATCTGCAGTGTGGAAGGGGTGAATGAGAGTCATGCTCAGTATCTTCTCCATGGAGAGCCAGGGAAGGGACTCCCTTGGTTTAGGAAGGATCTCCTTCTAAGATAGCTTGAAAAGCCAAACACTGATGCTGTCTCTCAGCTGGGAATCCAGCTGGGGCTACTGGAGTGGGCTGCAGTGTACTGGATTCTTTCCATGTAGCTGCTTAGATATTCTTACAACATGCTGGTTTTTTCCTAAGAGGAAGGAAAATAGTAGGCAGCATCTCTTAAACCCTGGGTTTAGGATGTGTTACAGTATTGCTACTCTTATATTTTATTTGTCAAAGTCATGAATAAGCCTAGAAAGATGGCAGTAGACACAATGTAGCCAACACTGTGAAAGACAAAAGGGGTAACTGATGTAGTACAAATATCCCTGACCCATGACAGATTGCTCAATATCCAGGTGGAGTAACTAGCCCCAGACTAGGATCAGTATGCTGGGAGTGATGAGGGGATGAGTGAGGCAACAGCGGATGTTGCAGATGGAGTATGGCTTACTAAGCCAGGTTGCAGTTATACCTGAATAAATTATCAGCCTGACTCTCAGTGGTAAGTTTTAATAGTGAAGAGTGGACCTAAACTCTGAGTGCTTATTCCCTCAGCTCTCTTATGGAACTGTGTTCCCCATACTTTTATTCAAAATGGTTTCTCTGGCATCAATTGGGGAACTACAGGCTTGGGTCTATCCTTATCTTGCCCTTTGGTCCCTAGGCCTAAAATATTTCATACCCACAATGTCAGTTATTCTCACCAGTTTCAGTGAGGACACAAATAAAAACCTGCTGCCTCCAGTGCTTTGCAGTGCTCATTCCAGCACACCTACATTCATTCATTATCTTGGGTGGATGGCAAAGTGGTGTCGGGAGGGATCAAAGTCAGGTGCCCAGGTCACAAGAGCACATGGTTCAGTGAACTTGTTTGTATTACGAACAGTAGCTTTTGGTGCAATGTTAAGTAAAAGTCATTAGTCCAAATTCTGTCCATTTTGTAAGTCATTGCTATCATTCTTCTTTCTTTTTTTGATAACTAGAGAAGCATGCTTATTGGTGTTGTCATGGGTAGAGGGCTAGCCACCAAGAGTGGGGTGGTTATGGGATGGGTGTGATGCAGAAGAAGCAACCTGAGTTACCAGGATGTCATCTTAAGTTTCTGGAATAGGTGGCAGAGGCAGGGCAGCATTGGAGGAGAAGCAGGTCTCTTCTGTTGACAGGTTGTTGTCTTCTGGTAGGTCTTTACCAGTCACCTGTGATCCCGAGAGGCCTGTAGAAGAAAAGGCCATGGGAACCAAATCTCCAGTTACTGAGAGGAACAAGATCTGGCCATTAGGTGGCCCTTCACTTAGTTTATATGAGACAGTGGGTTTTGATAAAACTATTTTCTAAGGTGCTTTTCCAGCAGGTGCTAGGTGCAAATTGAGAGGAACAATTTAAAAAAAATTAAAAGGTAAGTTATTTTTAAAAGATTTAAAGTATAATTTATTCCCAAACAGTTACTCCTTAATTCCTCTTTTTTGTTTATTTAACTTTTGAATTAAAAATAATAATAATAAATGAGTTATAAAAATATAAATATGGCTTGTACTTAGGGCAAGAAGGAGATGGTCATGAGACACATGAACTTCCCAAAATTGACAAAAGGGGACACAAAAGCAAGATAACTGTTTGTTTTGACTTGTAATAAATGCTCAAGTAGATGTTTGTGTTTGAGCAGTGGTGAAAATAAAGCCTTAAAAGCAGAAACATATATAAAAGCCAATTTAAAATGACCTAAGGAATTTATGTAAGTTACTTACATTTTTCCAAAGTTCATTAGGTGGACTATCTGGGGACATGACTTCCCTCAGGATGATGTGCCCTGGCTGTTTAATTTGTTGAGTTTGTACTTGTTGTGATAGCTGAAAAGGCAAATAGACAGTTCATAGGACAATTTCCTTCTGAGGATGCCAGGTAATTCTTTATGGGATCAAATGCTTTGAAATAAAAACAGGACGAGTTCATCTATGAAGGAGGATTTAAATCGAGGTAAATGGTGATAACAAAAAGACTGGGGAATGGGCGAAGCTGGCTTGAAACAATAATGAGGTGGCTTGAGCCATGTAGTGAGAGCAGGTTGGTAAATCATAAGATCCAAATGGCAGCTAAAGGTTCTATCCGCTGAGCACCACTTGGTGCTTTCTGGGGGAGTTGGGGGGTGCTTACAAGAGAGTACCATGTTCCAGCACTATTTAATGGTTTCTCAATCTGAAAAAATATTCTCAGTGCAATAGGAATGGCACAGATTGATAGATAACTGATAGATAGATGATAGATAGATACATAGGTGAAAATACTTATTTTAAAAATATTTTATTATTTCTTTCTTATTTACTTATTTCTTATTTCTTTATTTTATGTGTATGAATGTAATGCATGTATGTATGTAAGTGCACCCATGTCATGCAGTGCTGGCCGAGTCAGAAGAAGGTATCATATTCCCCTGGAAGTGGAGTTACAGACAGATGTTAGCTGACATGTGGATGTTAGGAACCAAACATCCTCTGTAAGAACAGCCAGTGTTGAGCCATCTCTCCAGCCCCAGATGGAAATACTTGTACAGGAAATAATGAAATTCCACCTAGAAGAAAGTAAAAGGAAGCTAGTCCTAAAAAACCAGCAGAAGTTATTTGCCATTCTTCTGCAGTCTGTAAAAGAAAGTTGAAATTATTTGGAAAACTAGAAAGATAAATAGTATCAAGTTCTTGTCCAGTAAATCAGATGGTTCTGCTTCAGCCCTGTTGAACAAGAGTAACTGATTCTTTGTTGATTTGTACTAAAAATAATGTTTAGGTGTATTGGGTAGAAATAACCACTCTAAAATTTCTAAAGAGAGAATTGATTGTCCAATAAATGTTGCAAGAGGAATTTTAAAAACTAATAAGTAAGTTGGGTGTAGTAGCACATGCCTTTAATCCCAGCACTTGGGAGGCAGAGGCAGGCAGATCTCTGGGAGTTCAAGTCCAGCCTGGTCTACATAGGGAGTTCCAGGACAGCTGGGGCTACAGGGAGACCTTGTCTCAAAAAAAAAAAAAAAAAAAACTAAACTAAACTAAACTAAACTAAACTAAACTAGAAAGTAAATATAATTGTATATGAGAAAGATGTTTTAGTTTTAAATTCAGGTTTCAGCTGTAATAGAAGAGCTAGAGAGGTGCCATCAGGTGGTGGGGTAAATTTAAGAGGACCAAAAATGTGAGGAAAAGCTGGATTGGGAATTCAGAAGGAAGAAGGCCAAAGTCAATTGATAATATCAAAAAGCTGCTGAAAAGAATTCAATGTTATCTTCTGGAGAACAGATAATTGTTATGTATGAGGCTTAATAAAAAAGATTAGTGACAATCTATTCAAAATTGTTAGATGGACATTTAGCCAAAATTCACCTGGGCCAGCTTTAAAGTTTTTTTGATGAAGCTTATGAATCTTTCAAAACAACTCTATTGTTATCTTTAATGATAATGATGAACTATGTAAGTAATAAGAATTTTTTTCAAATAAGGTGCATTGTATTATTTGTCCAATATTGACAGAGGGTGGGGCAAAGATATTTTATCTCAAAATAAGATAGGTTTCCAGATGCAGGGTATAAATGTTGACATATTCAAAGTTAGGGGCTACCAAGCCAGGTACAATACTTTCCTAAGTTAGTTTCTTCCATTTCCTCTTGCCCCAGGGAAGGAAGACCTAGGAGGGCAGGAGAACTAGTTGGATGGGATCCATGAGCTTCCCTAAGATGTAATTCTTTGAGAAGCACACATTTCTTTCTCTTGATAAGGACACACATCTACCTTAATTTGGTTCCAAAGAGTTAAATGCTTCATTTGAACTGTTTCTAAGCAGTAGCTTAATCATTGATTTTCCTCCCCCAAGATTCAGTCCCATGGTTGAGATACCAGGGAACATATTTATAAATAGTATTAAAGGTCCATAAATTTGCCTTGAATATGCATTAGTTCCAGTTCCTTTAAGCAATTTCATTAATTGTTGTACATGCCCACAAGGCCCCAGGAATAAAGAGATTCAGGTTCCCTACTGGGAAGGTGGAAAGGAGGAAAAGGAAGTGAAAGTTTGAGCACAGTTCTTTGAAGTTTGGGCCTGATAAAAGAAATAAAAGCAAAAAGTGAATGAAGAATTAAAGTGTGATGGTGCAAGCGACAGGAAAGCCCTCTGCACCATAGCCCGTAGCTTGCCCTTGAGTACGAACAAGAATGTCTAATAGTTCCCCCTTTCCTTGGGAGTTTTCCAGACACCAAGCCAAAAGTTAGTGCTCTAGTGAGAGCTAACAGGAAAAGGCGGGCGTTCAATGTCATACAAGTCAGGATGTACACCTGAGATGCTCCATATCACCTCAGAACTTCCCTGGCTGCTGATCTGCAAGGTTAGAGAGTCTCTTCCTCACATGAGTCCCATTGTGGTTGTATCTGAATAAATAATCACCCTGATGCCTAGTGTTGTTTTAATAGCCAAGAGTGGACCGGGACTTAGAGTTTGTTATTTCAGATCTCCTGGGAAGGCTGGGCGTGATGGCACACGCCTTTAATCCTAGCACTTGGGCAGCAGAGGCAGGCAGATCTCCATGAGTTCAAGGCCAGCCTGGTCTATAGATCTCCCATGGAACTGTGTTCCTGAGCTGGACCTCACCCATACTTTTATTCAAGACTTTCTTCAATTGGGGAAGGACAAGCTTGGCTGCATCCTTATCACAGAATCCTGCCCTTTGGTCCCTGGGCCTAAAACATCTCCTACACACAATCTCAAGCATTCTCAATTCTCATGGCTTCCAATGAGGATGGGAATATGAATAAATCGTATTCAGTATTTTGAAACTGTAAGGGAACTCATATTCATTCACTATCTTGAGTGGTGGGTATTCTGAGAGATCAAGGGCAGGTGCCCAGGTCATAAAGAGCACATGGTTCAGTGAGCTTGTTTGCATTATAAACAGCGGGGCTTTTTGGTGGAAGATTACATAAAAGTCATTAGTTCAGATTCTGCCATTGTGCAAATCATTTCTCCAGCAGGGGAGTAGAAAGTAGAAGTAGTTTTATAGAAGGAACTCCATTTTCTTAGTGAAATAGATTCTCAGTTCACAGCTACAAGCATGAAAAGGCATGCAGGAGTAGAAGATGGGAGACAAGAAGAGGTTAGAGACAACCACTGTGACAGCTGGAACAGAGGTTTATACAGGTTGAGCAGCTTTGATCCCATGAGGTCACTCAGCATCCATGGTCTGAGAGGTCTGTGATATAAGGAAACACGGAAGTCCAACAAATCAGCTGACCTGGAGTTTGGGTGTTACAGGGTGTGTATAACCAACAACAACAGATGAAACAATTTGAGAATTTTGGATGACGATTGTAGCAATGTACTTTGTGTTTTTTTTTAATTTTTATTATACATATATTTTTTGTACAAGATTATGTTACTAATCAGATCTAGACCCCTGTCCCCCACCCTACCCCCCCCACCCCACCAGAGCTCATGCATTCTGCCAAACATGCTTTTCATCTCTTTCTCAGTCTTTCTCAAAATTCTCCATGTGGAAGTTGACTGTTTTGAGCAGAAGTTCACCATTTCAGTCAGTTCTTTGATGCAGTTCTTTCTGTTGTTGTTGTCGTTGTTGTTGTTTCGAATATGCATCACTCCCAACTACTTGGACAAAAGCTCAAGGGGCCATGCACAAGAAATACTTACAACTAGGTAATTGGCACTAGCATCCACAAATGAGGGATACCATTCATTGTCTGTTTTTCTGGAACTTGTTACTTTACTTAACATAATATCTTCTACTTCCATCCATTTACCTGCAAAACTCATGATGTCATCTTTCTTTACTGCTGTATAGAACTCCATTGTGTAAATGTAACACATTTTCTCTATTCGTCAGTTGAGGGGCACTTGGGTTGGTTCCGGCTCCTTGCTATTGTGAAGAGAGCTGAAATAAACATGGCTGTGCCTGTATCTCTGTGGTAAGATGAGTCTTGTGGGTACATGCCCAGGAGAGGTATGGCTGGGTCAGGTGGAAAGTTCATTCCAAGTCTTCCAAGGGTTCTCCACACTGCTTTCCATAGTGGCTGCACGAGTTTACATTACCGCCAGCAGTGGTTGAGTGTTCCTCTTTCCCCACAACCTCTCCAGCACTTGGTGTCATTTGTTTTCTTGATCCTAGACAGTCTTATTGGAGTAAGATGTTATCTTAGAGTGGTTTTGATTTGCATTTTCTTAATGATTAATGATGTTGAACACTTCTTAAGGTGTTTCTCAGCCATCTCTAATTCCTCACTTGTGAAGTCTCTGTTCAGCTCTTTGCTCCATCTATTGAGTGGGTCATTTGTTTTCTTTCTTCTTTGTTTTTTGAGTAGTTTATATATTCTGGAAATCAATGCTTTGTCAGATGTATCTGCAGTGAAGGTTTCCTCCCACTCTGTGGGATTTCTCTTCACTTCCTTGATTGTTTCTTTTGATGTACAGAAGCTTTTGAGTTTAATGAGGTCCCATTTGTCAATTGTCGACCTTAATTCTTGTGCAGCTGCTGTCTGATTTAGGAAGTCTTTTCCTACGCCTATGTCTTGTAGTCTGCTGCCAACTTTTTCTTCTATCACCTTCAGAGTTTGGGGTTTCACGTTGAGGTCTTTAATCCATCTGGAGTTGACTTTTGTTACCGGGTGCAGCGGTCAGGTAGTTAATTGCATTCCATTCTCTACCACGTGGTGCTTCCCGTATTTGTTGGCCAACAACCCACATTGCTGCCGTGTCTTTAGTGTCTTTTCTCTACATTGTGTCTTCTGGGCCCCTTGTCAAATATGAGATGGCTGAAATTGTATGTGCTCAAATTTGGATCTTCTTCGGTGTTGGTTCCATTGGTCAACAGGTCTGTTTTGTGCCAGTACCAAGCTTTTTTTGTTTGTTTGTTTGTTTGTTTTTGGTTTTGTCTTTTTGAGACAGGGTCTCCCTGTAGCCCCAGCTGTCCTGGAACTCACTCTGTAGACCAGGCTGGCCTTGAACTCACAAAGATCCGCCTGCCTCTGCCTCCCAAGTGCTGGGATTAAAGGTATGCGCCACCACGCCAAGCTGTTTTTATGACTATAGCCCTGTAGTATAGTTTGAAGTCTGGTATAGAGATCCTCCCTGTATTGCTCTTTTCACTCAAGGTTGTTTTGTATATTCAGGGTCTTTTGTTTTTCCAAATGAAATTAAGGACTTTTTCCCCCAAGCCTATGAAGAAACTCTTGGGGATTTTAATTGGGATTGCATTAAATCTATACAAGAGTTTAGGTAGAATAGACATTTTTACTATATTAATTTTCCCAATCCATGAGCATGGGAGGTTTTTCCATCTTCTGATGTCTTCTTCGATTTCTTTCTTCAAGGCTTTAAAGTTTTTGTTGTAGAGATCTTTGATGTCTTTGGTTAAGTTTGTTCCTAGGTATTTTATTGTTTTCGAGGCTATTGTGAGTGGGAAGGTCTCCTTGAATTCCTTCCTCAGTTGTTTGTTGTTGGTGTAAAAAAATCAGTATTGATTTTTTTAGGTTAATTTTGTATCCTGCCACTTTGCTGAAGCTGTTAATTGTTTCTAAGAGTTTTCTGGTGGAGTTTTTAGCATCCCTTAAGTAAACAATCATATCATCAGCAAATAGGGATAGCTTGACTTCCTCTTTTCCAATTAGTACTCCTTTAATTTCCTTTTCTTGCCTTATTGCTATAGCAAGTATTTCAAGCACTATATTGAAGAGGAGTGGTGACAGGTGGCAGCCTTACTGAGTTCCTACCTTTAAAGGAAATGTTTCTATTGTTTCCCCATTTAGGATGATATTGGCTGTGGGTTTCCTGTATATGGCTTTGATTACATTGAGGAATGATCCCTCCAATCCAATTCCATCTAGGACTTTAAGCATGAAGGGATGCTGGATTTTGTCAAAGGCTTTTTCTGTGAGCAATGTACTTTGAGCTTTAAGCTACAAAGTCAAGATAAAGCAACAGAGGAAGAAGGAGGCTGGGCTAGGAGCTGGTGGGATGCTTGCCTAGGAGACAGAGGCCTCTCCGTTCTGCCTCCAGCACTATATAAATCAGGTGTGGTGCTGCACACCTGTAATCTTAGGACTCTGGAGGTAGAGGAAGAAGGATTGATTGAGAGTTCAAGGTCATCTTTAGCTACTTAGCAAATTTGAGGCTAGCTGGTGACCCATAAGATCCTATCTCAAAAACTAACTAAATAAAATAAAATATAAAGAAACAGAATGAAGTAGAAATGAGGAGTGTGGATGAAGTCAAAGGACAGGTAAGGAGAGCAAAGGTAGACGTTCGTGGCCAGGATATAGAAGAGCTTTAAGTGATAGCAAGGTGGGCAGTACCCACCTGAGTAGATGGTGGTGTTTTGACAGTGCAGAAAGGCTTTTGGTACCAATGGCATCTAAGTAGTAGGGTCAAATGAGTTGGTGGCCCACACATAAATAAATAAACACTGAAAGAGGGCCTGGGGAGATGGCTCAGTTGGGAAAGAGCTTGCCTTACAAGTACAGAGATTCCCCCAAACCCACATTAACAAATCCAGGCAGAGTGGTACATGCATGTAGTCCCAGAACTGGGGAGACAGAGACAGGAAGATCCTGGGCCAGCCAAGATCAGTGGTCAGCCAACCTAGCCCACCTACCAGGTGAGCTCTAGGGAAATGAAAGACCTGAACTCAAAAACAAAAGCAGACTGTGCCAGTGGATACAAAGTTGTCTTGTACACACACACACACACACACACACACACACACACACACACCCCAAGCCAGTGAGAGACCCTGTCTATAAAAGAAAGTAGATGGCAGTGTCCTCTGGTCTCCTTAGTCATGCATGTACATGCATGCATATATACACATATGCTCATACACATGCAGTCCCCACATTCTACACACACACACCATATATAATACTGAAAGTAAGCTGACTAACAGAGTGGATTTTTGGAAAATAAGAACCAGGCACTTCTGTAAATTACTGTAGTTAGTTTGGACGTCACTGGCTTTATAGGTTTGTTTTATTTGTAAATTTGTTTAGCTCTTTTGAAACTCTAAGTATTTTTATGCCTGTGCAGATTTTAGTAACATCGTAATTCAACACTGTAATCTGTGGGCTGTGTTCTTGGGAAATGGTTCTATCTACACACTATTCTGTTTTGAGAAATGTTAACACAAAGGCAACCACGCAGCTGGGAACAGCCAAGGGGATGATGCCATTGCATAGGCTGGACCTGGTGATTCCTTGAGGATCCTGGGAGGTTTGAAAATGAGATCACTGCTCTGTTGAGTTTTCACTCAACTGCCTGGGAAGACAGAACCCAGCTCTGCAAATGTAGTCTTGTTCTCCACTTCTTTAGCTTAGTGAAGAAGGGGGTGGGGAAGAGGGGAAAGATAATTTCACATGTGTGTATGGTACCCCAGGGAACTGGCAGATGGAATTACATTGTCTTACAGCCACTTTCAGCTTGCTGTGCCTGAACTTCAAGGATGGCAGAACACAAGATACCCTGTGCTATCAAGATGGCCCCAACACAGAGTCCCCTGGAGATGCCAGTCACAATCTTAAAGTCAGCCCACCTTCCCTCCTGGGGAACAGTCAGCAGTTTCATTACGCTAAGTGCTCTCCACTGGGAGGCTGGAGGTTGCTGCAGGAAGTGACAGACCAGCCTTCCTCTGCGGCAGAAGGCTGTACACTTAGAAAGCTGATGGCCTGCATCCCATCAGAAAGCCCGCTTAGGTAATTCCCTGGGATTGGATTTCACAGACTTCACTCTGCAGTTCAACTAGAGAGATACTCAGATACCCATTAGATCTTCTGCAAGCAACCTTTGGCCATACTCAGACTTCCTAGATAAAGCTGGACACAGACTTCAAATCAACAAAGACAAAGACTTGGTTGTACCTGGAAATGCAATTGTTTGACCTGTAAATTAAATTCAACTACATCACCAGACTAGTATGTTAAGTCTCGTGCTAATTATATTTGTGGGTTTCAACTCATTAAACTCAGATAATGCTCAGAAAGAAGGACTCTGGCAGCAGCAAGCTATGCTTCCCGCTAGCCCCGGTGGCAGCTTCCGTAATTTGTTGTTCTGTGCGTTGGCAAAACCAATTCACATCCAAAGAGCCTTTAAGACAAAGGAGAGAGACGCTTTGGCGTGTGTGACTATGAAAAAGGTGGCCAAGGGTGCCGGGCCCATGTACGGTTTGTGAAGATTTAAATAAATCCTGCTTTAGGAGTACAAAGATGTGGCTTTCCACAGAGCGCAGAGGCAATGAATCTTCCCCACAGCCACGATGTCCGCCCCGCAGAATCGGCTGCAAAGCCCAGGCGGATTCCATCTCTCCTCTCCTTGGAGTGGGCAATTTCACCTTTGCCTGGTTCGTCTTGTGAGGCAGCGCTGGCTCAGCAGCACTGGGGAGCAAGCCAAGGACCCTCTTTGGTCCCCAGACCCTTTCAACATGACTTCTCCGTTCTGCTGTTTCTCTTACCCTAACTTTGACCCCTGGATTCTGAGACATCTGACAAGCCCATTCTCAGGGAGGCACGACAGCATTCTCACCCTGGCAGGAAGGTTTGCATGTTTTAAAAGGCCTCATGGGGAGCCCAGCTTCAGCACAGAGAACAAACTGCTGACTCGGACATTTCAAGCATTAATCACAGAGTTATGTGAAGAGTTATGTGGAAAGCAGAGGCCTTTCCTACAACCTTCTAACATTCACAGTTCTCCTCAGTGGCCCAAGGTCCTTATCGCCATCCGGGGTTAGCTCTAAAGGTGTTGACTGAGAGGAAAAGGGGTGAGAGAGAGGGAAGAGGAAAGAGAGACAGAGAGAGAGAGAGAGAGACAGAGAGAGAGAGACAGAGAGAGACAGGGAGAAGGGAGAATAGAGACAGACAGGCAGAGGAGAGAGGAAAGGAAAGAGAAGAGAGAAAGGGGAGAGATAAAGGCTGATGTAAAAAATGTGATACAGTCTGGGTTAGGGAAATGGCTGATGCAGTAAAATGCTTGCCACTTGAGATCACGAGGACCTGAGTTCGAGTCTCAGCACCCACGTGAAAGCCAGGCATAGTGGCACACACCTGTGTCCCTAGCACTGGAGGTGGAGGAGGAGATAGAGAGAAACTGATGGCTCACTGGCCAGCCAGCTTAGCCAAAACATGGGGCCCAGGTTAGGCAAAAAACCTTGTCTCATCCTGGGATCAAACTCTGGCCTCCACAGTGTTCGCATGAGCAAGCACACATGTGTGTATACATACATGAATACACAATGGGCAGACATGTCCACATGCATGTGCACACACACACACACACACACACATACACACACGTGTGAGTCCACACAAGCTGGATGTGGTGGCAAGCTGGATGTGGTGGTATGTACTAATAATTCCAGCACTCGGGAGGAGGAGACAGGTGGCTCTCTGGGCTCACTGGCCAGCCAGCCTAGACAACTGGGGAGCTTCAGGCCAATGAGGAACACTGTGTCCAAAAAAAAAAAAGTGGGCTGGGTATAATGACACTTCCCTTTAATCCCAGCACTTGGGAGGCAAGGCAGGCAGAGCTCTGTGAGTTTGAAGCCAGCGTGGTCTGCATAGCAAGTTCCAGGCCAGCTGAGACTACAGGGACACCCTGTCTCAAAAAGACAAAGGAAAATGTGGATGGCATCTGAGAGAGGACACTTGAGTGGTCCTTTGGCCTTCACACACACACACACACACACACACACACACACACACACACTCAAATATGAGAATTCAAGCTTACTTTCAGCTAACAGGGTTGTCATAGCATTACTACCTACCATAGATCTCCATTCATTTCACACATTCATCTCCTGGCACCGCGTCCATGAACATTACCTATGACTACATCACAAACCATCCTGTAGCATGATGGCTTAAGGCGACCACTGCTCTGCATGGGGCCCATCACTGAAAGAGCCTTTGAGAGACCAGAAGGTAGCACATGCGTCCACAATCCAGACTCCCTACCCACTCACTAGAGAACACCTGGGGCCCCTCCCTTGGCTCAAGGCTAGACTTTCCTGCCCTTGGATCCAGATACAGACATTTGCAACCAGCCCTGGAGAGTGGGTAGGCAAACCCCATGTAGCACCACAGTTCTGTAAGTGTAAATCTCCCAGCAAGTGTATGAGATGGACCTCCACTGTGTGGTGAGAGCCCCCAACTGTGCAGTGGCAGCCATATGGTATTCCAGAATCCCTATCCAGTAGCTAGAAAACAATTGGGGCCTCTCCCTTGGCTCCAGGCTAGGTTTCCCTGCTCCTGGATCCAGATTCAAACATTAGCCCTGGAGAACAAGTAAATGAAGCCCTTGCAGCACAGTGGTTCTGTGAGTTCATTTACTCCAGTGAGTTCATGAGGTTGACTTTTGCTTGGTGGTGAGAGTCCCTGACTGCATGGTGGAAGTGATAGTCCAGACTCCCTACCCACTAGCTGCAGCACACCTGCCCCCCCTCCAAAGTTCCAGGCTAGACTTCCCTGCCCCTGAACCCAAATCCAGACATTTGCAAGCCTGGGAGAGCTGATAGGTGGACCTGACATGGTATGGGGTTCAAACCTGCCTGATTTTTGCCTGTCTCAGATCTCTGAAGGAGCTCCTGGCTAGCTGGGTGAGAACTAGCTGGTCTCTCCAACACAAAGTCTGAAGTGAGAACCTGAAGCCTAGACCAACCAACCTTTCATACCTAATAAGAAGACTACTAAGGCATCTGAAGAATACAACCAAAATCAGTCCTCATTTCAAACTTGAGTTTCATACCAGAATCACAAACAATAAGAGAAATCCACATGCAAAGAGCACAACAAAAAACAATAACATGAAAAACCCAAATAATTTTCCACTAAATACTACGAGTCCTTTAGAAGACTCCCATAATAGGATCCCCTAGATGTAGCACAGGACACAGATCTTAAAAGAACTATCATAAACATGATTAAAGAATTCAAGGAACTTAAAGAACTTTAAAAAGATAGGGATAAACTAAAAGATAATAAACTGTGGTTAGAATTCACAAAAGATATAGAAATATTGAAGAAAATTCAGGCTTAAATGAACAAGGAAGTAGAACACTCAAGCTATTTGGAAAGGATGAAAGAAAATCTCAATAACAGAATGGATGAAGTAGAAAATAGGATATCAAGACTGGAGGACAACATGGCAGAACTGGACTGCTCAAGTTAAGATTATGAAAAATTTTAAAAAAAGTAATAGAATAATCAGGAATTGTGGGACACCATGAAAAGACCAAACCTATACGTCATAGGTATAGAGGAAGGAGAAGACTCTCAGGATAATGGTATTGACCACATAGAGCATCAACAGGATTGTAAAAGAAAATTTTCCCCAAATTAAGGAAAGACATAGCCATAAAAATACAAGAAGCACATAGAACACCAAATAGACAGGACCAGAAAAGAAATCCACCAAGCCATATCAGAGTAAAAACACTAGTTGTTCAAGACAAAGAGAGAATACTGAAAACTGAAAAAGAAAAACAAGTCACATTTAAAGGAAAAATCATCAGAATTACAGCTGACCTTTCAATGCAAATAATGAAAGCCAGAAGATCTTGGACCAAAGTATTCCCAGTTCTAAATGACTATAGATGCCAACCCAGGATACTTTACCCAGCAAAAATGTCTATTATAGTTGAAGGAGAAAGGAAAATCTTTCATGAAAGAATTCATGTCCAGAGAACCACCTGTTCCTTATCAAAGAAATAACTAACCAAGAAGATACCACAATCATGAATCTATATGAACCAAATGCTGGTGCACTGAACTTCATCAACGCAATTCTACAGGACCTTAAAGCACAGATTAATCCCAACACAGTAGTGGTAGGGGACTTGAATACCACACTGTGTACATTAGACAGGTCAACCAGACAAAGAATAAACAGAGAGACATCTGAACTGAACAATACAATACATCAAACAGACCTAACAGACATCTACTGAAGTATCCACCCAAATACCAAAGAATATACTTTCTACTGAACACCCCATGGAACCTTCTCCAAAATCACCCACATACTGGGGCACAGAGCAAGCCTCAACAAATACAAAAAAAAAGAAATAATTCCATGCATTCTATCAGACCACAATGCAATAAAGCTTAATATCAACACCAGAAGAAGGCCTAGTAATATAGGAACTCATGGACATTAAATGACACAGTCCTGAATAATGAATGGGTCAAAGCAGGAATTAAGAAAGAAATAAAAGTATTTCTGTATTTAGAGGAAAAGGTCAATACAACACAACAAAATCTTTAGGACACTTTAAAAGCTGCCAAAAGAAGGAAATTTATAGCTCTAAGTGCCTCCGTTAAAAAAAAGTGACTTAATATTGCATCCAAAGACACTTGAAAGACAACAACAAATGAACCCCAAACCTAACAGCCAAGGAGAAATAACAAAATCAGAGCAGAGATTAATGAAATAGAAACAAAGAAAACAATACAAAGAATCAATGAGTCCAAAAGCTCACTCTTTGAAAGGACAAACAAGATGGACAGATCCTTAGCCCAGTTAAAAAAAACAAAAGAGAAACTCCAAATCAATAAAATTAGAGATTAAAACATTACAAGAGATAACGCAAGGATCCAGAACGTAAGGGAATACTTTAAAAACCTATACTCTATTAAATTTGAAAACCTAAAAGAAATGGTTGAATGTTTGAAATCATGGAAATTGCCAAAGCTTAACCGAGAAGACATCAACAGTTTAAACAGACCCATAACATTTAAGGAACTTGAAACACTAATACAAATCTTTCCCAACTAAAAATCATCGCTGGCCCAGATGGATACATGGCAGAATTCTACCAGACATTTAAAGAGGACCTACAACCAATATTACTTAAGTTACTCAAAAGGATAGAAACAGAGGGAAATCTCCCAAATTCCTTCTATGAAGCCAGCATCACTCTAATACCTAAACCAGGCAAAGATACAAACCAAAAAAGAAAACTATATATCCATATCCTTAATGAATATAGATACAAAAATTCTCAACAAAATACTTGCAAACTGCATACAGGCACACATCAAAAGGTCATCCACCATGACCAAGTCAGATCTTTTCCAGAGTATGTTCAACATACGTAAATCAATAATAAATGTCATAAATCATATAAATTGTCTCAAAGACAAAAACCACATGGTCATCTCAATTGATGCAGAAAAGGCCTTTGATAAAATACAACATGTTTAAAGTCCATAGAGGGAATTGGACTGGAGGGAACATTTGTCAACATTATTAAAGCTATATACAACAAAGCCACAACCAACATCATTCTAAATGGAGAAAAATTAAAAGAATTCCCCTTATGTCAGGAACCTGGCAAGGCTGCCCAATATCTCTACTCTTTTCAATATAGCACTTGAAACTCTTGCTAGAGCAATAAGACAAGAGACAGAACTTAAAGGAATACTAATTGGAAAAGAAGAGGTCAACTAAAGAATGCAAAAATTCCACCAGAAAACTCCTAGAAATGATCAACACTTTCAGTAAAGTGGCAAGTTGCAAAGTTAAACTATAAAAATCAGTAGCCTTTCTATATGCCAATAACAAGCAATTGGAGGAAGAATACATGGAGCCCCTCCCCCCTATTCACAATAGCCTCAAAAAAAATCTCAGAACAAACCTGACCAAAGACATTAAAGATCTCTATAATGAAAATTTTAAATCTTTGAAGAAGGAGATTGAGAAAGATACCAGAAGGGTCTCCCAGGCTCATGAATCAGAAGAAATAATAGAGTAAAAATGACCATCCTACCAAATTAGTGTGTAGATTCAATGCAATCCCAAGAAAAACCCCCATGACTTTCTTCACACAATTAGAAAAAAATCCTAAAATTTATGTGGGAAAACAAAAGACCGGGGATAGCCAAACAACCCTGAGCAAAAAGAGTAATGTAGGTGGGATTACTATAGTATATTTCAAACTCTATTACTGAGCTATAATCATAAAAATAGCATGGTACTGGCACAAATATAGACCCATAGATCAATGGAACAAAATTGAAGGCCCAAACTTGAGTACATGCAATTTCAGCCACCTGATATTTAACAAAGTTAGACCAAGAACACTCAATGAAGTAAAGCAGTATCTTCAGCAATGATGCTGGCAAAACTGGATCACCACTTGTAGAAGAATGAAACTAAACCTACCTTTCACCTTGTACAAAAGTCAACATTAAATGGATCAAACATCTCAATGTAAAACCTGAAACTCTGAAAATGTTAGAAGAGAACATTGGCAGTAACCTATAAGATATAGATGTAGGAAAATATTTTCTAAATCAGACAGCAGTTGTGCAAGAAATAAGGTCAATAATCAACAAGTGGGATCCCATTAAACTAAACAGCTTTTGTACAGCAAAAGAAACTCAAAGAAGTGAAGAGAAAACCCACAGACTGGGAGGAAGTCTTCACCAGTGACACATAGGTCAGAGGTTTAACATCCAGAGTATATAAATTACTCAAAAAACAAGGACCAAGAAAACAAATGACCCAATTAAAAGATGGGCTAAAGATCGGAATAGAGACTTCTCAAGAGAAGAAGTAAAGACAGCCAAAAACCATCTTAAAAAGTGTTCAACATCATTAGTTATTAAGGAAATGAAAATTAAAACCACTTTAAGATTTCATCTTACCCCAGTATTTAAGATTTCATCTTACCCCAGCTATGATCAAGAAAACAAAGATACCAAATTCTGGAGAGGGTGTGGAGAAAGGGGAACACTCATTCACTGCTGGTGGATTGCAAGACCCTGTAACCCCTATGGAAAGCAGCGTGGCGAACTCTTAAAAGACTCAGAATGGATTTACCACTTGACCCAATCATACCACTCCAGGGTATATACCCAAAGGATTCATCCTATAGCAGAGATGCGTGCACAACCATGTTTATTGGAGCTCTTTTCACAATAGCAAAGAGCTGGAAGCAACCCAAGAGTCCCTCAACTGATGAGTGGATAATGAAAATCTGGTATATTTACACAATGGAATTCTTTTTTTTAATTTGTTAAAATGAAAAGTACTTACACAATGGAATTCTATGCAGCAGTAAAGAAATACGACATCATGAAATTTGCAGGTAAATGGATGGAACTGGAAGCTGTTATGCTAAGTGAAGTAACACAGTCTCAAAAAAACAAATGACTTATGTCATTTGTGGATCCTAGTGCCAAATCCTTACATGTAAGTCAAGGTGGGTAATTTGTTAGCAAAGATAATACCACATTGACTGATATTGCTATAGATATAGCTTAAAGCTTATGTCTCTATTTCCTCAGTTCTATGATTTATGAGAAAGAATAATTCTCTTTTTTAAAAGTACATTAAAACATACATCAACTTGCTATGTAATTTAGGAATGTAAAGTTATATTTGTTTTTACCTGAATGAAATTTTATGGTTAAACTGTGAATCCCTAAATGTGTTTTGGAATTAACCTATATTTTATTTTCAGACTTTGCAAATTTGATATTTGTGTATAGTATAAAAAAAAGCTAGTAAGCATCAGAGGCTGGGATAGAAGGGATGTGTGGATGAAACTGATAAACAAATACCAAGTTGCAGTTACATAGAACATGACGCTTTGATGTATGACTTTTACAGTAGGATGAATATAGATGTAATGTTGCATGCATTTCAAAAGCCTCAAAGAAAGAACTGTGGAAGTTTTAACCACAAAGAAATTATACATGTTTAATGACATAGACATGTTCAGTGGATTTAAGCTTTAAACAATGTATACAAGCATGAAATATGTGACCCTTGTAATAAGTAGAACTTTATATTTGTGTATGTCAGCCACAATAAATTTAATTTAAAAAAAGAGTGCACACAAGAGAGAAAGCCTCTTATCTGTGGGGATATGTTGCAAGCCTGGGCTGGAAGATAGTAGTAGCAGCCCTATGCACACCCTGCTTTTTCGTACACATGCCCATGACAAGAGTTAATTCATAAATCAGAACAGTGATGGATTAGTAGTAACAACATGGATCTTAATAATTTCATTATCTGAAAGTTTTCTTTCTCTTACTTAGGCAAGAACTTTCACTCTATGCCTTCGTTTTTGTTGTGTCTGATGTGCCAGAATCACTGTTCTTACACTTTGTGGGCATTATTAAGGAAAATAAGGGTGACATGGATTAAGAGAGGGTGTTTTCATGCCATGTGATAACAGACACCCTGATCTGCTGTGTAACTGATGGGCAGGTGCTATATACTGGGAGGATACAGGGACAAGGGAATAATTACTGTCCTAGCCTAGCCTAGAAAACACACAAAGGTGAGCGATTCCACCATACCACTCAGAATAGCGTGGGATTTAAAACTTAATTGTTTGTGTCTGGAATCTTCTATTTACATGTTAACACTGCTGTTAACCATAAGTAATGGGTAAGAAAGGACCACGGTACTGTGTATACAGGCTGTAAATGAACAATCAACACAAAAGTTCTCTCTAAAGTGGGGCTCTGCAGACTTCTGAGCTCTGCGGGAAAATATTTAAGAAGGAATACAGGCCAGGACTGTAGCTTGCCTGGTGCAGTGCTCACCTAGCATGCAGGAAGCCCTGGGGTCTGTCGCCAACATGGGGTGAACTGGATGTGGTTGGGTTGGTGCATGCATGCATGCATGTGCGTGTCTGTGTTTGTGTATCTGTGTGTGTATGTGTCTGTGTCTGTGTGTGTCCATGGCAGGTACATCCCCATGTTGTCCTAAGCACTTTAAGGACTGACAAGGGTCACAGCAATCTTCAAGATTTTTGCCTCCAGCCTGACAGCATAAATCGTCAAAACTTGAGAACAGATAAGTTCTAAGTCCTATGGCAGAGGACCGCAGGACAGAGGTCGAGGTGGAGGCAGGAGGAAGGAGCGGGACTGTTTTCCACGTTCCCTTTAGTCTGCTTGTTTGAGCAGAAGCATCTAGAGCCACACTGCAGACTCTCTGCCTGCATGTCTTCTTGGATCCCGATTCCACTAAGCAAATGGCATCTATTTCTAAGCTGTGAGCCGTAAGCTCCAATTACATATTCAGATCTGCATAGCCCAGGGGAAATGAGTGAAAAAAACAGTTTTCAAGTTCAAGTTCATTTCTCAGTAAGACCCCTAGTATTTTCTGGCAAGACCAATAGCAGTTGAAACGGCACAAATGTTCTAGACACTCGTCCTTCCTTTTTCCATTCGCTCTTGCACCCTGCGGCTACCTCCTCCAGCATGGGTAGTAGGTGTGCAGAGTGGGTTGCTTCCATAAGGGAGCTGGTTCCCAGTTCTTGCTGGTGTTCCTGTTACAGCAGCAGATGGAGGCTGCTCCTTCTTGAACAGCAGCCCACCAGAAGCTGAGACAAACCTCTGCCAGGCCCTGATGCCTGAATTGTTACCCAAAGTCATCATGCGTTCACATAAGACACCTTCTTCAGAAGTCACCTTTAGAGGGAAAACCTACTTTTAGCACACAGAAGTGAGCCCCCAGTTCCCATTAATACCTTCTGATGTAAGCATCATCCTGACTTGGCAGGCTCGCCCTCAGCAGCAGTGCCCTGCGTGCCTCCTCCCTCCTCCTCCGCTATTCCGAAGCAGACGGGGAGTTTCACTCTTCCAGATGCTTTTGATGGCAGCCCTGTGGATCTGTGAGTGTAGAAAGATCTAGCAAGTTCCCGGGTATGGCTTTCATTCTCAGCATGGGTAGAAAATTCTGCCTGTTTGAACGGTGATCAACTCATCCTAGTTTATCATCTACCATTCTCAGATAGAATGCAGGATTCGACTTCCGGTCTCCAAGGTGCTGGCCAAACCTGCTCCCAACACTGGGTGCTGCCTCACAGGAACTCCGGGCATCTCAGGGAACGACTGTGAAACAGCCATTTCACGCTTTCAACTGCTGCTTTTTGTTTCATTTGTGTGCGTGTGCGTGTGTGTGTGTGTGTGTGTGTGTGTGTGTGTGTGTGCACCTGTGTATGCAGGTACACATACATACACGTGTGTGTGGAGGTGAGAGGTCAACCTCAGGGGTCACTGCTCATGAACTTGCTTTTCTGACACAGGGTCGCTTCCTGGCCCGGAGCTGTCCAGGAAGACCCCAGGGGCCTCCTGTGTCTGCCTCCTCAGCCCTGGGATTACAAAGGCACACTATCACGCGAGGCTTTTTAGTGGGCTCTGGGGAACTGACTACTTAGGTCTTCCAGCTTGTTTGGAAGGACTTGACTGAAGGAGCCCTCTTTCTAGCCTGAGTTCACTCCTTTTGTCTCTTCACAGAGAAATGAGTCTTTCCCATAACCAGAGGTTACCACAGCCTGACTATTCGTAGCTGTTTCTGGTTCATAAGCTCTGGGGTCTGTTAGGAAGAGTCATGTATTCACAAAGATATGACCTCAGTAATTGGAAACTTAATCAAAGGGGGTTTCCCCTTCAAAGCATCCATTCCAAGTCACTTTCCTGTCACCTGGCCCAGGCGTCACCCTTGTGAGTGAAGTTGTTACCTGACTCACTCATTTAAACCACTGTCGGGTACCATTTCAGATAAGCATAAGATCCTTGCTGTGAGAAGCTTGAATTAAACATCAAAAGATCACTCATCTTCTGTCTATGGTATAGGAATGGAGTAGAAAATAAAAGTCTCAGAAGTATCTTCGAGCATTTGAAGTACAGCAGCCTCTCATCTTCTGATGGGCAAATGTCTCCCCTCTGCTTGACTCCTGTGGCCCCTCAAATCTCATTTCAGATTAACCCTTAGCAAACAAGATTTTCTCTGCTTTTTGTAGTAACACATATTTCGTCTGAACATCATCAGATCAGAATTCAAATTTATCATTATATTTTATTTTCCAAGTAAAATATGACTTTCTGTTTGTTCTACAGTGCTGGTCACATCTGTCTATAATTATTGCATCTAACTTTGGGTACCTGGACACCTGTGTATGTTTCAGTAGTGCACGGAAAGTGTGGATACCGTGAATTACCTTCTTCACACTTGTTAGAGACGAGGTTCCCCTTCCTGAGTCATTCTGGCGTGAGGTCTGGCGATGCTCCAAAGAAACTTCAAGATCTCGCAGGGAGTTGAGGGTCATTTGAAACCTGAAACTATTCAAAACTCTCCTTTGAAACCAATCAGACTCCATTACATTTTGCAGTAGAAGAATGAGCATGTAGCCCAGGATAGCCTCAAGCTTACCACGAGGCTAAAAAGAGACCTAGAACTCCCGGTCCTTGTACCTCCTCCATCTCCCGAATGTTAAGATTACAGGTGCAGGGGCTGGAGAGATGCCCTAGTGGTTAAGAGCGCCGACTGCTCTTGCAGAGGACCCAGGTTCGATCCCTAGCACCCACATGGTGGCTGAGAGCCATCTGTAACTCCATTCCAGGAGAACTCCAGGTCCAGGGGAATCCAACACCCTCTTCTGACCTCTGAGGCCTTGCACAACATGGGTGCACAGACCTACATGCAGACAGTACATTCATACACATAAAAAAATAAATAAAAATTTAAAAAATGATTACAGGTGCCTACCACCATGCCAGGCTTAGAGCAAGGTTTACTGCAGTATTACATTTACAAACAAGCATGTTGATATTTTGGTCACATGGCTCAGCCATAAAAGTCTTCACAACTGGGGAAGGAAGAGGAAAAAGGAAAATCTCTACTCTGAGGTTCCAACCAGGAGTCTCCCTTTCCTTTTGACCACACCTGGTCCCAGGATGGCCTGAATTAGGTAGGTGTGACAGGGACACAGACATTCACCTCTCAACAGAATGTTCCCTGGCCATTGTGAGCAGATGTCTTGAATTTACTATGCCAAATGCCACAGGATGACTCCCCAGCATTTCCAGAGAACCTGAGAAGTGCAAGGAAAGCGGCAGAGAGCAGCTGCTGGGGTAGAGTGTGGTGGGGATGTATGGCACGGCCCCAGAGGAGGGAGGAGTGCCTTCCCAGTGAGGGGAGGAGTGAGCAGAGACTGGTGTGTGTGAGAGTGAGAGGACAGGGTGCTGGCCAGGTGTGCTTGAAGGAAGGTTTCCCCAGGTAGGAAGATCCCGCTGGCTGAAATAATCTGAGCTGATCCGGTGCCCTGGTAGAGATTCTGTGACCCTTGGGGTTCTGTGGGGTTTCTCCAGCTCTGCTGAGAATTTATCTACTGGGCAAAACTAAGCAAGTATGTTTTCATCAGCAAAATGTACATGTCCCAGTCAGCAAGACTTGAGGATAGAAAAGGAGAAGGAAGCAGAGTGGGACGACTGGTAGCCATAAGAAGGGGAGGAGCCAGGGCGAGGTTGAAGGGAATCTGAATACTGGAGAGAAACTAAACTGGTGGATAGGGAATGAAAATAGCTGGCAGGCGACAGCCGCTCTGTCTGTCACCTCTTCCTCCTTGAGGATATGACCACCACCACAAGCCAACCGAATCTCAGAACACCCACCCCATAAGTCCATCAGCTGGCCCCTGAGGGAAGAAGGACAGAGAGGAGAGCTCATTTCTAGGAAGCTTCCTGTGTGGGCTGAGTCACAGAAGATCCAGAGAAGACGGCTTGTTCCCTCCTCACCGCCTCTCCGTTCTCCACATGGAGGCTGGAGCTCCCCCCACGGAGCAACACGATTCACTCTTGATTTTTGCCAAAAGACCCTGTTCTGTCTCCCGCACCTCTCCTATCAAACTGAGAACTAAAATAATGAACCCAGCTCCATCAAGGAACGAATACCTGATAAATGATTTAATTTTCACATGTATTTCTGCTGATATAAGCTTCTCGTATGTGTGCAGTTCCACCACTGGGAATATTGCAGTCTGCACCTGAAGCAATGAACCAGTGGTTCCATCTAATAACAGGGAAGAAAAAGACCCCTGGCCATATTATTTTTTTTAATTTTTATGTGTATGAGTGCATTGTCTGCATGTATGTAAGTGTACCTGTGTCATGCAATGCCCGCAGAGGTCAGAAAAGGCATGTGGCAACTAAAAACTGTTAACTCTAGTTCCCTGGCCATGTTTTGAGGGTCATGTGGCTGACCATAGCTCCCCTTTGGTCTTTTAATTTGTTTTGTAGTTAGTTTATTTGTGTGTCTACATGTTTGCTTATTTATGTGTATATACATGTTTGCTTTGTGTGTATGCATCTATGCACTTTCATGTGGAAGCCAGGGGTCAATGTTGAGTACCTTCCTCAGTCACTCTCCACGCTGTATTTTTCGGTTGTTTAGTTTTTGAGTCTGAGTCTTACTATGTAGTCTTGGCTGGTCTGGAATTCACTATGTAGACCAAGATGGCCTGGAATTCTCAGAGGTCCAGCTACCTCTGCCTCCTGAGAGCTGGATTAAAGGCACGAGCTACCACACCCAGCCAACATTATATATAGAGAGGCAGGGTCTCTCATCAACTAGGGCACTAGTAGATCACCAATCTACTAGACTGTGTGGCTAGCAAGTCCTAGGGGTCCGCCTGTCTCTGCCCCCAACCCCCCCACCCCCCCACCCCCCGACCCCCCGTGCTGGGAATACAGAAGCATGTTGGCTAGCTTCAGTTTTCTACTTGACACATCTGGGTAGAGGGAGCCTCGGTGGAGAAATTTCCTCCATTGGATTGGCCTATGACCATGTCTGTGGGATATTTTCTTGATTGTTGAGTAATGGAAGAGGGCCTAGGCCACTGTGGACCCTGCCACCCCTGGGCAGGTTGGCCTCTGTTGTATAAGAAAGCAGGCTGAGCACAGGCCTGAGGAGCCGGCCAGGAAGCAGCCTTCTTCCCTGGTCTGAGCTTCTGCTTTCGCCTCCAGTTTCCAGCTTGAGCTCTGCCCTGACCTCCCTCATTGAAGGAGTGCGTATAAGCGGAAATAAAGCCTTTTCTCTTGAGTTGGCTTTGGTTATGGCGTTTATCAAACAACAGACACCAAACTCGGACAAGAGGCGCACCACTACACCTGGCTTCAAATCAAACAAGAACCTTACTCTCTGAGCCATCTCTCCAGCTACATTCCTTCTCTCTTTTAAGAAAGACCCTCTCTTTTCTGGAATGAGAATTGTTAGACTGGTCATTTTTTAATATTCCACATCTGCCTGTCTTAGTACGGTAAGAGCGCTCCAACGTGGTGCTTTCTAGGAAGACTGCAAAGGTTGTCTGTGGAACCTGTATCGGCACCTGCCACTCTTCTACTGCAGGTGTCCACCCGGTAGTGATTTTGCTTGCTAGGAAACAGGTACATCATTTTGGAGAGAACATCAGAGGTCTGTGCTTGACCACCTCTGTCTGTGTTGCTCAGAAGCTCAATTCAGGTTCTCAAGGCAGAGGGGGACACTCACATCATTCTAAGTTTGGGGGCATTTATTAATTTTCATGTATTTTCACAAACATTCTTTTAGCTGATCCCCCCAAGAACCCAAGAGATAAATATAAAGGACTTCTCTTTGCTGATGAGAAGAAATCTAATACTCAAAAAACACAATAAAGTATTCATCAGCCAGGGCTCCATAGCAGAGCTCCACAGCCTGGGTCACTTAAACAGCAAAGCACGGCCTCTCCATTGCCTTCCTCCAGATGCTCCCCAGTGCAGGACAAAGATGAAGGGAATTCTGAGAACATGAATCAGGGCGGCCCTGGGGAATTTGCCTGTCTGGGTCTTGCTGGGGGGAACAAGACACTTCCACATCCATCCAGCCTTCCATCAGCCACCTTTGACCAACACTAAAAGCCGGTTTCCAAGAGGAGGGAAGACTCACTGCTCTCCTATTAGTCCTTACTCCTCCTCAGCGTGGTGTTAGCCATTGGGAGCTGTAATTGCAGACATCACCCAAGGACTCTAGATATAAATTTCACAAAGGGCAAGACCTTCCATTATGAGTGGGAAGATGGCTTTAATTAAAAAAAATCAATATATTGTTCCCTATCACTACAGTCCCATGTCAGGGGCAGAAATCAATCCTTTTCATAGGAAAATGCTTGCATTCACACTAAGATGGTCTATGACACATGCGTCATTGAAGGAAGTGGACAGGGTCTGACAAGGACTGGAGGGGTCCAGCCCTGGGTAGTTCTTATTTCTCTATAGTGGGAAGGAGATCTCTCGTATACAGATTTTTCTCTCTGTTCTTCCCCTTGGTCAAATGAAAACAAGAAAAAGGAAAGGTCGATCCATACTCTCTTATTCCTGATAGCAAAATTTTACCACAGGTTCTGTTGCGCAAGCGCCTGGGGAATCCAGTGTTAAAGGGCTCCATTTTAAGAGATAACTTACTTATTCATGTAAGAAATTGTCTTTGGTTTTAATCAGAGGCGAGGGTTCTCTTCCCTCGCCCCCCTCCCCTGAGAAACTGCAGCAAATGGAGGCCGTGTGGACCGTCACATATTACCGAAACAGACTCTCGACGGCATCGAATTCCCAGAGGCGACATTCCATTTCCTGCACAACATAATAGTAATGATCTTATGAAGAAATTTTGCTTTTATGGAAACGGTTTATTTCTGAGAACATTCGAATGTCAGGCTAAGCGTGAAGCTTCTCTAATAAAGGAGTAAACGAAAACAAGGGTCCTAATTAAAAACATTGTTTAAGGAGACACTTTCAAGATAAAAGAAAATCACACTTTACACGGAAGACTTAATCATGTATATTGCTGAAAAAACACCAGCAGATTATTCAAGCCAATTTCCCTGGCTACAGCTCTCCATGCAACTAAGGCTCCTCATGCTCGGTGCCTCCTCACTGCGGGATACGCTCTTTAAAGCCAATGTGAACTTCAGGGCTGAGGGAGAGACACACATGTGAAATATCACCCTTTGTGTCTTTCTCGTTTCTCTGTCTTGCAAGATGGTAGGGTCTCACTGTCTGTCAGCACTGGGCAGTTTGATCACCTTTGTGTAGTCAGCTGTGACAGGCCCAGGTACTGCTGCTTGAGTCTCCCACATGCACAGAGGTGACGACCTCAGAGATGCTGTACTGATCCTCACTGGGGACAGTAGGCATGTCTTTGCCCATATGTGGGAAGACCTGGTGGCTTGCCAGGCTCGTGTGCCAAATGCGTGCCAATGTCTGCTCTGCCTGAGGGAGCCAGACTCTCCCAGAGGATATTTTTGGTGGTGTTAGAGCACCTTATGGTCACTGCTAGAGAGACAGACAGAACTGTACTTTGGATCCCATGTCCCCAAAGGTTAACATGTTACCGGTTTGGTCTTGTGCTTGGCACTATTGGCAGGCAGTGCTCATTTAAGAGATGGGCCAGATAAGAGTGGAGATGCACACCTGGAATCCCCGCACTAGGGAGGCCCAGGCAGAAGGTCATGCTTCTGAGACCATCCTGGACTACATAAAGACATTCTGCCTCGAAAAAAAGTAAACTTTTGAACTGGGCATGGTGGCCCATACCTTTAATCCCAGCATTCTGGAGGTAGAGGCAGGAGGATCTCTATAAGTTGAGGGTCAACTTGATCTACTGGAGTTACAAAGAGACCCTGTCTCAAAATAATTAAAAGAATTAGTGTATTAATTAATTAAATGTTTTTAAAAGACTTGGGACCTAGCAGGAGGCATTCAGTCCCTGGTTTGTGTCTTTGAAGGGGACTGTGCTCTCTCCCTCTGTTTCTGCTTCCTCACCAGGAAGGAAATGGTTTTGCTCCAGCATACACTTTCACCCAACAGTCCACTGCACCCCAGGCACAGAGCAAATAGGTCACGACTGGAACTTTCGAAACCATGAACCAAGATATACCTTCACACTTCATAAATTGATGATGCCAGATATTATTATAGTAACAGAAAACTGACTAAAACAGATGGAATGCTTACAATTGAGAAATCTGTGGAGAACTCTGTCAAGAGACTAATTATACAAAGTGTGGTCACATAAGAGAATCCCCCAAGTGGAAGTGAATTCTACAGTGGCAGGTGTCACAGCAGAGCAGAGAGGCAACCATCTCCTTGCTTGCATGATTTACAAAGGAGAGAGACAGAGAAGGAAAGAGAGAGAGAGAGAGAGAGAGAGAGAGAGACAGAGAGAGAGACAGAGACAGAGAGAGAGAGAGCGAGAGAGAAAGAGAGAGAGAGAGAGAGAGAGAGAGAGAGAGAGAGAGAGAGAGCCCTATAGGATCCTGGCATCTCATGTCCACTGTGAAGGAAATAAATTTTGTTAGTTCAGACTTTCTTTTTTTTTTAACATTTTTTTTATTGATGCTTTGTGCATTTTCATACATTCATTTTCCAATTTTCAGTTCAGGCTATTTCCCTTTCCCTTCCCCCACACCCCCACCCCATCCCAGATCATGCATTCTCGCCATAACTGTCCTGCATCTTTCTCTCAGTTTTTTTTTTTCATTTTTAGCTATAAGTGATAATCCAGAGTACCAAGCATCCTTCATGTAAAAACCAATTTTGCAGGCGTTGTGCCCAAACCCACCCACACAGCCCCACCATCCAGTGGGGGGTGAGGGGGTGTATGTTCATCAAGTTGATCAAATGAGTGGTCCAGGCTACCTGCTGTAGTTTCACAATTCCCCCCAATCGCAGCCCTTACCTTTACCCTGCCCCCTCTTCCACAGATTGTTCCCTAGGCTTAGAAAAGGGGCACACTGTGGATGAGACCGCAACAAACCAGTCCACTCTCTCTGGAGCTTTTTTTTTTTTTTTTTTTTTTTTTTTTTTTTTTTTTTTTTTTTTTTTTTTTTTTTTTTTTTTCTCGTGGACTCTGGTCATTCTGGCTGTTTCCTTTCATGGGTGACAGTTTGTCCAGGAATAATTTTTCAATCCTAAAACTGTGGTAATTGGCACTAGGCCTCCACCGATGAGGATACCATTCGTCGTTTGTTTTTTCTGGGACTGTGTTATTCACTCAGCATGATGTCCTCTAGCTCCAGCCATTTTCTGCCAAAGCTCGTTCTGTCGTCTTTCTTTACTGCTGCATCGAACTCCCTTGTGTAGATGTAACCCACATTTTCTCTATTCCACTAGTCAGTTGAGGGGCATTTAGGTTGGTTCCAGCTCTTTGCTATTGTGAAGAGAACTGAAATTAAACATGGCTGTGCATGTATCTCTGTGGTGGGTAAGCTTGAGGGTTACATGCCCAGGAGTGGTATGGCTGGGTCGGGTGGCAAGTTCATCCAAGTCTTCCCCAAGGGTCTCCACACTGCTTTCCATAGTGGGCTGTACGGAGTTTACATTCCACCAGCAGTGGATGAGTGTTCCCCTTTCCCCCACAACCTCTCAGCACTTGGTATCATTTGTTTTCTTGATCCTAGCCCGTCTTATGGAGTAAGATGATATCTTTAAAGTGGTTTTGATTTGCATTTCCTTAATGATCGTGATTGTTGAGCCACGTTCTTGAGGTTGTTTATCAGAAATCTCTAATTCCTCGCTTGGGAAGTCTCTGCTCAGCCCTTTACTCCATATTTTGAGCTGGGTAGTTTTGGTTTACTTTTTTTTATTTGTTTTTTGAGTAGTTTATTATATCTGGCAATTCATGGCTTTGTCAGATGTATCTGCAGGAAGGTTTCCTCCCACTCTGTTGGGATTTCTCTTCACTTCCTTGATTTGTTCTTTTGATGTACAAGAAGCTTTTGAGTTTGATGAGGTCCCATTTGTCAATTGTGACCTTAAGTCTTGACCAGCTGCTGTCTGATTTAGGAAGTCTTTTCCTACGCCTATGTCTTGTATTCTGCTGCCAACTTTTTTCTTCTATCACCTTCAGCGTTGGGGTTTCACGTGAGGTCTTTATCCATCTGGAATTGAACTTTTGCTTACAGGGGGAGAGGTAGGGGTTTTAATTTCATCTTTACAAGTGGTGATCCAGTTTTGCCAACACCACTTGCTGAAGATGCTGTCTTTTCTCCATTTGGTCTTCTTGCCTTGTCAACTATGAGATGGCTGAATTGTATGTGCTCAGATTTGACTTCGGTTTGTTCCATTGGTCAACCGGTCTGTTTTTGTTGCCAGTACCAGGGCTGTTTTTATGACTATAGCCCTGTAGATAGTTTAAAATCTTGTATAGAGATCCCTCCTGTGTAGATCTTTTAACTCAGGATTGATTTGGCTATTCGGGGTCTTTTTTTCTCCAAATTGAATTTAAGAACTTTTGTTTCCAAGCCTGTGAAGAAACTCTTGGGGATTTTGATTGGGATTGCATTAAATCTATACAAGAGTTTTGGTAAAATGGACATTTTTACAATGTTAATTTTCCCAATCCATGAGCATGGGAGGTTTTTCCATCTTCTGAGGTCTTCTTCAATTTCTTTCTTTAAGGGTTTAAAATTTTTGTTGTAGAGGTCTTTGGTGTCTTTGGTTAGGTTTGTTCCTAGGTATCTTATTGTTTTTGAGGCTATTGTGAGTGGGAAGGTCTCTTTGAATTCTTTCTCCAGTTGCTTGTTCTTGGTGTAAAGAAAGGCCATTGATTTTTTAAGGTTAATTTTGTATCCTGCCACTTTGCTGAAGCTGTTAATCGTTTCTAGGAGTTTTCTGGTGGAGTTTTTTGCATCTCTTAAGTAAACAATCATATCATCAGCAAATAGGGATAGTTTGACTTCCTCTTTTCCAATTAGTACTCCTTTAATATCCTTTTCTTGCCTTATTGCTCTAGCAAGTGTTTCAAGCACTATATTGAAGAGGAGTGGTGATAGGGGGCAGCCTTGCCGAGTTCCTACCTTTAAAGGGAATGTTTCCGTCATTTCCCCATTTAGGATGATATTGGCTGTGGGTTTCCTGTATATGGCTTTGATTACATTGAGGAATGATCCCTCCAATCCAATTCCTTCTAGGACTTTAAGCATGAAGGGATGCTGGATTTTGTCAAAGGCTTTTTCAGCATCAATCGAGATGATGGTGAAAGACTTTCATTCTTCTCTTTGGTCACCTCTCAGCCCTCCTGTTGTCCAGGCTCAACTGGAAACCAGATGACAGTCACAGTTCAGCTTCCTAGCACACATTGCATGGTGCAGAAGGGGCAGGGGCATGTCTAGCAGTGACAGAGTCAGGTTACCAAAATGAGGAGCAAAGCCTGCTACTGGGCTCAGCAGTACAGTGTTTCTGATAACGTCCTGCAAAGATTTTCCTGTGGAGTTTCGAGTGGCTGGAGAAGGCTGGGCTGAGTGGGTAGGTTGACCCAGAGCCAGGAAGCAGGACTTTTCAGTTAAGTGCCTGCTCCACAAGTATGAACACTGGGTTTGGTTCAGTGCCCAGAACCCTCGTGGAAATCCCAGTGTGCAGGCACATGCTTATAATTCCAGCACTGGGGAGGTAGCAGCAGGCTGATCTCTGAGGTTTGCTGGCCAGACAAACCAGTGTAGTCAGTGAATGGCAGACAATCAGAGGCCTTGGATCAAATAAAAACAATGCGATGGGGCCCAAGGAATGATTCCCAAGATTGTTCTTTGGCCTCCACATCATGCATACATACGTGTACATGCACCTCCCCCCCACCACACACACACACAAATACACACAGGATAAGAGAACTGTGGCTGGACAGGCAAGGAGAGAGAAAGTGAAAGTCAGCAATGGGGATCAGAAGCTGAAGGAACCACTGAAGTGCAGATGAAGGAGTGATGTTCCTGGGGAGCTGAGGAGCTGGGATCCAGATGCTTCTTCCGGGGATACAGGAAGGAAGGGGGGAAAGAACGAAGCAGAAGACTGTCTGGAGACGAGGAGTAGATGCCAGGGACATCAGAGTTTTCTCCTGGAAATACAGGCAAGGATATCAGGATGGAAAGGGTTGGGGAGTGTTGAAGGAGACCTCCAAAGAGCCAGCAGGAGGTTTGTTGTCAAACAGCATACTTGTGCATCAATGTTTATTGCAGTACTATTCACAATAGTTTAAGTTATAGACCCAACCTAGGTGTCCAACAAACAGAGGAATGGATAAGGATAATATATACACAAAGGAAAGTTTTTCAGCCGTTAAAGACAAAGGGAGTTATGTCATCTGCAGAAAAATGGATGCGACTGGAGATGATCATATTTGTGTGAATTAAACCAGTTCCAGAAAAACAAATATTGTATATGTTCTCTCTCCCTCTTTCTCTCTTTCTCTCCCTCTTTCTCTTGTGGATACAAAGAGATTCATAAACATAAAATAGTGTGTGTGTGGTGTGGTGTGTGTGTGTGTGTGTGTGTGTGTGTATCTGGCCATGAAAGTAGAAGTAAAGTTGTCTAGGAAACCAAAGTGGACCAATGGGGGATGAGTAAGGAAGGGAATTGGGGGAGGGCCTTGAGAAATCTGTTAACATCCAACATACACATACACGAAAGCTCAACAAACAAACCAAGGGTCACCTGACTCAGGAGGAAAGGATGGAACTTCAGGAACTGGGTTCTGTGTCTTTTGTTTGCTATGTAGGGGAAGGTTGCAGGAAGCTGGACTCTGGAGTTGGGACTCTGAAATTCAGCCAATAGAAATAAGGATGATTTAGCATAGAAGGATGTTGATAAGAAATGTATGATAAATAATTAGTTTAAAGTGGAATAAGGAGAGAAATCAAAGCAGGAAAAGAGTAGCCGATGTGATATGATGAGGGATGTCCCTCATAGGTTCATGTATTTCAACATCTGGTTTCCAATTAGTGGTGCTGTTCGTAGAGATTATAGAACCTTTAGCAAGTGGAGATTGCAGGAGGAAGTACTTTCTGTATGTGAATGAAATGTGATCACTGCCAGGCTGACCGTATGCTTCTGCTGCCATGCCTTCCCCCACCATGATGGACTGTATCCCTCCAAACTACAAGCCCAAATAAGCCCTTCTTTACGTTGTTTTCATTGGGGTGTTTCATCACAGCAGCAGAAAAGTAGCTAATATACTAAAGTAGTTCAGACAACCTGGAAAACATGAGTAGACAAACAGATCTTCAATTGATGCCAGATTAAGAGAACGTGGAAGAACAGAAGGTGAGACGTTAGAGTTTGTGATCTGAGGAGATGATAACTCAGTAGTGTGGTCATGAGTCAGGCGTCGTGGTCATTTTAATCTGTTTTGAACAGTTTATTAAGGCTCTGGTGGAAGATCAAGCTAGGATTGCTAGCCCAAGGAAGTGGGAAGCAGGGTAAAGACTTAGTGTGACCCTTTCTGTAAGGAAATAGGAAGCTAGAGAAGAGGGAGAAACTGACCTGTATAGAACAAGTGGACTTCTCAGGGCACATGAGAGGGTACCTCCCTGTGGACCCTGCTGGAGACGGGCACCCCTTCATGGCCCAGGGTCTAGAAGAAGGTCTCTCACAGATTAGAGAGTTTTATGTTTTCCTCCCTTCAGGAGTTTGTAGTTGACTTTGGGTCATATCAGCAAGGCAGGTGCAGGATGGGTCCCACCATTTCTGGAAGGGCTGTAGTCATGTGAGATACCACACTGCAGGAAGAAGGTTAGGGGAGGCAACCACTCGAGGAGCACTCAGGACCTAATATTTCTCCAGGAGTTTCCAGATGCTAGCTGGAGAAGATGCTGGCCCCATAGGGCTGAGGGTCCTCTGCCTTTGACCATGAATGTGCCCAGTGCCTATGAGTAGTGGTCATAACTGACAGTAAGGAAGGGGGTATCAGGTAAGGGAGAGACGGGAAGGCATGGAAACATGCGTAGAGGTTGCTAGAGAAGGCACACTTTTAACACTGTGAAACTTCAGCCAGAGGCCAACCACTTAGCTCAGAGTCTTGGGTGAGATGCCTTTGGAAACTCAGCATAACACCAGGGCCTTCCAACGTGCAAGGCTCAGACTCCTCCTGGCTCATGCCTGGACTTGAGTGTACAGTGTGCTTGGTTCCTCTGGCCAGTAGAACTATACTTGGAAGGGGAATCTGAGCATTCCCAGAAACAGTTTAACAGCTTCAATCTGGAATTTGCTGGTTTTAAAACACGGAATTTGTCCTGGCACTAGGGACAGCATCCGGCCATCTCTCTACTCTCGAGCATGCAAAGAATTTAATCCAGAGTTTCAAGGCTGTCACCATTTCTTCTTGAGTTCCTTTTTCTTTAGAGGGGTTAGTGGGGGAAAGTAATCAAAACATTTCTTTAATTAGAAGAAGCCTAAAATAAGAGAGGGGGATCAAGACTTAATTGCTATATATTTTTTGTTTTGCAAAATGTGTAATCAATTAAATGCAGTTGGGCAGTGCTTGAAGAAATTAATAAACAGAGGGCGAGGGGAATGGGAGGCAGAAAGAAGGGACTGTTCCCAAGCTGAGATTTTGTTTGCCAAGTTTCAACAAAGAGAAAAGCTTAGCTGGGAAGGAGAAATGCTTGAGAGCCAGGATTTAGAATAATAATGCAAAGAGAAAGCCCACTGGGGTGGGCTGAGGAGACCCTCATAAGGCAGCTCATGCTAGACAGGTGCTGGCAACATCTGTAATGAGACTATCCATGATAAAAAGCTCCTCAGACCTTAATCCACACTATATTACATTCATAAACACATCTCTGCCCTCCTCCCTCTGAGATCCAGGAGTAAGTAATGTGCCATCAAGCCCACATCTCTGCTTCCCGCAGAAGAAATTTGAAAGTTAAAACTTTTTAAAGTTCACCTTCCACTATTGCATTATTCCCAAGAGAATGCCAAAGACAGACATGAGGACAGCTCCAAAGTCACCCAGTAGGAAAAGCATGTGTCCAGCCATCCATGCCAACCTACTAAGAACTCTGGGTGCACTGGAGTTCTACAAAAATACAAATACATGAGGAATTTTAATTCAGCGCAAATGTAGTCAATATAATACAAATGCTCATGTTTGGAAAATGGAATCGGATTCTCTTTCCCCTCTCCCTCCTCCTTTCTTCCTCCCCTCCTTCCTCTTCCTTCTCTTCATCCCCATCCTGGTTCCTCTCTCCAGATCTCTTGTTCCTCCAGTGCCCCATCTTACTGTTTCATCTCTCCTGACCCTCTTTCTCTTCATCTTCCTTAGATGCTTTTTCTTCCTTCTCAACTTCTCTTCTTCCTTTTTCTCTCCTCTCCTCTTTTCCTTCTCTTTCTCTTTTCTCTTTATTTATTATTTATGCATTCATTCATCCATCCATCCCCAAACAGAAATGCAACACAAAAAAGAACAGAAACTCAAAATACAGAAAAACTCTAGAAAGCGTGTGTGTTGTCACTTAGTTTCATGGTCTTTGACAAAAGTGGGTAGTAAATAGATATTCTCTTATCTTTTCACTTCAATTTTCTTATCTCTTAGACATTTCTATAAAATTAAGCTTGCCCAGTTCAAGTTTTAGATTCTAGCACACAGCTCTTCCTAAAAACAACAGGAGATGACTGAATTTCACAGTGTTGTGCCATTCATCTTACAGAAGATGCAGAGGGTCTTGCTTCCTTTTACGATCTCCCTTTCGATTCCTTTTCTCATGTATTCTTCTAGTGTATACACCCCTCATCTACTGAACCCCAGAAGATGCTTGGTGCAGGTGATACAGGTGAGTGAGACCATTTCTTTGAAAGGGACTTGAAAGTACCAAGAAAACAAACATGTGTCATCTGTTACAAGTTTCCCAAGATGCTCTGACACAATGGGACTCCAGGAGGAAAAGGTCACAGGAAAGGCAGGAGACTTTGGGGGAGCCCTTGATGGAGTTGATAACATTTGTGACAAATTTGAAGGATAGGCTGAAGCATGCAGGATGAGAAAGGAAGAATTCATATTAGGTGAGGGGAATCATGGGAACCAGATTTAAGAATTAGTCTGACAGGTCTGGGGAAAGTAAGTGTCTGATAGCCAAATCAGGAAGGGAATCCAGAGTTGGTGGAAAAGGGCTGCAAAAGTCTAAGAAGCAAAGACCCAATGCAAGAAGCTTCCTTCCAGCCTCAAAGGGCTAGAATGGCAATGGATGTGGTGAGAAAGCCGACCATGGCTCACTGAAAATTCTCTGCATCAGTAGCTGGAACTTCATGTCATCACAATGATTCACATTACCTTTCCTGGGGCACTTTAAAAAATAAATGTATATAAAAAATAAACGTATGTTTAAAGATTGAGGAGCCGAGAGATGGTGCTGAGATTATTTAAAGTCATTATTCAGTTTATCGATCACCTGTATTGGAAGATTTCAAGAAACTGATAAATTAAAAACTCTATTATTTCACATTAATCAACATGATAATTTTGTAGTGCAAATAGTTTATGTAATTTTCCAAATCAATATGGGTTTAAAAAAAACTAGAAGTTGGTTGTTCTGAAGTAACCATATAGAAAATATTTTTTGCTGGGGCTGGAGAGATGGCTCAGCAGTTAAGAGCACCGACTGCTTTTGCAGAGGACCCGGGTTCAATTCCCAGCACCCACATGGCAGCTAAGAACCGTCTTTAACCTCCAGTTTCCAGGGAATCCGAAGCCCTCTTCTGACCTCCCTGGCATTGCATGACACAGGTGCACCAACCTACATGCAGACAGTACACTCATACACACACAAAAAAATAAAAAAATAATAAGAAAATATTTTTTTGCCTGGTGAAATGGAGGATACTGATGAATGTAACCATAATAATGAAAATAGCCTAACAGTAGTGCATCTCTGAGAAAGATTACATAAATTACATAGAGATAGATAGATGTGCACGCCTCTGTTCCTATACTCTGTTACCTTTTTTTAAAAAGAAATAGAGCTAATCAAACCAGCAAAACACAGGAGCTTGATAATCCAATCCTTATTTACTGAAAAGAAAATTGAATCCTGCATAAGTCAACTAATGTTTTATTTTCAATGCCCACAGAGCAAATGATCCCTACTCCACCTGCACTTAATGGTGCAACTCCCTGGGGGATTGCCTTTCTATTTAAATTTCCTGAGAACCCAAGGCCTAGGTCCATAGTGTGCTGGGAATATGCACTTTGCTATAATCACAAATGTAGCCACTCAACTGGGAACGGCTATTTGGCTTCATTGTAGCTACTATGTATATGTCTACTAAGGGGAAATCTGGAGCATTTTGACCCAAAATCTGATTCTGTGTTTTAATGGACATGAACTCACTTGCATTTACACTTCAAAATGTGCTCCTGGACCTGGGACTGTTCAGTCAATAAAATGCTTGAGTTTGATCTGCAGAGCCCATGTGAAGAAGCCAAGCTTGGTGATATGTACTCGGAATCCTAGCACTGGGGAGGTGAAGAGAGGTGGATCCTTAGGGTACTCTGGCCAGTCATTCCAGCCTCCTTGGCCAGCCCCAGGCCAATGAGAGACTCCATCTCAAAAACTGACACTGGAAGTTGACCTCTGGCCTCCACATGCATGAACACATGTGCATGTATGCTTCCACATACATGTAGACCACATATATGTACCATACACATTCTGGAACACACAATGTTATTTATGTCTTTTTTTACATGTAAATCCTCTGTGTTATCAGTGCAGGCATGAGCCTAGGCCCTGGAACAGGTCCCAGGTCCACAACTATCCTTGGCCCACCTTCCATTTACCAGCCCGTCTGTTGCCAGGTCTGAATGAATTCAGAAAAGAGATTACCTAGTATCATTTTGGCTTATGGGCAGTTTTTTTTTTCAGGAGCACCAAACAACTCCAGCCAGCACATCAACTGGCCTAGACCACCTGGGGGTTAATTTATTAGGACAAACCTGCTGGTAGGAAGAATGTTCTAGCTCTTTCTTACAAAGGCAGAAGACTGGAGGTCTCCACTCAGAGGTTCCTAACTCAGTCATAGCTCAGCCTCTATAAAGTCTAGACGTTTTGCCTGGATGCTGGCTAGTTGGAAAAGATAAAACACATTCTCGCACAAATCTAGACTATTTCGAATAGAATCTCTGTAAGCAGCTCTAGAAATGTTCCAGGTAGTTTATTGTGTGTACTAAAGTTTGAGGATAACTACTGTCTTCAACCCCAGAGAAGGTTGTAGCAGACATAATGACAGATGGGTTCTCTGGGGTTCAGTGTCATCTCTGCCTAGAGGAAGCACTATAGTTCATGTCACTAGAATGAGCATTCCCATGGTGCAACTCACACCAATCTGCCAACACTCAGCCTGATTATGGGTCATCTGTTCTATACCATGTTAGCAGTGGTTGCCAGGAAGGAACTCAACTCTCCCAAGTGTCTCAGTACAGTTACTTGCATGAAAAAGCCAAATATTTCATCATTAACCATTTTGAAAATAGATCATGATACTCATGCACCCAAGTGATCTTTCCCAAGCTTTTTGATAACAGGAGTCACCAGGACTTATGGGTAGGATGGAGTGAGACTTTTACCAAGTGCTCTGGACTGCCTGTCTGTATCCATGTGGAAACTTTTTGCCTGTGTGATGGTGTGGTCATCACTTTTGTCACTGCTATGACAAAATACCTGACAAAAGCAATTTCAGAGAAGAGGCCCTTATTTTGGCTCACAGTTTGAGAGTCCCGTTCATCACATCAGGGCAATGGGAGATGGCTGGTCATGAGGCATTCACAGCCAGGAAGCAAGCAGGGAGATGAATGTTAGTGCTCAGCTCACTTTCCTCTTTCTGCTCAGTCTGAGCCTTCTGCCCTGAGATGATACCCCCACATTTATGATGGCTCTTCTCACCTCAGTCAGTCGAATCTAGAAATGCCCTCATAGACACGCCCAGAGGTGAGTCTCTTAGATGAGTCCAGATCCTGTCAAGTTGATAAAAATTAAACACCACAGATGGTATTAACCACCGGAGCTTTTGGGAAGGTACAAGGAGAGAGCCCTCATCAACGGGATCAGGGCCCAAATGAAGGAGATCTGAAGGAATTTGTCCTGTCTACCATGTGTGGAGACAGATAGAAGGTGCCATCTATAAACAGACACAAGACCTAAACCTGCCTGAACCTTGATTTTGGCCTTTCCACCTCCAGAACAGTGAGGAATACATGTCTGTTATTTACACACTTCCTAGCATAGCCTTAGTTTTTAAAAATAACACCCCAAGCTTAGTAATCCACCAGGAGACAGACATTATGAGGTTCAATTAATTAAAGCTTGGGGAATGCCTGGAGTAGAGTTTTGGATTAGCATTTGATATTATTATTTATTTGTAATATGCAATTTAAGAACTTTCACTGTAATGGGGAAAATTTAGAAACACCCATTTAATTGGAGGATGAAGAGCTGGTTGTGGGGGGCTAGGGAAGGACTGCAGCCTTTCCCTGACCAACACCAGCACAGAAAGGTAATCCAAAAGTCTTAGCTCCTGGTTCAAGGATTTCTGAGGGTCTTTTTTTATTCTATTTTTTATTTTTGAGACAGGGTCTCCCTATAGCCCCAGATGGCCTGGAACTCACTCTGTAGACCAGGCTGGCCTTGAACTCACAGAGATCCACCTGCTTTTGCCTCCCCAGTGCTAGAATTAAAGGCATGCGCTACCACGCCCTAGTTAGAAACAGTTTTTCGTTGCCATGTGGGTGCTGGGAATTGAACCCGGGTCCTCTGCAAGAGCAGTCAGTGCTCTTAACCGCTGAGCCATCTCAAGGTTCTTAAATGGGCCCATTGATGACCTACTTGGCACCAGCAGAAGGCCAGACGCACAAGCCCTAACAGCCCCCCCTCCTACCGTGACGACCAGAAACTCACACGTGCGAAGATGTCAGTGATGATCAGTACTTTTATCAGTTAACAGCCTTGGGAATGCCTGGAGTTTGAAGCTAAGGCAATTCTTTAATTCCAAATCAGCACTTGCTAATTTACTAATTTATTAACTTGAGGAAGCGGTCTTTCTGTGTGATGCTGGCCTCCTGACAACAGAGCTGAGATCTGGCAGGGATTTATTTCTGACAACACCGGGGACGAAAAGGCATGAGATATTTCTGAAGAATAATAAAAAATGGATTAAAGGGAAGAGAAATAATTTATCACGTCCAGATGCGCACCACCAAATGATGTAGCTTAGCAGCCTGCCGGTGAAAAAGAAGACCCTGTGAAGGTGTCTTGTCCAATGCCAATTTGTGAAGACCAGGGCCCAGGTGTCTGATGAGCTATCGGGTGTGGCAGCTTTCATCAAAACCACAGGATGAAAGCAACAGTCAAGAAATTTCCGCCATTCTGATTGGCTTGGAAACCTTGATGAGATGAGAAGGCCAAAGAAAGCTGGACAGCTCTTTGTTGAGAACCAAAGGCTACATGACTGTCAGGGGCTGCTGAGGAGTTTCAAGGCTGCTGGATGACTTGAAAGTCTTCTGCAAGCTCCTCTCTGTGGGAGAAGATGGGAAAGGCAAGCCTCAACACAGAGGGAATCTGGACTGAGGTATGACTTAAGACTTCCAGAATCTTCCAAGGAAGAACAAATTTACAAAGAACACTTAAAGGTGCTCAATCTGTGTGCTAAAGAGGAACTAGTCAACAAGTTTTACTTTCATAGTGGGTTTAAATGTTTTATTCAGGTTTTACTTTTAAAGGCCAGGAAAATGTGTCGTGATTTTTAGGAAGATTTACAATTAAAATAGTTTCATTTTCTTCCCATTTTGTGACTTGATTTTCACACTCTTGGAGGTGCCCTTTGATGAACAGAAGTTATTAATTTTAATGTAGTCTGATTTGTTCTTTGTCTTTATAGTTTTTTTTTTTCTTGCTTGCTTCAAAAAAAATGTTTCTGTACTTTAAGGTCAGGAAAATAGCTTACACTGTTGTGTTAGTTACTTTTCTTGTCTCTAAAATACATGAAAACAGCAACTTCAAGGCAGGAGAGTTCACTTTGGCTCACAGTTTGAGAGGAGACAGTCCATACTGACAGCAAGGCTGAGCAGGAACAGCTTGCACCTGTGCTGGAAGGCGTGAGAGGCGGCTCACTCACACATCTACAACTCAGAAAGCAGATCTGAGCTAAGACCTGGCCCTTCCATAGCCCTGAAAGCAGCCTGTCCCTTACACCAGCTAAGCATTGTTTCCTAGAGTTCCACAACCTCCCCAAACAGCACCATCCATTGGAGGCCGAGTGTTCCTACACCCTAGAGTGTGGGGAACAGTTCACATCCAAACCACAGCCACGATCTCCACTGTTGTGGTTTTTACACATTGATCTAAGCCCACTTGGCACTGTTTTTTTGTTATGTTTTGTTTGTTTTACTGATGGACTGTCTGTCCCGAGCCTGTAACATTCCATTCTCCAGATCTCTGAGGGTGTGCTGCATAACCTGTCTGGGTCTCCTGAATTTCCCATTTTGTTTCACTGGTCTATGTTCATTCTTGGACCAGTTCCACTCTGTTTATTGCTGTGCCTTCCTGTGAGCCCTGATATGTGCCCTGCCTTCTCTTGCTCTTCCTCCTTCCTCTCTCCTTCTCTTCTGTATTCCTTTTCCAAATTGTCATGACTGTTGTTTACCTTCTTTCTGGTACAGATTATAAAATTTTCTAAATCTCTCTCTCCTTTTCTCTCTCTCTCTCTTTCTCCCTCTCCCTCTCCCTCTCGTTCTGTCTCTCACACACACAATTGGCATTTTAACTAGAACTTCATTACATCTGTAGAGAAATTCTATATATTTTAAATTATTTTTAATTGCAAATCAAAAATCTGAAACAAAATGGAAAAGTAGCCAAGGCTACTTGAAGAATATTTCATTTAAGAGGTGGCCAAATGGTGAAGAAAATCACAGAAGGCAGTCCAATCTCATTAGTCACCAGAGAATACAAATTAAAACTACAATGAGATGCCAACTCCCCTCCCCCACTGTTATAGTTGAGGACCGACAAGAACCACTGTTAGTGAGCCTGTGATCATGGGAAACTCTGGATACTGATGAAGGGAGAGCAAAAGCAGTTTGAAAAACAGGTTGCATTGTGCACCAAGTTGATGTCTCTCCCTTGAGGCCAAGGAGCCCTGGCCTTGTAAAAAATGCTTACTCATCTCTAAACTGCTCATCCATTCTTATGAGCAGTTTTCACAAGCTCATAAGAAAACTCTGCAATTGCAAATATCTATGGACAGGAGAATGGAAAAATAATTGGTGCTAAATTCATCCAGTGGAGTATTATACAAGAATTTAAATGAACAATGTGAGAGTACAACATCCCTTTGTGTCCACAGGAGATCAGCTCAAGGACCCCACAGTGGACATCAAGGCCTGAACACATTTTTCCTCCTGAGTGTAAAAGGAAGAGTGTTGACATAGAACCCATCTGCGCCCTCCAGTGTACTGTATCTCATCTCTAGAGCAATTACAATGTACATAATGAATTATATCATATCATTTTTGTATTATTGTAAAAGCAACACATATACACAATGAGATATATTATAGATGTACAACATGTAACATGAATACTATGTAAATAGTCATTATACTACACTATTTAGGATACAAAGATAAGTGTCGGTATATGTTCAGTACAGACAAAATTTTTCTCCCAAATATTGTTCATCTGTGTTTGACTGAATCATTTGAATACAGAAGCCACAGTTAAAGAGAGTGACTGTGCATGCACACACATGCCAGATAAATTTCATAACCATCTTGAGAGTTGGGGAGCCAAAAAAGGAGGCCATCAACCCAGAAGCCTGTCTAGGTAAAAGGGAACACACAGTGTTTTCCTTTCCTGACTAGCCTGAAGACGGGGATGTTTATAATAATAACTTAGTAAACCTCACACTTATGTTTATGCAATTTTCTGTATGTCAGAAAAGACTGATGAGAAATGAAGTTTTACAATTTCAGTTTCAATTTTTTTAAATTTTCATCAATTTAATATTTATTTTTTAATTTTGCTTATTCTTATTTTTTAATATATTTTATTATTTTTTTTTGTATGAATGTACTGTCTGCATGCGGGTCCTGCAATGCCTTGGAAGTCAGAAGAGGGTGTCAGATTCCCCTGAAACTGGAGTTAAAGACGGTTCTCAGCCTCCACGTGGGTGTTGGGGATCGAACCTGGGTCCTCTGCAAGAGCAGTCAGTGCTCTTAACCACTAGGCCATCTCTCCAGCCCTAATATTTATTTTTATTTTTTTTTTAATTTTTTTTTTTTATTATTTATTTATTTTTGTATGTGTATGAATGTAGTGTCTGCATGCAGGTCTGTGCACCCATGTCGTGCAATGCCGCGGAGGTCAGAAGAGGGTCTCGGATTCCCCTGGAACTGGAGTTCTCCTGGAATCGGAGTTACAGACGGTTTTAGCCGCCATGTGGGTGCTGGGGATGAACCAGGGGTCCTCTGCAAGAGCGTCGGTGCTCTTAACCGCGTTCTTGTTAATTTTCAGACACCATTTTCAGTTCAGTTTAGAATTCTTTTCCCTGCCTCCCACCACACCCTCCCTTTTCAATGATTCTGCTATACATGTTCTGCATGCTTTCAGTCTTTTTTAAATTTTTTTCTTAATTTTTTTTTGAATTTTTTTTTTTTTTTTTTTTTTTTTTTATGTTTTTTACCCAGTCTCTTATGTTGTTGTGGTCCCCCCATATTGTAGGTATTCCCTCAAAATATAAGCATATACTAATGTCATATATGTACCAGAAATTATGTCCCTCAGGAATAAACTGTATGTACTCTGATATATGTTTAGGAGTAACATTTTTGTTCCTTTTAATTTTTAATTACTCCAAAATATTAATATATACCTTCTGCCCATATACATTAATTACCATGACTGAAAGTAGTGGTAAGTTAATCTAGGGGCTCATTAAGAGTATCAACATTACAACACATGCAGATTGCTTTCAGATAGAAAGAGATAAAACCATACCCATTACTCAGCTTGTGTTCAAATTTGGGGGCATTTGGTACCTAGCATCCACAAATGCAGGGAACCATTCCCATTTGTTTTTTTGGTCTTTGTTTTTGACTTGTTACTTGCATTAATGGTCTTCTAGTACCATCCTTTTACCTGCAAAGTTCATGATGTTCATCTTTCTTTATTTTATTTTATTTTTTTTCATAGTACTTTATTTTCATTTTAAAACAATAAAATAATTATATGAGTAACAGAGCCATCCTTCAGGTCAAGCCAATTGCAAGCAGATTGTGCCCAAATCCACACAGGCCATGGGTCCCACCATCCAGCTGGGGGGTTGTATGTTCAATCAAGTTGATCAAATAAGTGTCCAGTCTATATTGTTGTAGTTTTTCTCCATTCACCCCATTCGCAGTCCTTACAATTCTATCATGAAGCCCCTCTTCTGCCAGATTGTTCCTAGGCATTAGACAAAGGGACGGGTGGAGGAAGCAAAACAGTCTACTTTTCTTCTGGAAGCTGTGTGTTTTGGACACTGGTCAGGTTCTGGATTTTCCTTTCATGGCTGACATTTGTCTCAGTAATAACCTTTCAGTCTACTGATGAAGCACAGGCAATTAGATATATAGGTAAGTGAAACAGTACTAATTGTTATGGTAGGTTACTTTGGAATAGAAGCAAAATATTTGGATGGTATGCTTAATCTAGCGAATTAAATTTTTTTATCGTGTAAATATGACAGGGGCCCTTACTGTGGCTTATAACATCTGCCAATATTGCTAGAGGATTAAGCTTGTGGCATCAGTCATGGGTCTCACTACTCCTCCAAGGAGAGAGCTAATAGCCCAATTAGATTTGGGGATATAACAGACATATGGCTGCCACTGCTGCACAGTATTTCCAGGCAGGTGAGGTGTAGCTGGTGCTGACGGAGGAGTCTTGCTTGACTCAAGGAGACCTATATTTGCTTTATTGGTTTAGTGGCCTTTGGTAACACTCTCTGGTATTCCAGAGACCAACTGTACACTTGCAAGTGTGGTCTCAATACATCTTTCCCATGCTTACATCAGGTCTTTGACAGCAGGGCCTTATCACCTCTCTTCTTGCAGGTATCCCAGTTTACAAGCAAGAAGTCTTTACCTTTTAGGGGGGCTTGGATCCCCTGGCCAACATCTCCTTGGTAGACTAATCCATTGCTGATATCAGAGCTCTTCTGTATTAATATATTTTGTTTAAGTGCACAGCTTAAGGAGACTTTAGTATTATATTTGGTTCTGAATAGAGAATAATCCTTTTCACAGTTCCTATGTCTATTAGTCAATTAAAGCATGAACGTTGATGTCATCTTTCTTTACTGCTGCATAGAACTCCATTGTGTAAATGTACCACATTTTTGTCATCCATTTGTCAGCTGAAGGGCATTTGAGTTGGTTCCAGCTCTTTGCTACTGTGAAGGGAGCTGTAATAAACATAGCTGTGCATGTATCTTTGCAGTAGGATGAGTCTTGTGGGTATATACACAGGAGTAGTGTGGCTGGGTCAGGTAGTAGGCTCATTTTGAGTCTTTTAAGGGTTCTCCACACTGCTTTCCACAGTGGTTGTACGAGTTTACATTCCCGCCAGCAGTGGATGAGTGTTCCCCTTCCGCACAACCTCTCCAGCATTTGGTGTCTTTTGTTTTCTTCATCTTAGCCAGTCTTATCAGAGTGAGATGATATCTGAGAGTGGTTTTAATTTATACCTCCTTAATTATTAATGATGTTGAACACTTTTTAAGATGTTTCTTAGCAATCTTTACTTTCTCACTGTTGAAGTCTCTGTTCAGCTCTTTGCTCCATCTTTTGAGTGAGTCATTTGTTTTCTTACTTCTTTGTTTTTTGAGGAGTTTATCTATTTTAGAAGTTAATATTCTGTCAGATGTAAAGGTTTCCTCCCACTCTGTGGGTTTTCTCTTCACTTCCTTTATTGTTTCTTTTGCTGTACAGAAGCTTTTGAGTTTAATGAGGTCCCACTTGTCAATTGTCTACCTTATTTCCTGCACAGCTGCTGTCTGATATAGAAAGTCTTTTCCTATTCCTATGTCTTGTAGGTTGCTGCCAGCTTTTTCTTCTATCAACTTCAGGGTTTTGGGTTTCACGTTGAGGTCTTTGATCCACTTGCAGTTGATTTTTGTACAGGGTGAGAGGTAAGGACTTCAAGCTATATTACAGGGCTATAGTCATAAAGACAGCCTGGTACTGGCACAAAAACAGACCCATTGATCAGTGGAACAAAATTGAAGATCCAAACTTGAACTCATACAAATTCAGCCACCTAATATTCGATAAAGGAGTCAAAAAAGCTCATTAGAGGAAAGACAGCATCTTCAGCAAATGGTGCTGGCAGAAGTAGATCACCATATGTAGAAGAACAAAATTAAATACATACCTCTCTCCCTGTATGAAAAATAAACTCCAAGTGGATCAAAGATCTCAACATGAAAGCTGAAACTCTAAAGGCCTGTATTTTAAAAATTGGAGAAATTTGCACACACACACACACACACACACACATGCACACACACACACACTGCACCTCATTACTAAACTTGGTGGATTATGTTGGTCTAAGCCTTACAACACAGAGAATGCAAACTGGCAGCTACTCCAAACTTTCAACTGCTAATCCAGTAAATAATGTGAATAAGAAATTCTTGAGCTGAACACATGGCTCACTGGCAGGGCAACTTCAGAGCATGTGTGAAGCGAGGGTTGAATTCTTAGCACCCCACAAAACAAATGAGCAAAAAGTACCCTTAATATTGTGAACTTCTTACTCTTAACATTCAACTTCTGAAAATGGTTGATGGTTTGCTTAACTTTGAAAAGTCTTGTTTTGTCACCTATCATATATAGAGCCGTGTTATTTGAGCACACATCCATCTTAGAGAAATATTTAAGAAGTCACACTTTGCATGGGAAAGTTATTTAGTAGACAGTTTTAGTAATGAGAGCTCCCCTATGGAAAAAACATGGAAAGTATAGCCAGATCGAGGTCACCTGAAGGTCAAAGTTCAAGGTCATCCATAGCCACACAGAGAGTTTGAGACCAGCCTGGGATACATGAGACCCACTATAAAAAGTAATTAATTGAGTACACAGAGCTTAGATTGGGGATTTCCCAGGACCATCTGAAGCACAGAGTAAACAGGCATAACTGCCCCCGCCCCCGACCAACTGGAATTGCCGAGGGAGTGTCCAAGTGGATTCTTTGGAGAATCTTCAGAACAGAAAGGGAAGAGTGAGTTAGACTTCCAAAAGAAACAAGTCAACACTCCATATGCAAGGAGGAAAACAAACAAATAAGCAAGCAGACAAACAAACAATGAAGTCTTCTGAAGGAGGAAAGCAAAGCAAGCCTTCAACATAGTGAAGAGGCATTTGGGATTCGCATTGGAATACAGGCAAAGAGAAACCCACATGCCAGGGACACAAAGAAGGGTCAACATGAGAAAGATGCAGAATAATTCCACACCAAGATCTACCAACCCTGTGGAAGATTCCTACAGTGGAATACCCCTGGGCATGGCCCAGGACACAGATCTCAGGAAAACAATTGTGGACATACTCAAAGAAACCAAAGACTACAAAGAACAAGTCAGAGAACTAAGGAGAGAGAATGAAAAACTCAAGAAGGACCTAGAGAGAGAGAATGACAAACTCTGGAAGGAAGTGGAAACACTGAAAAGATCCCATGTTGAAAAAGAAAAGGAAACCAACCAGTGAAGCAAAGAGCTACAGGAAGAGATTGAGAAGCTCCAAAAGGAAATGGAAATACTAAAGAAATCAGAAGAGGAAATGAAAAAGGAAATCAAACACTCATCCAATCAAGAAGAAAGGAATGGAAAAAGCCTCAGAAGCAGATTGGAGGAAGCAGAACAAAGAATATCAGACCTGGAAGATAACACAGAACAACTAAAAACCTCAAGTAAAGACTATGAAAAATTTAAAAATACACAAAAGTGGAACAACCAGGAATTGTGGGACACTATGAAAAGATCAAACCTCCACATCATAGGAATATAGAGGAAGGAGAAGAATTCCAAGAGAATGGTATTGATTAGATCTTCAACAGAATAATAGATGAAAATTTTGCCAAACTAAAAAAAGACAAACCAATACAAATACAAAAAGCACAGAGAACTCCAAGCAGACAAGATCAGAAAAGAAACTCTCCATGCCATATCATAGTTAAGATGCTAGACACCCAAAACAAAGACAAAATTCTTAAAGCCACAAGAGAAAAACATGTTACATATAAAGGGAAACCTATCAGAATTACAACTGACTTCTCAGTGCAAACTATGAAAGCAAGAAGAACATGGAGCAAAGCATTCCGAGGGTTAAAGGACTACAGATGCCAACCCAGATTACTATACCCAGCAAAAATGTTGATTATAGTTGAAGGAGAGAGAAAAATCTTCCATGACATAAACGAGATGAAAGAATACATGTCTGCAAAACCAACCCTTCAGAGAATACTTGAAGCAATTCAAAGGACAGAAGAAAGGAGCAACTATCCCCAGGCATCTAGAAAGAGAAATTAATAAAAGCATAACTGCAGAAGTAGAAACCTAGACCAAAACCACAAGTGGATAATAAGGTAAGAGGAAGCAACACAAACCTATCAGTTATAATGTTAACTGTTAATGTACTAAACTCCCCAATCAAAAGACGTAGAGGCTGGATGTGGTGGCACACACCTTTAATCCTAGCACTTGGGAGGCAGAGGTAGGCAGATCTTTGTGAGTTCAAGGAAGGCCAGCCTGGTCTACAGAGTGAGTTCCAGGACTGCTGGAGCTACAGGGAGATCTTGTCTCGAAAAGACAAAAAAAAAAAAAGACATAGACTAGGAGATTGGATTAGGAAACAAAACCCATCTATATGCTGTCTATAAGAAATGCATCTTACCTTAGAGAATAGGCACCACCTTAAAGTGAAAGGATGGAAAAAATATTCCAAGCAAATGGTACCAAAAAGAAAGCAGGTGTTGCTATTTTAATATCAGACAAAATAGACTTCAAAGTGAAAGAAATCAGAAGAGACAAAGAAGGCCATTACATTTTTATCAAAGGAACAATTGACCATGAAGATAAAATAATCATGAATATATATGCACCAAACTCTGGTGTACCAAACTTTATAAAGACAATTCTCCAGGACTACAAGGCGCACATTAGCCCCAGTACACTCATGGTAGGGGACTTCAATACCCCACTGAGCCCTTTGAAAAGGTCAACAAGACAAAGAACAAACAGAGAGACATCTGAACTGAATGACAGGAAACACTAAATAGACCTCACAGACATCTACCAAATATTCCAATCTAATACCAGAGAATACACTTTCTACTCAGCACCCCACAGAACATTCTCCAAAATCGACCACATACTGGGACACAGAAGAAACCTCCACAAATACAAAAAGATTTAAATAATTTCATGCATTCTATCAGATTACAATGCAATAAAGCTCAATAACAACACCAGAAAAAAGTGATTAATTAACTAATTAACTAAACAATAAAAATACATGATGGTATCTTAATTTGTAACACTGGGGGCCATGCCTCTGTTTTTCTCTTGCAATGGATCTTTCCTTCACAGAGGGATTGTTCTTTGCTTTGGTTAAAATGTACTCCCCAGTGTTCATTTCCTGTAAACTTAAGTTCCAGTGCCACAGTGGTGAGAGGTGCTCCCTTCAAAGCTGGTAAGAGACGTAAATCAATGGACTCTGGGTCCACCTCTGTGAGGGGGTGTATGTGTGAAGACAGTTCCGTAGTCTCTTCCTCATTCTTCTGCTTCCTGGGTAATGCCTTCTGTCCTGTGCTGATACAGTGAAATGGGCTTCATCAGATGTCAGCTCTCAGTCCTGGAGTTTCTTGCTTCTAGACCCATGGCCCCAAATACATTTCTGTTGATTAGAAACTACTTGGTTCCAGTTATAGCCTCTCAGAACACACCAAGACATTCACTGAATTGTAAATAAAAACAGCACTTCTTTCCAATAATAATAAACACATGTTACTAGCTGGCATTTTAGTAGATTCTTAGAAAATAGTTGTTGAAGAAATAAAAGAGGACAAGAAAACAAGAGTAAAGAAGGAAGAAAGAGGTAAGGCTAGGGAGAGAAAAAAATGACTAAAAGGAAGCAAAAGAGTCAAGCACTGAGCCAATGAAAAAGAACTGATTGATAAAATTAAAGTGAATATTTGGTGACTGATGAAAACAATGGGCAAAGGAAATTATATAAGAACTAATAGGTAAATTAACAGGTTCATGATGGACACATAAAAAGGTGAGTGGATTGCAGAAAGATGGATTGCATAGAAAACTGAATGAACATGCATTGCTTTGGTGAGCTATGACCAAACCAACAGATGCAAAGTAAGGAAGGCCTTGTCATTCCAGCTCATTGTTTTGAAGGTTCCTGCTCATCTTCCTGTTTAGGGCATGGTGGGGCAGAGCTCTCCTCATGGTGGGCCGGTCAACACCTTCTCTCCTTCACCTTTTAGGGTCTTTCCTCTCTGTCTGTGTTCTCTAGAAATGCCCTGGCACAGCCAGAAGCATGCCTGAATCTCCTAGGTGACTCTAAATCCAGGCGACTCAGCATTGACCATTAACCATCCCACCAATGAAAGGAACCACAGGGATTCTCCCAGGCTAGTATGAGGATGCTGTTAGCTTTTAACGATGGCCTGAGCAAACTAGAGCCTGCTTTCCTGGAAGGCAAGGTTTATGCTGTTTCTTCAGCGTGATTTTAGCCTAGGTTGTATAGATGGCTTATTTCCGGTCAGCCTAGGAGCAGTAGAGTGAGAAAAGAATCAGAAGGCTATTAGTGCAGGGAAAGCATCAAGTGCCCCCTCATCACTACTCACTCAAAGGAGGAGGGGCAGGATCATCCATCCACAATAGGGGGATCCCAGATGTGGGAACCCCAGCCTGTGCCTGCTTATTGGTCAGAAAGAGACCTCAGCAAGTAGAAGAAGCTAAGGACAAAAGGAAGAAGGAGCGGTGTGTGAGGCCCGGGCCAAGCTGGAAGTGGTTAAAGCTCACTGTGATAGCTAGCTTATGTATCGAGTTGTCTGGGCCCAGGTTATCCAGATAGCTTCCTGAACATTATTTCTGAGTGTGTCTTCTTCCAGGATCTCTCCAGAAGAGATTAGTGTTTGAATTGGCTCATTTGTCTTCTTTCCACTTGCCTGCTGAGACTGTAATCTTCACCTGTCCTTGGCACCCTAATTTTCCAGCCCTCAGATACCCGTCATGGTCCACTCCAAGGCCTTCCAATTGTCTCTATTGTGCAAAGGATCATGGGAAGTCTCAGGCTCTTGGACTATATGAGCTAGTTCACCTGCTGCCCTAATGTGCTGGTGTTTGCTGCTATATACCAAACTATACTGTACCTAGGGACTTTCATTCCTTATATATATTTAACTGGACTGCTGGACTTACCGACTGTTAATATTTTATCACATTTACTTTTGCCACTTCCATCCCTACATATTTGGGAGGCATATAAAGAAACATTTAGGAGTAAGTTGAAGCCATCTATTACATGCGCTCGCGCACACACACATTGTCCTACTAGTGCTGAATTTCTGGCAATTCTAACACAGTAACATTGAACCATTCACCTGGTGGCTAAAGTTACAGGTGAAGTGATAAGGATGCCATCAGGGCACCAGACATATGCAAAGGACCCACTCACACTGATTGGTTCTGAAAAAAAGTTCTAGAAAGTCTTAGAAAAAAAATGGTATATGGGACACAGACCAGCGAGATAGCTTAGCCAATAAATGTTTGCCTTGCAAACATGAGGACCTGAATTCAGTCCCCCAGAACCCTATGTTAAAAAAAAACAACCAGGAGTGGTGGTCAACCCTTGTAATCCCCGTGCTGAGGAGGTAAAAGTGGCCCCCCAGGGATCTCTGCCCTGTCAGCCCAGTCTATTTGGTGAGCTCTAGATCCAGCGATCCTGTCTTACAAAACAAAGTAGGGGCTGGAGAGATGGCTCAGCAGTTGGTTAAGAGCACTGGCCACTCTTGCAAGGACTGAGGTTCAGTTCCCCAAACCCTTATGATGGCTGACACTCCAGTTCTATGACAATTTGATCCCCTCTTTTGACTTCTATGGATATTGCAGACAATAAAATCATATACATAAAATATAAAAAAATTAAAAACCCAAGGTGGATAGCTCCTGAGAAATGATATACGCATGCACATACATACATACACACACACACACACACACACACACACATAAACACACACACATACCTACAATCCACATGCACCTTCACATACACAAATACATGCATACATGTCCAAAGAGAAAGGGGGAGAGAGAGATAGAAAGGAAGGCAGGCAGAAAGAAAGAAAGAAAGAAAGAAAGAAAGAAAGAAAGAAAGAAAGAAAGAAAGAAAGAAAGAAAGAAAGAAAGAGTTTAGAAAAAAACAGAATAGTCATGATTTAGACATGTGGCTAATTAACACAAACCAAGATATAAAACTACAGTCCAGCTAAAGTTTATGTTTCCTTCTAGCTCCTGGCTCTTTATAACCCAGCAGTAAATCCTGCACTACCAAGTCATCAAAGTCTTTAAAGTTACTTTGATTTTTCATTCAGCTTATAGCAACTGTTAAATTTAAGAGAAAAGAAAAAGCTGGGATGTAGCTGAGTTGTAGGGCTCTTGCCTAGCGTGTCCAAGGTCATAGATTCAATCCCCACCACTGAAAACACATTCTAGTCTATAATTTAAAGCAGAAAAAAGAGAAAGCTTTTAAAGAAACAAGACTAAGCATGAAAAATTCAGTACACAGAGAAACTACTTTCACAGAGAGAATGTTCTATTTCTGCACAGTGTGGCGCTCTACCAGGCAAAGCCTTCACGGCACATATTGTATGTTAGCTTCCTTTCATAACACAGTAGGGACCCTGCCACATGACAAGTTAAACTTCAGTGTTGCTCATGGGGAATCAGGTCTTCTACCAAAGTATTGTTTATATTTTAATAGGAACTTTGGTGCTGTGATCCTAATGATAAACCATACAGAAATTTCCAGAACTGTGACAGGCCCAGTGAGGAAGGTTCTGGAGGTTCTGCTAAAATGAAATAAATCCTTTCCTCCCCAAACAGCTTTTGGTCACAGTGTTATCCCAGCAACAGAAACCAAACTAGAACATCCTATCTTTTAGTGGCCAGCATTGCTGCCCATTGGAAAACCAGCACTTGTATCCTCTCCTTCCCCTCGCCCTCTTCTGACTTGTCAGCTCCCATCCTGAGAGCCTTATCTGTGTTTGCGCATTTCTCTCCTTTGGCAACTGTAAGCTTCCAGAAGGTCTTCAGGGAGTTTGGGCCTGAGCAGGATGCTGACAGATTAAGATACAGTGGCACGTTTTCTGTGAGTAAATGTATGTCCAGAGGCTGGAGATGGTCACCAGGTGTCCTCCTCAGTTGTGAGTACATGTGTGTCCGGAGGCTGGAGGTGGTCACCAGGTGTCCTCCTCAGTTGTGAGTACATGTGTGTCTGGAGGCTGGAGGTGGTCACAAGGTGTCTTCCTCAGTTGTTCTCCTCCTTGGTTTTTGAGACAGTCTCTCACTGGAGCTGGAGATATTGGCAATCTGGCTAGACTGGCTTGCCAATGACCCATAGGGATCCTCGCATCCTCACTTCCCAGTGCCACCATGCTCAACCTTTTCAGTGGGTGCTGGGAATTGAAGTCAGTCCCTCAGGCCTCCATGGCGAGCACTCTGCCAACTGAGCTGTTTCCCCAGCCCCCATTTGCCCAGCTTCTTCAATGTGACATCTACTTGTCAGTTTCATCTGCTGCTGGCCTCTCCCCACTTGAGACTGTGCCTGCCTTACCTGGGTTTATACTTTCTTCCTCTCTTCCTTCTTCTTCTTCTAAGTCCATCCAAAGCCTGTCCTGAAACCTGATCTCTGAACATCACGTTTTTGACAAGCTTCTCTGACCATTACACACTCACACTTGGTCAGGTGTTCCTCCTGCATGTGGCCATTGTCCTGCTGGGGTATGGCTGTTGTAACAAATTTCCACAGACAAGGGAACTGATAGAATACATTTTCTCTCAATCTGGAAGCTGGAAGTCCAAAATCAAGAGGTCAGCATTCTCACTATGCAATCTAGGGAGACTCGGCTTTCTTTAGCTAGTATTTTACATGTCTTTGCTCTGATACCACACCGCCTCTTCTGTGTGATCTCTTCCTTATAAAGACATAATAAAAACTTTTTTGACATTCATTATAAGAACACTTTTGGTGACATTTAGGACCACCCAGATTATCTAGGCTCATTTCTGTATTCCAAGATCTGTCCTAGTACTGGAGCTTGTCTGCTACAGTACCAACTTACATGCAATTTGTGCCCATTCATGCAGTAGTGATATTATTGTTATGGGGTGACCAATGGCTTTCTGCTTGGATTTGAGACCTGCTCTACAGGAAGAAATTCATGCCTGGTACTATGAAACCAGGTCAAAAGTCCATGGTTATGGAGATCATAGGCTCCTAGTGGGATGGGGAGGATCTATTACTGTTTTTTTTTTTTTCTACAATATAAGAACACAGTTGTTTTCAGATCACATTAACGTTGCTCAGTTTGCCATACAATTAGGTAACTGGTGCTAGCATCCACAGATGAGGGATACCATTCATCGTTTGTTTTTCTGGGATTGTGTTACTTCACTCAGCATCATATCTTCTAGCTCCAGCCATTTACCTGCAAAAATCATGATGTCATCTTTCTTTACCGCTGCATAGAACTCCAGTGTGTAGATGTACCACATTTTCTCTATCCACCCATCAGTTGAGGGGCACTTGGGTTGGTTCCAGCTCCTTGCTATTGTGAAGAGACCTGCAAAAACCATGACTGTGCATGTATCTCTGCGGTAAGATGAGTCTTGTGGGTATATACCCAGGAGTGGTATGACTGGGTCGGGTGGCAAGTTCATTCCAAGTCTTCCAAGGGTTCTCCACACTGCTTTCCACAGTGGGTGTATGAATTTACATTCCCACCAGCAGTGGATGAGTGTTCCTCTTTCCCCACAACCTCTCCAGCACTTGGTATCATTTGTTTTCTTGATCCTAGACAGTCTTATTGGAGTAAGATGATATCTTAAAGTGGTTTAAATATGCATTTCCTTAATTATTAGTGATGTTGAACACTTTTTAAGATGTTTAGGATCTATTACTGTTATTTTGCTAAATGGCCTTGCTGTCAAACTGCCTTCTAGACATGTATGCTTATATCCATTGACAGGGGCTGTTCTCAACAGTGGTCAGATTTTTGCCATGAGCATCAGTTAATGCAAACTCATAGCTGCTCAAAGTGCTGAGAACAAGTGTCCCTAAATGGGACATCTATATCAGCCCACCACTCCAAGGCTCAAGAACTATTGCAGAAGAGGAGGCAGAAAGAATATCAGAAGCAGAGGCCAGAAGGAGTGCACTGAGCATTGTATATGACAGGTCTGTTACAGTCAGGAACTCACAGTAGTGTGGGTACCTGTGCAAGATCAAGCCAGTCAAAATTGCAGCATGGATGGGGGAGGGGCTCATGAAGCTCCACGTCTAGCTTAGAAGCTGTTGGAAATTGGTGGCTGCTGGGAGATTGAGAGTTTTTTCTTTGGGGTTGTGACCACTGGTACTTGGTCCATATGCTAGTTATGGCCCCACACCCATGAGCACATGGGAGCACTAACTATAAAAAAAGAACTTGGGATATGTTGGGTGCCCCAGATGGCGATGAATCTGATCATAGGTATGAGGTATATTTTATACATGTATGAAATTCTCAAAGAATTTACTTTAAAAATAAGAGATACATGTTTATTTTTATCTTCGCTGCAACCAAAACCCAACAGAAACTATTTAAGGGAGGAGAGATTTGTTTGGGTTCATGATTTCAGAAAGTTCAGGCCATGGTTGCTTGACCTCGTGAGACTGGGTAGATCTTGGCAGTACATGGCCGAGGAAGGAAGAAGCCTTTCACCTTATGGTGGAAAAGAAGCAAATGGAGCAGCCACAGAAAGGAGCCAGGGCAGCACACAACCCCAAGACACAGGCTTCCACATACCCTTTTTCTCCATCCACGCTCTGACTTTCACAGTTCCAACATCTCCCAATAGTCTATTCTAAATTCAGATTTTGAATCCATTAATTAATTATACCATTAGCTTAATACTCTCCTAATCGCATTATCTCCGGAAACACCTTCATTGACACACCTACAGGGGCGGTGGACTCCCCTCTGGGGTGTTTCTCAGTACAGTCAAGTTGACAATCAAACTTACCATCACAGGAGTCTTAATTAACTTAATACATCTATACCTTAATCACTTCTACAATAATTCCTTCTTCTGAATAGGGGAATGATAACACCCCCTGGTTCCCAGAATTAAATGTGGAGATACAGGGGTGTAAGGCATATTTCCTTCTTTACTGGAGCACTGCTGTCATGAGCCAGTTGTGTTTAAGTAGTTGTCGTTTCTCCCCCCACACACACACTGTATAGGACTGGTCAAATTCATTTTCTTTGGACCTCCACTACAAAACAACTATTCTAATCTTTCCCAAAGGCCAAGTTTCTCCCAATAGTTAATTTTAGCATATGCTCAAAACCGGTCTGCATTACGGTGGAAGAGATGGTTCACTGATCAAGAGCACTTGCTGCTTTTCCAGAGGACTCAAGTTTGGCTCCCAGAACACAGGTTGAACAACTCACAATTGCCTATAACTCCAGCTCAATGGATTCCACACCCTCTTTGACCTCTAAGGACACCTGTACTCACGTCCAGATACCTACAAACACACATATAAACAGATATAAATAAAAAATAAAATAAACCTTAAAAATAATTTTATGTTGGTCTTTTTGAGACATGGTTTCCCTTTAGCCCCATCTGGCCTGCAACTCACTATGTAGACCAGGCTGGCCTTGAACTCACAAAGATCCACCTGCCTCTGCCTCCTGAATGCTGGGATTAAAGGCTTGCACCACCATACCTGTGTTAAAAAAATAATTAAAAAGAAACTGTCTGCGGATCTCCCAAGACCACCTGAAGCTCAGGTACCAGGGCAAGGGCTAAAGGGCAAGGCCCCCTCTCGCCAACTGGGATTGCCCAAGGAAGAAGTGTCCAAGTGGATTCTTTGGAGAACCTTCAGAACAGAAAGGGAAGAGTGAGTTGGACTTCCAATAGAAAGCCTAGAGCTTAGAGAAGTCAACACTCCCTAAGCAAGGAGTAAGGAGAAAAACAAATCAATCAAACAAACAACGACGGCATCTGAAGGAGACAAGCAAAGCAAGCCTTCAACAGAGTGAAGAGGCATTTGGGATTCGCATTGGAATACAGGCAAAGAGAAACCCACATGCCAGGGACACGAAGAAGAGACAATATGGGAAAGGTGCAGGACAATCCCACACCAAGCTCTACAAAACCTGTGGAAGATTCCTACAGTGGGATCCCCCTGGGGATGGCCCAGGACACAGATATCAGAAGTACAATTGTGAACATACTTAAAGAAGTACAATATTATAAAGAGCAAATCAAAGAATTAAGAAAAGAGAATGAAAAACTCAAGAAGGACCTAGAGAGAGAGAATGACAAACTCTGGAAGGAAGTGGAAACACTGAAAAGATCCCATGCTGAAAAAGATAAGGAAACCAACCAGCGAAGCAAAGAGCTACAGGAAGAGATTGAGAAGCTCCAAAAGGAAGTGGAAATAATAAAGAAATCAGAAGAGGAAATGAAAAAGGAAATCAAACACTCATCCAATCAAGAGGAAAGGAATGGAAAAAGCCTCAGAAGCAGAATGGAGGAAGCAGAACAAAGAATATCAGACCTGGAAGAGAACACAGAACAACTAAAAACCTCAAGGAAAGATTATGAAAAATT